>CM061350.1:45355000-45672500 GCA_030867105.1 Liasis olivaceus | reverse complement strand
ATAGGCCCTATCAATCACAGTAGGTAAGTTTTTGAAAAACTCTGTCTATAATCACAAAAATAAGTTCCACCAGAGCAGATTTTAGTCCAGATCAATGCTGTTTTCAGTAGCAAGTTGGGAATTCAGGCTTTCACATAGTGATTGTGTTTATGTATGACAGGAAGCATCTGTAGCAGCTAAAGGTGCTCCCAGGCAAAAGGGCTGATAAAATCTACACCTTTTCTGCATGAAGGAAACAAACTTCTTACATTTTTCAGCTAAAAAGGTCCAACTAGTCAGCAAATTATGATTGCTGTATTTAATACAAAACAGTGGCAGGACAGGAGCATTTCACGGACAACTAAAATACATAATTAGGTACCTCTTTTTATTAACTATTTTTAACATCAGTTTGTATCATCTTTCTCTGGTACTGTACTAGAAACACATTCTTTACTCTTTCCTTCCTTTACTGAAGCAAACATGAACATTCATACATGCATATGTATTTTTTTAAAAACACATTTTATTAAATCAACATTTTGGAATCATTTCTTCAATTTCATTTGTACCAGGAATTAAAGAATTCTTGATTCACACTTTCAAAATCAGTTTTCTTTTATTTAAGAAGCAAAAATGCAATAAATATACATATTCAGTAGAAATGGTATGTTTATTATTTTAAAGCACAACTGTTGCTTAACTGCTGAGGAGCAAGTATTGTTTGCCCCAGATTATTTAAATGTGATAAACTCTGGATTGACATTCTTTCAGAAACAAAAAGTAAATTGGGGAGCAATTTCTAAGGTGAATTGTGACAGGGAAGCACATCATTAGGAGAGCTTATGCAGACTAGAAAAATATTGGCCCCCGTCGTTCTCAAAGTAAAAAAAAAAAAAATGTTCACATTCTGTAGCACTCATACTGTTTTATGTATATGGATAACATTACAGGAAAAATATTGCAGGTTTTTTACATATGGCCTAATTTTCTTTGCTGAAATTGCATTAAAAGTTTGAGGAGCTGTTTTTCAGTTACATGCAAATGTAAGTGATTCTGTCTAAATATACTGTACTACTTTGCACAACTCCTTTATAGGTTTAAGCTAGGGTAGGAAATGTAGTAACAGGAGACAACTGCATTAAGTGACTATCTCCCCAGTTTTCTAAATGTTTCTTACCCCTCCAGGAATAAATCTCAATTCAGGAAGCCAAGCATTCATCAAAATTTAATCTGTTTCTTTAAATGCACAACAAAAACTAAAGAAGAGCAAAACATAAAGCTTCTCATAAGCTTCAGGCTATATCTATACATGACCTGGATAATTTTCTAAAAGGAAATGCCTCCCGTCCAATCCTACAACCATATAAAAAGTAAAAACACTTGAAATAATATCTTACTCTTGCTCTTGATGCATGATTTATATGCTGTCATATGTCATTCACTTTTTTCCTTTCTTAATTTTAATGTGCAATAAAACTAGGATGGAAGGACTAGTGAAAGAACAAACCACATAAATGCACCTCATATTGAGGTTTTCGTTAGTCGTATTTTAAAATATTCACATATTTATATTTTTGCACTACAGAAGTATGGATGTAAGAAAATAAATAAGGTTTGTAAATGATTTGTATCCTCCAAAGAATTTGGAAATATTCAGTATCAACCCAAATTAATCCACAGTTTAAAATGTCCACAGCAAAGCATCAATCCCTTCGAGAAGTTTCAAATCACTGTGACAAAATTGCAGTCCTGAGGTCCAAACCACTGAGGGGAAAAATAACCCACTGCTCTCACTACAGGTTAGTACATTTCAGGCTATTTTCCTTCTTCTAATCTCACTTATCTTTTATGAATTTTGCCGGCGTGCCACCACAATTCATTAGAATCAAGTTGCTATGTCTTCACAGACAGCAGGAGTGCAAAGTTTACTAATCGCAAAATGCACTGAGATTTTCCTCAACACAGTGTGCTTTTAAAACCCCTGAAGTCATGTGAAATAGGAGACCTGACCTCAAGACTCTATAAACCTGGCTGGTCTGGTTGTAGGTTGAAAGGTCAGGCTTGCTGGGGTAGGTCCTGAGGCTGTTTCAACCTAATAGTAACATTTGATTTGAACAAGATTGTGTTAAAAGCCCACATTTCATGAATTCATCTGTATTATTGGCATGTCTGGAACTTTGCTGAGAAGCTGACAGTCTAAAGCACACAAAGAGAACAATGATCAAGGAAGAACAAAAAAGGAAGGTGGAACTAGTAAATAGATAACATTATAAACTGAAAGGGGAAAACATTTTTCTGTTTCATCCTGCTTCATTTTTTTTTTTTTTTGCCTTCTTTGTCTCCCCTTAAGTTATTTTCAGTGTGGATTTCCTACTTTCTGTGGATTTCTCCCTTTCTCTCATTAATCCATGATTAAAAGCACATTATTTTAAATAGAATTACAAATATTATCTGTTTTGTATTGGGTTTTGTGAACTCCATTAATAATCATATGAGAAACTGCATTAACTGGACTTCACAGAACAAAAAATCATGCGTGTTGACTGATATCATTTCAAAAGTAGATAAACAGTCACTTTTGACAATTTTTTTTCAAAAAAAATTAAAATAGGATATAAAGATTTGGGAGGGTTGCATTCTTTTTTCTGATTATTTTATATTAGTGACTTGGTATTCTTAATCGAACAAAAGGACCTATATGGTCAAGTTTTATTCTTTCTAAGTGTTTTTCTTTATAAAAGTATGGAACTGGGTGCTGAAAATCAGGCTCTCACGAAAAAACAAATATTTTTAAAAATTATAAGCAACTAAAGAAATTAAACTGCAATCAATCAGCAAGGACCAGATGGTATTCAGTGGAGAGTTCTAAAGGAACTAACAACCAATATAACTGAGCTGCTAACAAAAATAAGTAATTTATCATTGAAAAGGCTCTACTAGCAACCTGGAGAATGGCCAAGGTTATACCCATCTCTTTAAAAGGTGTTAATGATGATCCTGGGAATTAAAGCTGGTAATTCACATTTTGGTATCAAAGATTTCCTGAGAAAAGTAATAAAATAAAAATCTGAAAAAATCTGCAAGTCCTATGCACTTTTGGCTAACCTTCTAAGTTAATAATTCATAAAGTAGTCAACATGCATGAAAATGACTTAATTTTTGAAGAGCTTGGGTAAAGACAGATAGATGACAACATAATGTAACATGGCCAAACCCCAGTCATTTTCTCTAAGGTTGCTCCCAAATCTATATTTACAGTCCCGTACATGAGATTCAGTCACACTGAGTATAGGTTTTCAACTAAATGTGTACAAGAGTGAACTACCATGAAAGAAGGAAAAAGCACATCCACTAGTATGTTCCATGAAAATCAAAACGAACCAGTTCCTAAGACAATATAAGAACATAAGTAAAAAAAAGAAAATGCCAGTGCACTGACAGTATAAATATGTACCTACTATCTTCTTTATTAATCAAACTCCATGTTTCTTTGTGAGAATAGTTAACATGTATGCTTTTACAAATGAAAAACTGAGGCATAAACATTAATTACATGACTTGAGGCTATAAAAGGAATCTAACCCTGTGGCACAGATGGAACAAAGGCATTTGTGAATTCTTCCAAAGTATGTTAAGACCATTTAGATAATTTCCCAGACCACCTCCTCCAAGTGGAATTTGCCCAGCAATGTGCATGTATATATGGAGGGGGGGCTTAGTGATAAATCCTGTATCACAGAGTTGTAGGCCTGAAGATTGTCCTTTGCCACAGTGACTCCAGGCTTTGGAATACCCTGTCTCCAGAATTATGTTCTGCTAGTATTTTCAAGATAGTAAAGAATGTATTATTTACTTGGGCTTCTGCTAGATCATGTTTATGGATTTTGTTGGCTTTGTGCTGATGGATTGCCATATTATTGTTATTTGCATTTATTGTTTGTCTTAGTGTGATTATATCTGTGTGACAGTCTGGTTCCCAAAGTATAAGCCACATATGAAAACTTGTTTCCACGTGTGAAATCTCTGACATCTGTGATCTAGATGTCTGTCACTACTAAAGCTAACACATGCAAAGTGGCAGCCATAAAACCAGTAAGTGCTACCTTGGAAATTTGTGGGCTTTGCAGGATAGAAATTGGATCACATATATTAATTTAAAAAGTTAATATAATTTAAGAAAACTGAAAAAGCAAATGAAATGTTGATAATTTAAAATGTAATATCTGGAATAGTTCCCAACCTGTTGTCTGTGGATCATTAGTAATCCTTGATACTATTACAGGTAGTCAGTAATGTGGATACCAAATTAAAAACAAACAAATGAAATGGCATTTTTCTTCATAATTTCATGTGATATGGACATTCTTGACCCAAATCACAAGATGACAGCACCAAAATCTCATGAAGTTGTTTCTCCCTGCCTGGATCTAGTAGCAGATATACACACATACATATACACATACTTATACAAATCTGTCTATCTCTATCAGGCCATATACAGAATATTATGCCACTCTGACCAAAAGAAAATAAATTCATGGGGTCATTGTTTTCTAGGTCCCCCAAAGTTTTAACTTTAATTAGTTGTTTTGTGTTGTGCAAACCCAGTTAATTTGCTTAATTTAGGAAAACAAGTTAATTTACCGCCCATTAGGTGTAATATGTGGACAGAACCAGTATGCACATATTATAGTCTGTGTTTTACAATGTGTAGAAGGCTCATGTCAGAGGAAACATATTTCATTTTTGTTTTGATTACAAACTCTTCCTTCCAAAGGAGAGCTATGCAGGAGTCCAGCAGATAGAATTTTCCAGCTTTTCAAATTTTGAAAAAGTCTCAGACCCTGAGTATGTAAACCTATTGCCTTTAGAGAAGCAGCAAATATAATCACCAAGATGCTGATACTGTTCATTTTATAACACAGTTGCAATTTTATTTTAGAGTGTTATCATTTACCATTTTTGATGGTTATTTCAGCCATCAAAATAAATGGTTTTTATAGGAAATAAATGGTTGTTATAGAAAAGCAGAATAGAAAATACATGGGGAATGAATGATACCATGAGGAATGACTTATTACAGATTTTCTCAGCTTGGTGCCTCCAGATGTATTGGACTCTGCCTAGGAATTATGGGAGTTGAAGTGCAACACATCTGGAGAGCACCAGATTGGGAAAAGCTGGCATACTGTGCTTCCTCCCAAATTAGACATATATTTCAAATGTTGCCCTGGCCCAAACTGCATGAGGTTCAGTTAACCAGGAGGCCTAGAAGAAAAGTCTTTACTTATTTTAGAAGCCACCCTAAGAAATCCACTTTTCCCTTTTCATCTCTTTTACTTGATGAACATTTAGAATGTTCTGATAAGGACTTTTCTTTAATCCCAGAAAATTGCTCAGAAATAAATATATTGTATTAAGCCTTTTTCATGTAGTCTCCCAGTCAATATAATGTACATCACTGTCGTCAGGGATGTGGCGATGGGCCAATCTCTCCATTGCATTCTAAGCGCTAACCTTACTATTACCATCAGCATGATGTAATTTGTAAGCGCCCTCTTTCCACGGCCTGCCTTCAATCACACGCACCCTCTTTCCTTGGCCTCCCTGCAATCGCATGCCCCCCCCCCCCGTTGCCTCATTCCCTGGCCTTTCTGAACTTGCACTGCACCAAGCAACTCCTCCCACAAGTCACACGGCCTGTGCCGGGCCTCCCAGGGCCTCTCCAATCCCCCTGCGGCAGCCCCACACTCCTTACCTAGGGCCTCCTTCCACTTCCCACTTAACGACCCGTGCATCTTAAGTTAGGACAACAACCAGGACTGCCTGGATTGCCATCACTAAGTGATGTGGTCACGTGACATCATGCTTTACGACCGCATTGCTTAGCAACAGCAATCCCAGTCCCAATTGCAATTGTAACTCAAGGACTACTTGTATTACTGATTTAGAGAATATAAATAAAAAGCAAATTCTTGCATGTGACAGTCCTTTTTCAGTGTCTATTTTTTTTTGTCATGTGGATCTCCTGATAACATAGGTTTATAATAACTCTGGACTAAGTGCTTGGCAATATGAACTATGAATTTGGCAAAAATGGACAGGGTATATTTCCATTTAAAGTCTTTGAAACCTTAACATATGCCTTTGCTCACCCTGTAGAAATATTCTTCTTTAAGAAAACCAAATTAAAACCCCAAAATGTATTCCTGAGCATCTTTGCAAGTATCCTTCAACTTTTTGCTTTGCTAAGATTTTCACAGGGTTGGGAGTACTCAATTCTCCCAGAGTATTTGGACAACTTTAAGCATCTGCACACGTAATTGGTATAAAAACAAAATAAGGGCAATTCTATTCTCACACTTCAGGGCATAAGCTGATTACCAACTGAGGTTGCAGGAAGATTCCCTCAGTGACAGACTGTTGCAATTAGGTGCATTATGTGACATTTATACCAGTCCCAAAAGCCTCAGGCACCAACACAATCTGAAACAGAAATATACAAGATGGACAACTAGTTTGCTGTAGCATGGTGGTTGTTTTTTAAATGGCTTTTGTTTTCTACAACTATATGTTTTTCTTATGGAGTTGAACTAGTTTCTCCACCTTTTGGAGTCTCACTATAAATATGCTGTGGACAATCATGAGGAAGAAGAGAAAAAAAAAGTTGTGTTGAAGTGCCAAAGGAAGTTGACAGCTCAAAGCACAAGACAAGTTCTGTTTCAAGAACTGTTTGTACCAACAGATCTAACTCCTGAAAATAATAAGTGGTTACCTTTTTGTTTCATTCTATTTTGACAATGAATTAGATCTACTAATGTCTGCAGAGTTCAAACACAGCAACAGGCCTTCAATTTAACTGGATAATTTTTTGTAAATATCAGTCAGAAAGTCACAGTAACTATTGTTAACAGCTTAAAATGCCATTTTACCAGGTTCTGTGCGAAAGAATTTCCAAAAGTAAACAAAAAAGCAGCTTTTTTTCTTGTCACTCCCACCTCCCACCCCCAAATCTCTATGGCAGCTTTGCAAAACTGTACAAAGATTTGCCTTTTTAAAAGTCATCAGCTGTCAAAGACATTTTGAAGGTTGGTATTCACATTATTAAGGCAAGTACTAGAGCTGAAAGTGATGCTATATGCTGAGCAACTAATACGTTTAGAAAAGCATCCAGTTTGAGGGTTAAATGAAAGCAAAAATAATCACTTTATCCATGTTTTTGAAGAAAATAAAACAGCTTGATGTAAGCTAAATGAATGGAAGCCTGTAACTTGAAAGGAATAGATAGATAGAGGGGGAAAAAAAGGTCAGAAGACTAAATTTTCCCTAAGGGAAAAGTCATTCTTTGGAATCATTAACCTCCTTCTAGGTCACTACTGAGAGGGGGTGGGAAGCAGCAGGAAATCCTCCTGCTCCAAGAAGAATGGGTGCATCTTTCACCACCCACTGACCTGGCAATGTTATGGCAGACATAATTGTGTTCACAAATTCCCCTTCAGGCACGCTTGATTTTAGATTCCTCTTTTAAGAGCCACGATTATCTAGTTATATTGCAATGTGCCATTTATAGTGGATGTTTTCAGGAAGCTGCAACATAATTAAACTACTCTTTGTCTGAAAGTCTGGTATCATCTTCATAATCCAGGGAACAATAAAGGTGTACTAGGCATACAATCCTAATGTCTTCAGCAGAACTAAATTAATAGCTATAGTTTACATTTTTGGAGACGCAGCTATTTTATTAGCTTGTCTACACGACAGAATGATAATATGGTATTTTATTAGATGGGTAAGGCTGAGCTGCCAAGCATCATTTAAATTGCCACAAGTTTGACTAAAGAGACACTACATGTTAGCAGCAATATGATTCCTCATGGCAATAGTTTGCCTTCCTATTTAAGAGGAGGTACTATAGAACAAATTGGGCACAAGTATTTTCTTTTGAGTTTTGCAGTGCTATAGCAAAAGCATCTGAATCTTGTTTCTTAGAGGCAAATATGAGATAGAGCAATTAAAATAATCTGTAAGTCCTCTACTTATGTTGACTGAGCTTTCCACCCAGGTGCACAGCTACGCCCTAGGTTAGGCCTTAGATTTGCATAGCGTACCTGGGAGCAGCTGTAAGTTAGCAATGGGACAATTATTTTGCTTGTGGAAGAGTTTGGATTGTCCACGATAGCACCAGATAAAGTTGGAAAAAATCTAGCCTCAAACTTTAGGGAGCCCCTGCAAATCAGTATTGAAAATAATGGGCTGGATGGGTCTGACTTGCCTCGGTAACTTTGTTCATGCATCATACTAAACTATATCGTGATCTGTTTGCCCTTGGTTAAAGGTTAGATACAAACTCAGCTATTGCTGTGGTATATGACTTACATTAACCCAATTATAATTTATTTAACTAATCTTGGCTCAGGAAACCAGGGGTTTTCACAATGTGTGGATGCAGTCAGTGTAAAATATATTTCAGGGTTTTTTAATATTCCGTATATGACACATATTGTCCAGCACAAGAAAACTGAGCAATATATTTCTTTCTGCTTTTTTCATTATGGATATACAAATGAAACAGACTTGATGAAGCACTGGTTAAATTAAGTTAAACTAAAACAGAGCTAAAGCATTGCAACAGATCAAATCTAAGAGACAGGTTCAGTCCTACTTCTAATTCTATACATTCAAGGCGAACACAAGCTAAACTTTTATTTTATAAGACAGTGAAACAATTGCATGAACCCAAGAGACAACCTGAAGTAGCTAAGAGAAAAGATAACATAAATACAGTATCTAGAAGAAGAAATATCACTGTTCACAAAACATGATGACAATTGGATTGCTCCTGAACTTAGGTTTCTCAGAAGTGATTACCTTTTTACCTATGGTCTCATGCTGGGTAAATAAGCAACAACTCACCTAAGTAAGCCTAGTGTATAAATTGTGTGTATAGTTTGCACAGCACAGAAAGGAATTACATATCACACTTGCTTTTGATACATTTTACATTCTTGTAGCAGGTCTGTATGTGTCCGCACATACAGACACAACTCACAATTAGGCTAAATGAATTAAATCTGCTGATTGTTACTGTCAAAGAGACTTTTCAAAGTCAGAGAGCTGAAGCTTTTGACACATATTCCCCATGCAGACGCTTTTGCCAAATATGCATTTCATATAACTTTGGTTATAACTAGTGAACAGCTATTCAGGTTTATAACCGTTGCATGGCTGCATAATTTCATGTATGTAATGCAATATTGCTTGGATGAAACAACTCAACTTATATAACAAGTTCATCTAATATAAAGAAGAAAGCTTTTACTAAATTGTATATTATGTGTGATGAAACATTACGTAGAAAACATGCTCCTGCTACTTCAGGCATATCACTAGTATTTTATTTATGCTATACTTCTGTGCAAGTTAACTAGAGCAAAAGTTTAATTTTCATATGAAGTAAAATTTCCTAAAATAAGGCAATCCCTTCATTTCAAATAAAGAACAGACATAAAGATAACACAGAAGGAGATTAATTCACAAGTGTGGACTCTCATCCCTGTGAACATCTTCAAACATTTAGTTTGTTATTGCTGCTGTAATCATTACAGGCATTTCTAGAAATGAACATGGTGATCTTTGGTTGCATGTACTTATAAACAAGTAATCAGTTTAACTAAATGCTGAAATATCCAAACCTTTACACTACAAAAAACTTAACTCAATGGTAAGGTTATGAAAATTTATACAGCTGCCTGTGTTTCTTTTCTGTCAAAATCTATTATTTCTTAGTATATTTATATCAATACCTGCCCAGTCATTCAATAAAATGATGGAAAAAATCCTTTCCTCTTTGATTTGGTTCCTTTTCTAACTGGCTGTTTACTTTGAGATCACTTTAATTACCATACCCAAGGTTCCCACTCTTGCCAGACAATGAAAATGTCCTATTTCATCTTAGGTGGTTTGTAAAAATATAATATATTAAGATGACCTTTAAATGTAAATCTTTTAAGAATGTAGTTCTAGACACATAAAATTAGAAGTCCCATTGAACTCAGTGAAATTTATTTTAAAGTAGTTATACATGGTATTGTAATGTTTCTCTCACTGATTTGTATGGAAGAGATTTAGATATGTATGTATGCTTGAGAGTGCAATTCGGCCATAGAAGTACCTGACTGCAAATTTATTGGAACTTATTCGCAGGTAAATGTATACAGGACTGCAGTCTGCATTTATTATACTGAAATCCTTGGGATACAATAATTCTTTATTTGACTAGTTTCTTTCTTGTCTGCTTGTCTGTCTGCATGCATGCATGCATGCATGCATGCATATATATATATATATATATATATATATACACACACACACACACACACACACACACACACACAGAGACAATATTTATATACGTAGTTACATCTTACTTGTTTATGTCAAATGAAAAAGGTAAACATGTAATGTACTCAATTAAAATTCTAAAAAATACTATCAAACCCCCAATATGAGCAAAGAAAATAAAGAAAATGAAGCATGAATAAATAAACAAATAAATAACCATTAATAAAAACAAAAAATGCCTGCCAAAATGAAACAGCCTTAAGGGTTCTCAAAAAATGCCCCCACAATAACTACTGTGTGGAAATATTATACTCCTTTCTCTGGACTATACTTGATGAGTCTGATGGAAAGGACTGTGCCCCATGAAAGCTTATATGATAATAAATTGGCTGGTCTTTAAAATGTTGCAAAATATTCCCTTGGTTTTCTTGTCTTCCCTGAATTGAACAATGGAAGTGAAAAGTAGAACTGGGTGTTGTAAGCATCCTGACACATAACTTGGATGACCTCTTCCAGTATTTTCACACAGAGATAAGAGGAAATCCTGCACATCGGTGGCTCCATGGTAGAACAATACTTCTCCAGTATCATCTTCTTGAATCTAACTTCCATGAACAACCAAAGGCATTGCAAAACAATTATTCCCTTATAGCCCACCCCCATCATGCTGAAGCAGTTCAAATGTATAAAAGGCCTTTGAGTTGAACCCCTACTGACCGTATCCATTAAGTTACCATCTTGGTGAAATATAGCAAAACTCACAGAGACTCAGAAGAATCAAGTCACTCTTTCCCAGGCGGTCTCCTGATGCAGAAGACCAGGAGTTTTCCATCAAGAAACTTGTTTAGGAAATGTATAAATCATTTTCATACAGCAGTATTCTATATGGAAAATAAGAAATAAAAACAATAACAAACGTTATCTTCTTTCTTCCCAGATGCCCCAGTTGTAGTCTTTCTCACTTGCTGTTTTAAGGAAGCAAGTGTTCCTTAAAGAATCAGTCTGCACACTTATGTATTCAGGCCCAGTTCAGATTTTGCAAAGGGTTAGTCATTTAGGCTGAGCTTAAACACTTTCTCTTCCCTAGTGCACTTCAATTCTTTCATTTGCTTTCTGATCCACAATAGTAATAGCTTATCAAGATGACCGAAGTAGATAAACTATGATTAGCATAATCTATAAATAGCTTTCAAAGTAGTTCTGGATATTACTTTTAGCATGCCTTTTCTCACTACTCCTCTAACAAAAAGTTACACATCACCAGCTGTATATCAGTTATTTTGCGTCCTTTACTCCAGATCCTAAAATGGATTAAGTCAGTATCCAATTTCTAAAATAAAATATATTCAAGTCACTTTATGAGCTGGGGAATTCCAGTTGTTCAAAAGCTCACAAAGATAACCAAGGTCTACTTCCATCATAATATTTTTTAGTTTCATCTAAAACTGTAACATATGATGTAGCTAAACAGGCCCTTTTCTAATCGCATGCATTTTATATAGATTTACTTTTTAAAAAAAAAATGAAGCTTCAGAAATTGGCATTGAAGATTATAATTAAAAAAATTATTCAGCTGTAGAAAGAATAAGACAAAGGCATAAAAAAGCACAAAAAAAAAACCCCAACTCTTTTAGAGCCTAAGTTTTTTTTTTTTCTTCCTCCCATTTATTTCTACTACTTTGCAGATGTGTGGGGCAAGTAGGAGGCTAATATATCTCACTTTAGCAGTACTAATTGTTTGCATTATCACAATAATCAAATGCAACCATATTAATCTCTGTGGTTATTAACTTGATTTTTACACATTAAGATTTAGATTTAATCCCTCAGGACCATCTATTAATGCTTTTAAAGTTGACGGGTTTCAACAGTTTTAAGGGTTTTTTCCCCCCACCATTTTTAGCTGCAGGCAGTAAAAACTGAACGTGTATGGAGTTTTGTATTTTGCATTCCTGTGGGATTCTCGGAGACGCTGCTGTCAAGGACCATGAATCATGTTAATACATAGCAACCTCTACAGCTATTAAAATGTCTGCAATAATGTGATTATTTTAAAACGGAAAACTAATATCACATGCGTTTCTTAAAGATCAGCTCTCCTTTTAAAATCCTAGAGAAGGACTGCACTGCTAAGAAAAAGGTGTAGAAACTTTGGGAGCAACTGAAAAGTGAAATATCCTATCTGTTGAAAAGGAAACTTAGTATATATTTATAGAATCCATCTTTACTGACCTTATTGTAAATGACAAATTATGATTAAAAAAAAATCTGAAAAACGGGGTGATTATGATTTATGAGCATTTACACAATTTTATTTTAGGCAGATTACATTAAGATGAAGCTTCTGGAACACCTAGTTCAAGATTCTCATACCAATGGAATGATTATAGCCAAGAAGCATACAAATATTTCTTATTTATTTTTTATAAATATTACATTACTGCATATAGATGATGATATTGATAATGATGATGATGTTAGCCCAGTGTTTTGTTTCTGGGAGCAGCAGGCTAGATACTTCCTAATGTTGTCATTAGGGCATTAAGGTAACAGCATTTCTATCCCCAGTATCTAGCATTTATAGGTATACAATCTTCGAACATCAATATTAAATTAATCAGGACAATTTTTTGTTCTCTCACAGCACATATTCTTAGGTATTCTCACAATACAGAGGTCTTGCAAAAAGACCCCATACAACTTTCTGCCATACTGTAAATTTCCTTTTAAATACAAAGATAGCTGCATCAATTCAGGAGGAAATAAAAATCATAACTAATACCTTTAGAAAGACCAATGAAAATGCTACAAGGTGTGCAACCTTCTGAGTCTCACCTGATGACAAAAAAGCCAGTGTTGGGGGAATGAGGTACAAAGAAAACAAAAGCAGAGAACAGGAGAAATGCAAATGGTCTGGCATGAGGTCTGCAGCTTAAAGTTAGTAAAATCAGCCTGAGGTTTCTCAGCTATTCAATTACATCTAGCATTCTGGAATCAAGAAGCATTGGCCTGTCAACAGAGAGAGAGAGAGAGAGGAAATGAATTCTGGAAAAAAAAAACTGCAGTTTTTTATTTCCATATAAATAAAAGGTCACTGCTCCTCCCTAATCTTTAGCAGCAATGCTTCATGTATTTTAACATATTTGAAGTGGAATTTAACAGGGTATTTCTGGATGATGCTCTTTCCCATTGGTCTGCCACCATCTCATTTCCCCTGCACTGTATTTGAAAACCCGCAGACCCTAAGCAACGAGCTTCTGCATGATAGCAGAAGAGGTGCTAGGCTGGCCTCTGGCATTACAAGAGCTTGTCACCACTGGCCTCCCTGCAACTCTGGCAGCGTTCTGAATGGCTAAGCAACCTTGCAGGTTTTGGCTACATATAACAGTTGACAACCCTTTCTATTGGCTGTTGGCATTTGGGGAATTGGACACTTCTTCTATTATAAATATCTAACAAAGAGGGCTTAGGATGACTCCCAAGGGGTTATTTATGCAATAAGGACTGAGATTAGATAAAAGAATCCAAGGAATTCAAATTTATTCCTCTTTAGTTGTGATCAGAAAATAGGAGGTGGCTAAATAAAGACAATCATTCACAATCATTCTCATTTCTTTCTTAAGTCAGAGAACTTTGACATGGATGCATTGAAGATTTAGCGGTATCCATGTATTGCAAAAGCTTGGCCAGGCCATAATTTTTGTTATATTTTATTCTTTTTGTTCTTTTATGTCTTGGTCTAGATTCATATACAGTACATTTCCTTTAATCTGAATTGCAGAAGGGTTTATATATACATCCAAATAATTTTTAACTTGCACAATTGCATTTATACACCATGGATCTTATGCAATCTCATTAATATAGATGCAGCATGCTAAATATGCACTCTAAACAGAGTGGGAGTGTTTATCACTAGATCATAAAATATGTGGATTGTGGTTATGTGATCTTAAAGTAGAGTTTAGACAAATCATCCATGTTTTAGTTAAATGATGCTGCAACCAGTCTCACTACTAAGTAAATGAATTCAGATTTTCTCCTGTTGGTTTGGCAAGAATAGCTATAAATTCAGTGCCGTTTCAAGGGTACATGTCATTCCTAGGCCACACTGACCAATGATGCCACTTCCTACCAATGCAAAGATTTGCATTTCTAGAATAGCCTTTGTTTTTGGAAGGAGAGGCGACATTGACAACCCCTAAGCTTTGGCACCCTAGGCCAGTGCCTGCTTGGCCCTAGCCTAAAGCTGGCTTGATACAGATCTGTATGTGGCTTTGACATCAGATTCCAATTCTAGGTTTCTCATACACTGGGTCAAAGTATTGAAGGTAGCTCTGAGATCAGATTGCAGTTGCACAAATCAAGTATAGTCTGGAACCTTAATTGTTTAAGTATTTTGTAGTAAATCCAAGAAAAAGGCTTTGGTGGTGATAGAGAAAGGGCCTGTCACTAACTGAAGGGAGCAGCACCCAATGCAGCCCAATCTGCCTGTGTTTTAGAGCCTGCCCCTTGGATCATGACATTCCCACTTTGTGGAAACTTGTAGCAAGGATGAGAAATCTCCCGTCCATTCTCCTATCTATCTTTTCCCTGAAACATGAACCCTTACCAGGCATCCCCCATTTAGTCGCTATGGTCCACCATGCACCACATGCCACATATTCAAGCAATAACAAACACAGCCCACTGGAGCATGCACAGTAGTCAATCCCCCTGGGAAATTGACAGGCAGCCACGATCAGTTTATTCAAGTACAAGCAAACAAGTGGACAAACTGCCTGGGCAGGTTTTAAGCACCTGTGCTCCTTCCTCCCCCTCCCTTCTTGGCCCTCCCCTGTCATCAGGATGACCCAGCTGCCAGTCAAACAGAAGGGCTGGGCAGGAGGTGAAAGGAGGGAAGACAAGATGGCCACAGAGAAAGAGGCAGAATAAACAGAGCCAGAGCCCAAGAGTCAAATAAAGAGGCAAACTAAAGGATAGACTGCCCTGAGGAGAAGAGGCAACAAAAAGGAGGCAGCAGCTGAAAAAACTGGGGAAAGAGAGGCACTTATTTTCTTCCCTCAGACTGGCATGAGGTAAAAGTTCTTCAAGCCATTTACCTCAGATGGAGTAAGGATTCAGGAGAAGAATCAAGAACCAGCCAGGAACAAACAAGGAGAAAAGATGAAGAAAAAGTAAAGACCTTGATAGAACAGAAATAGAAAGCAGACACTAAAAAAGACAGGCTGAACTTTCAGTTTTCCTTTTGTAAAATAAAAATTTCCTCCCATCCACTGAAGGGAGATATAAAACACAAGCAACTACCAAGTTTCCAGTGCTTTGCGTCTGTTGAGTCTGCATCAATCTGGTTATTGGGTGATTCAAAAAAAGAACCAGCAACAGGGCTTCTCACTTATACTCACTCACACAACCTTGTTTTTCATGACACAGAGGTCTTGGGGGAATTTCCCCTAGTTCCATGCCTGAGACCAACAGAGGGGAAGAGATGCCTGGTCCTGAGATACAGACGAAATATATCAAAGGACACAACACACCATAACCAACGAGGAGCAGGTTAAGATGAACAACAATAGCAACAGAAATCCCCCAGACATCCTCTTTTAAAAAAAAAAAAACTTGGTTTTCCCCTATTGTGCACTAATACTCACACAAGCTGTGTTTCAATATTCCACTGTCCATAACTCACTCCTGCAGTGTCAGTTGGCAACTCACCTTTCAGTGTTGCAACGTATCCAGACTCACTCCTGCTAAGCCTCTGGACTGACTTCTGCAGTTGCCAAACCACTTCCCCCACAACCTAACCTCCACCATGTATCTTCAAACAAGTTCTGATCAGAGAAGAAAAAGGGCCCAGGCAGGGACCACGAACCTTCAAAAATGGCAGAGGCATGCCTAACGCAGCAGACGGCCCTCACTCTTTACCCTCCAATCCTGCCAATGAAGCCAGACTGTTGTGGGAAAAATGCCCACTTTAAATGAGGAAACAAGGCGTTTGGAGATAGATGCAACTAACTATCTGTAATTGGCATGCACAACTACAGTAATCACTCGCTTCCTGGCCACAAGAAAGCAAAAGAGCCTGGAACTAAGCAGGATCATAGGGTATATATTCCCAGAATTGTTACATTGGAATGATAAAGAAAGCAATGTAAATTATACTGTGACCTTTACAGGTGGAATGTAACATCTGATAATATAAGGTGACCTTACTATGGTCTGATCCAATGCCTCTAAATTCTACATTCCTATAAGATCTCCAAGCCTACCCTCTTCTACTAATACTAGCACCTTCTAGCAGAAACAGTGTCCTTTACTGTGCCCATGTAGTGTCTCCTTTCACACTAAGGAAAGGGCAACAATCTGCTTTCGGTTATCTATTTCCTTCCCCTTCAGGGTCATCAGGCTGTATCAGATCTTCTGTTCCGTCTAGTATACATTTCAGAACCATAAAAAAGGGCAGAACATTATTTGCCTCCCCACAAAGTCCTGTAGCACTTTGAAGATTAATGCAGGTATTGTAGCATAAGCTTTCAAGAATCAGAATTGATACTGTGATAATCTACAATATATGTTAATGTATTTATCTTCTCCTTTTCCTATCCTGACAGTTCAAATATGGAGTGATACCCTTTCCTGCTAAGAAAATCTAGGCACAGTAGGAATAAAGTGAGCCCTGATATGTATATTCAAGCATAATATATATTGGCTGTGTTTTATTTAGTTTCCTGTGTAAATACAGCAAAATAAAGCTTGCTCACACCAAGTGAGCAGGGTTGTGAATTTGTGTGTTTCTCTTTCTTTGTGTTTGAGCCCCATGGTGAATTTAAAGATATGTCATAAAAGACACTCCTGAAGTTAGAAAATATCATTGCTATCTGAGACATGGTTTTGCTTCATTCACATGCTGCAGGCAATAAAATGTTGCAGACCTTGCTACAACTGTGTTTTAAGCTAAGAAGTTATTCTTGATGACTATAAATATGCCTGAGTGGAGTGTTTAGAGAATGACCTTCCCTCTAGTGTGACAAGTGGCATTTGCTGCTGTAGATTCTTATTGAACCCCTTAGCATTTTTTTACAGCAGGACTAAAGTAAGTATTCAGGTGTTAGTTTACCTGCCTGGGTTGTACCTCATCCATTTTTATCTTCATTTCACTTGTTCCTCATAATTCTTCATTGTTTCACTTTGCTCTTATACTTCTGTTTTGGTTTGCATTACATACAAATACTCAAAAACAGCAGAAAAAAATAGGAACAAGAGAAGTTAAACATGAGCAGAGAATTGCTGGGAATCAGGCAGCATATACATCATCATCATCATCATCATCATTGTAATCTACAAGGTCCTAAGAATTATTAAGGTAGCGTCTGAGGATATAGGTAGTTCCACTCAGGGAGGGAGGGAGAGAGAGAGAGAGAGAGAGAGAGAGAAATTAGGGTGTTCAGGTCCGATAAATTCAAAATTTCCAAATATTGAGGGAGTCCTTTAGGTATTGCTCACAATTGGTGTAACAGCAGATTTCCTTTTCCATAAGCCTTCAACTTCAGTCTGCAAGTTCTGGTATTCTGCAATTTTTTTTGGATTGCTTTTTCTCAATCCTAGCATCACCTGGTATAGCAACATCAATGAACCAGACTTTCTTCTTTTCCCTGATGGTTATATCAGGCATATTATGAACAAGGTGCCTGTCTGTTTGGATTTTAAAGTCCCATAAGATGATGATGATGATGATGATTTTAAGCCCTATATGCGAATACATGAATACATTCATTCAGATGGAGGCATTCCAGTTTACTGTTTTAAGCCACAAACTTGAGAGGGAAGAATTCATGTTTATCATGCTGTGAAAATAACTACTACTTCAAGGTTCTTTCAAGGAGATCTTTTTACCCCAGCTTCCAAAGCATTTTGGGGGGAAACCAACAGCATCCTAATGGTTACTTTGCGGACTGATAAAGGTTGTTGTTGCTGCGATTGTTGCTGCTGTTGTTGTTTGCCTTTGAGTTGGTGTTGACTCCTGGCAACTGATTGGACTAGTCCCTGCTGTTTTCTTAGCTCCGGTGCATCTTGGCTGCAGGATTTTTGGAAGTGGTTTGCCTTTGCTTTCTTCCTAGGGCTGAGACACAGTGACTGACTCAAGATCACGCAGATTACCTTGTGACTAAGGTGAGACTAGAACTCAGTCTCCCAGTTTCTAGCCTTTTGCCTTAACTGGCTCTCGATAAAGATTTAGGATATGATTATACAAAGAATCACCTGCCAGTTTACCAGTACATAAAATAGCAATTGAAAAGAGAATGAAGGCTCTACCCTAGCGATGTATTGGTGTAAGCTGGGAAATAGTTCAGTTGCCACAATTCTTGTAACTCCATCCCTTTATTCTCAGTAAACCTGCTAAAGACACTGAGAATCATGGAAATCTTACAAAAAGAATCCATTTCAGTTTTAGAAGTCTGACAATTCTAGCAACTCTTTACTCTGTGAGGGAGGCAATCTTGTTCTGAGTTCTTAGACCTAGGCTATGGCAGCTGATCTCTTGGAATGCCATTGACAGCTGAATAGGTTGCCAGTGCCTTGCTCTGGTATAAGACTTAGGGGGACCTGTATCAGAACCAAACTGACATGCAATTTGCTCAAGCAATCACCTAGATGATACAGCAATTGGGACAGGCACAAAACCCAACTGTGGCTGGCACTGCTACACCTCTACCCATTCCAGTTCTTCTGAGTCTGCAACCTTGTTCTCCTGGTTCTTTACCAGACAAGTATGATGGACCATCAGAAATATTTAAAGCTTCACTCAGTGTGAAATATATATTTCCCTGAGACCAGCAGTGGTTTCCACAGATTGGGCTTGAGAGAGATTTATCCCTGAACTCTAGATAAATGAAGCTGCCAAATGGACAATTCCTATTTTATACAATAATGATTGTGTTATGTATAACTGTCTCAATTTTATGCAGAAGCTGAAGAGCTTTTGATGAGTCTGCCAGAAGAATCACAACTAATTGTTAAAGATCATGGCAAAGTAAGCCACATGTAGTGGATGTTCAGCTTTATTCTAGAAATGTGGACTGGAAGGTGTTTGCCTTCACTGACCAATTTAAAGAAGGCTTATCTAATTAATTGTAGGATGACCTAACACATGAGATACCTTGGATTTGAATAACGTTTCAGTGCTTCATTGTTATATATGGAAAGCTAGAAGAGTTGAGAAGCATTGAAGACAGGAAAGAGAAGAATATGTACATTGTTTCTATACCCACTCGTTTTTCTCCTTAATTCTCTGGACCCTCTAGATTATTGCTATTTAGTGAATATAGCAATAGATGCAGCTAGAAGTGAACAGACCCTCCTTGTCAGCAGGAGAAATCAATGATGATACACACTGGGGTCTCTTGTAGAACTGCAGAATATTTGGCCATGTGGTAGTAAGTGCTCCCACTGTTGCACGTCTGAAAGTTCAGGAAATGAAGGATACCTTACTTTCAAGAAGGGGACCATCAGAGAAGTAAGGGTTGCCCAGACACACAATGTGTTTTATCTTGCTTGTCATCCTATGCTCTCAAACTGGCTCAATTACAACACTTTTCAGCTTTACTGAATCCAGGAGCCACAGCATATTTTATTGACAAATCTATCGCACAGCTATTTGCCTTCCCACTCAGACAGTTGAACCTCTGATGCATGTAGAGACAATAGATGGAAGACTTCTGTACTGTAGACCAATCTTTGAACATACTATTCCCCTTTTTTTCATCATTGGCAGCCATCTGAAAACTTTACAGTTTTATTTAACTTCTTCCTTGCCTATTGTGTTGGGGACGGATTGGCTACATAATTGTGAAATCCACAAGGATCAAAGAACTGTGTCAGATCATGGTTTGCATAAACTAAAGCCCCATCCTCCCCTTGGCAGGGCTCATCAGGTCAGTGGCCCTGCTTTACTAGAAAAGTTGATGGAGGGTAGTGTTGTGCCTCCTTAATGGCTCATCTATTCCTTCAACAAGGTTATTTACACAAGCTATATTCTGGGTGAGAAAAATGTGTTTTTGATTTCCCTGTAATAGACTTTTTGGGCTGTAGAATTTCTTCAGACAACATCCAGTTGGATCCTGTTGAAATACACTCAATTCTGTCTTCTATCCTTCATGTAATATCAACAATGTTCAGCATTTCTTGGGATTTTGTAACTTTTATGTATATATTAACCTGATTTTGCTGATTGTACCAGAGTTTTGACTCAACTCACAAAGTTTAAGTGGATTCCAAAGGTTCAAGATAACTTCTACCTCCCAGACTCTGCTGGCCACCCTTGTCCTACTTGTCCTCTTGATGCTTCTGATTTTGCTTTAGGAGCTATTATCTGTTAAGCTTTTTTAGATTACTTTCAGAGGGTAGTTGCCAGAATTCTGGTAACTCCATCCCTTTCTTCTCAATAAACTTGGCTAAAAAGACTCAGTGAGAATTTTGCTCCGAAAAGAATCATTTTAAGTTTTTGGCTGATACCAAGAGCCCAACAGGTATATTCCTTGAGGAAAGCCTCCTTCCTATTTTCAGCTTTCCCTCTATAGAAACTTAGGTTTAAGGTTCCTTTGTACCCTGTATGAACTAGGGTGGCCTGTGGTTTGGGAATACTGTTCTTGTTTCTACAAGGACTTTGTATTGATGTTCACAGAAAAAACAAATAGATTCTCCTTTTTCAATTATCCTTTTTTGAGATTTTCATGATATACTGTTTGAGCTCCTGCTAAGGTAGTTAGTTCTATACAGTAGACCTTTTCTCAGCTCCAAAAATTTAAGCAGGGTCAGACCTTGTTAGTATTTGGAGGGGAGACCACTGGAGAATCTTAGAACTGTTGGCTGGGAAGTTGAAAAAATATTCTGGAAGAAGACAATGGACTGAGCCAATGGGAGAAGACAAAGACCATTTACATATTGTTCTCAAGAAAACTAGGAGCTGAGCTTAAATCAAATGACTCTACCTTTGCAGTTGTTGTTATTGTTTACTATTATTGATGACATTGCTGTTGGGAATTATTGCTCAGGAAGGAGCAATAGCAGAAAAAAAGTGAAACGCATATATCAAAAGACTGACATTTAAAAGTGTGTTCCATGTTCCATGTGATTAAAAGGCCCTGGATCTGTAAAACTTGAAAACTGACTTATTCCACTTTTTTAAAAAGAATCTAAAGCAGAGATCATGATTTATGAACAGAATATCTGAAGAACAGCTTTTTCCCATATTATCATGCTGTGCTTTGTGCTCCATCACCAAAAGAAATACGATTGGTAGGAATTACAGGAAAGAGCCCGTTTGACATCGCCTTACCTATAGAACTGCTTAAGCAAAGTCAAAGTGAGACCTTAGCTTAATTTTGTAGGTTGTTAAGATACTTTTGGTCCACCAGGTTTTTAATTTGCACCAATTTATGTATTTGTGATATTGTTTCATGTTTTATTCTGATTTCTAATTAACTTTCTAATTCTACTGATATATTATTCCTGTAAACTGCCCCAGAGATTTATTTTAGAGCTGAAAGCTAGTATATTTTATAATTAATTCAATACAGTTTGAACACAATGCTATGGCCCTTGAGACAGTGTCTCAAGGACCATAGGATATGTCAAATTATCTGTTCCTGCCATCAGGGTCAGCTTTTTTTGATATGGAAAAATCCCAGAATGGGGCAGCTCCAGAAGAACTGACAGGAGACCAAGCTGTGATCATCAAAGAGCCTGTTGTATATGTAGCACCTCGCTTGCTTCCATATCCCAAATGACTCACAGACTAAATAGGTGGACTACACATGTTCCTTTTCATATCACACCATAGGAGACTTTGTCTATATATTTAAGTGTCTCACGGAATGAAATAGAACTTTACTGAATAGAATATGACTTTATTCTGATCTGTAAATACACAATTGCTGTCCTCTCCAAAATGGGTTATAATGGCAGGGCTGAGCCTGTAGGGTGAACGGTTGGAGTTTTCAAATTTCCTTTCCCAGATTTTGTCTGGATCCATACACCCTAGCTCCACCACTTGCCTTGGTACGAGGCTTAGTAGTGCCACCACCTATCTCCCAAGGGATAGGTGCTGCTGCCATCACCTATTTTCCAAGAGATTGCCACAGTTGGTGTCCTTCCTTAATTCCAGTATGTGAGAGGTAGTCCCCCACCACCACCAGCCCATGTTCCCTATTGGCACATAAAAGAAAAAAATGAAATAGTATCTATAACCACCTCCTGGTCCACTGGGCATATAAGTAGGGAAATCAGCCCATCACCTCCTTTGGGAGATAGATCAATCTCACAAGGTATAAATAGAAAAAAATATTATTTTTTAAAAGAGAAGGTGAAACATCCTAAATCATGGAGTCCTTGGGGTTTTTTGTAGTTTTTTCATAGTTTCAGTGGCAAAGAGAGAGAAAAATATAGAACTGCTAAAATTACTGATAGCATCTTGAAATTTCAGTAGAAAATATTCAAGAAAAAATAAAGTTCTGTCAGACCATAGCATGATATCTGTCAGCTCTAGTTTAGAGGTAACTCTGAGGTAAAAAGGTTCCTAGTTGCACAAAGATATACAATTTACTGAGCATGTACAGAAAACATAAACATCAGAGAAAGAAGAACAAGAAATCATTAACTAGCAAACACAGAAAATAAATTATATGTGCTACAATTCTTGGCTTTTCCTCTGGAAACTAGACAATCCTTGGAACAGATCTTACCTCTATGTCAGTTACTTGGGAAATCTTCCATCATACAAATTCCAGCTTAAACCAGAGGTTTAAGAGGAACTTTGGCTCCTTGTTTCTCGTCACCCCATACAGTACCTTCTTGCTTTTTTTTCTCTCAGACTTCTCAGTTTTCAAAGATACACCATTTTTCTCTCTAGCAGTAAGGGAATGGATTGGGTATTCTTCCTACCTTTTAGTACAAGATTTTCAACCACGCCTCAGTCAGAACAAATGTTGATCCTGTCTGGCATAAGGAGCTAGGAATGGGCTATTCTCACACACCAGATATCCTTTGATCAATACCTAAGAGGCCTAGAACACCAGTCCTGTTCAGTATTAGCAGCAACTGTTAAAATGATTATTAGAGATATGGTTATTTGGGAGAGAAAACAATTCACTATCAGGATAATTCTCACATTATATTTGTATTTAGATATGGATATTTACCTAAATGCAAAAGAAGCAGTGACATATATGTATTAACTCAAGCACCGTCCCTTTCAAATTATGAGATGTAGACTTTAAGGATCTGTCAGGCTTTTGAGGATCAAACACCAGCATCAAAGATCTCCTGTGATTCTTTTTGCCCATCCACACCTTTAAAACATTAATTCTATAGTCAAGATACTCATACTTAGTTACTGCTGTGTGGTATGAACAAAAATTACTATGTAGAAAATAGAAATATTTTCTGTTTTATACATAAAAATTAGGTTCTTTCCTGCTATTCAAAGATAAATATAGTTATGAGTAATAAATGCTCTATGAATGTATAGTATTATGCCACAATGGATCTGGATTGATGTATAAGAGAACCATGGATAAATGAAACATTGTATTTTCTAGGATATCTCAAAAATCTAATCCCCCCAGTCAGAAATTATATTGCCTTCTTCATTTTACTTCTGTAACCCCATGAAGGTTTAATTGGCAGTTAGCTTACACTGTGATCTCCTAGCTTTTCAAGATTCCTTTTCTTTTCTGAGAACAGTTTTTGAGGGAAAAATGAGCATTTTCTCAAGGGAATTAATTATTACCTTGACTTGTCTAGTCATATATTTCATATGAACTTTCTGAAATTACTAAACTCATGACAGACATACCATGCAGCTCTCAAAATCATATCACGCTGTTGAGTTTTAAAGCTGTGCCTAACCTCAATTGGTCATGTGTGCGGACAAGACAGCACAAGCTCTAGCTTTCCTCCTTCCTGTTGCTGAATGACAACATTCGAACTTGAGCAATGCTAGCACTGCACACGTGTGCAGCAGCCCATTCATGCTGCGACCCTATTGTGCATTCCTGATAATTATCTTATGAGGAAGGGGTAAATGTGTTAGGAAGAGAACATATCAAATGAATGGAGGGGCTCATTGTCACCTGAGCATCACTTCTGCAGAGAAAGAGCTCATAATGATTTTTTTGGTTCTGTCTTGCTTACAGAGAGCATTTTAGAAATTCCATCACCTAAGTCATTCCACTTTGCTTGGGAACAACAGCCGACATAATGTGTCACTATATTATCACGGTGTCAAAATCAGATAGCTTGAGTTGGCAGAAATGCTGAGGGTTGTCGGAAGATGCATCCCCCATTAGATTTTTCTCACTTAGGGAAATGCCCTGGAAAGCACTCCTATGGGCAGAATTGTCATATCACTAAGATGTGTAGATATTCTTTTCATGAATTAGGCTGATTATCTCGAAGTTTTTGACATACCTATTTCCAAGTAGGATCGTATGTTCAATCTTCCTGTGTCCTAATCCTCATTTACCCTGTGGTATAAAGCAAAATGGGGAATAGAGACCAAGTAATACATTAGAATATTTCTTTATTTAATATGACATCCACACACACAACCGAAACAGCTTCTCAAAATGGCTTTTCTGAATTCAGTAAATGTCATTAAAAATGACCAGAGAATGAGGAAATTTTTGTATCAATTAACATTTGTTAAACATCCCAACATCTAAACAGTAGATATATCCTCAACACATGAACCTTTGTTAAAGGCTGCTAAAATAAAATGCTTTAAGTGCTTTCTGGAAGACACTAATGGAATTAACAGATGGAGAAGAAATTTGGCCCTTCTCCCTCCTTCCATCCTCAAATATTGAGTAAAAATAACAAAAAAATAGGCTCTAATTATTCTGGGTTTTAGAAAGAGCTGACTATTCCTTATTGAGAGAAGTACAGGCAGTCCCCAGGTTAAGTTCTGTTCCTAAGCCTGTCTTTAACTCGAATTTGTATGTAAGTTGGAACTAGTACTTACAGACAGGATGCCTGTTATTAAAAATGGCAGGTGGTGTTCTCCTTCCTGGAACAGATGAACCACTGAAGCCCCACAATGTTTTCATGAACTACTGAAAACCACTGAAAACAGGCTGTATATTAAAAATGTGCAGTTGCAGCGGTTCATGAAAACATCATGTGGCTTCAGCGATTCAGCAGCTCCAGGAAGGAGAACGCCATCTGCCATTTTTAGTAACAGGCAGCCTATTCATAAGTATGAACTGTCTGTAACTCGTTCTTAACCTGGGGTCTCCCTGTATAATGACAGCTGTATTTTATAAATTACTGGTGTTTTCCCAGGGTTGGATGTTTCAAAGATAACACATGAGATGTTGATTCTTACCTAGTGAGTAGGCAACTCTTCCTTTAGGAAATAGAAAATGAAAATCTCAAAGACCTGTGCCACAACAAAGCTTGATCAAACCAATAAGAGTTTATACAAAGTGCCCACAATAAATGCACTTCCTATTTTCTATTCTCTCCAGATGTTTTTGAACTATGTCTGCATCGAAACTACAATCCCTCACCAGTGGTCATGCTTGTTAAGAATACTGGGAATTGAAGTTCAACTATCTCTGGAAAACCACAGGTTATTCACCTTTGACCTACTTAGAGGTCATTTCCACACTAGTGATTTATAGTGTCTTCTAGTCATCCTACCATCTTTGTGCCAAAATAACTGTAATGCAGACAGGCTTTATAACACTTCAGCAAAGCCTGTATGATGCTATGGAGATTCTATAAATCATTAGTGCAGAAATTACTAATCACTCTCCTTCTACATTCAACCTGTCAGAAGGTAAGAGTGAGACAAGAGACTGGAGAAAAGAAAAAATTATGGCAGGTGCCAGATGCAGTTTATAGATTCAGAAATAGTAAATTCTACCCTAAACTCTGGACATATGTGCTGAGCATCACATATAACTTATATTGATTATATCTTGTAACAACCCAACTATACTGTTTTGCATAAAATTTTCAGATGCTAATTTATATCTTTAGACACACGTTACTGTAATTTAACAGAAATATGAGCCAACATAGGAAAAAAATGTAAGCATGAAGTTTGCACGTCTGCTTAGCTTGCTATTCAGGTTCTAAATATTTATGTATTCATTTGATTTATATCCTACTTTTTCTCCAGCAGCAAAAGCCAGTATACATATACTCCCTCACTCTTTTTCCCCACAACAACCAATTCCTGTAAGGACTCAGTTGGACTGGAAGATAGTGACTTGGCCAAAATCATCCAGTGAGCTTCCATGGCTGCATTTGGACTTGAACAGTTTTCTTGGCCCTAGTCCTATATCCTAACCCCGTGATGCTGAACCTTTTGGGCTTGGCATATGAAAAATTTGGAAAATGCCTAACTTGACTCTACTAGTGTGTCACACGCACCCCCCCCCCACCAAAAGAGAAACAATTCTTTACATAAACATTTATTT
Organism: Liasis olivaceus; assembly: GCA_030867105.1. Lineage (NCBI taxonomy): Eukaryota > Metazoa > Chordata > Lepidosauria > Squamata > Pythonidae > Liasis > Liasis olivaceus. The sequence goes on along the minus strand of CM061350.1, from coordinate 45,645,693 downwards.
AAAAAAAATACAGTCCAATCATCTGTAGTGCTATATATTATATAAAGAAACATCAAATAACTACAAAAATGAAATATGAATAAAACAAACTCAGTTTCTTTGGTAACTCAAGCAGGGAGAATAGTTCTTGTTGGGTGTTGGTGAACACTGGTGTGTCACCCAAAACGTTGTGGCATGTCACCTTTGACACGCATCTCATAAGTTCGCTATCGCTGCCCTAACTGCTACACCACATAGACTTCAAATGAGAGTAGCAAGTGCAGCTACTAAATCTAGGCTGCAAAACCTGTGACTCTTTGCTGCTATCTAACAGTCCTTTAGACTTTTGAAGCTCAAATCTGCTTGCCCAACAGACAATTTTTCTCCAAAAGAAGATACTATCCAATAGAGCACTGCTTTGCACAGTAAGGTGTGTGCCTACCTTAGAGGAATTCCTGTCGAACAACTTTAGCCTTACCATCCCCTCCCTGAGTACCTTCACATCTGTGGAGAGAGAGAGAGAGAGAGGGAGGGAGGGAGGGAGGGAGGGAAGCAAACTGTTAATCTGATAGAATTGAATATTGCAATCATATGATTTCACCAAACTACAATATGATGCAGAGAGTCCAGCCACCCTAAAAATCTAGTTTAATGTATTCTCGCTAATGAATTCATCATGCCACTAATAATGAAGCTAAAGCCAATAAGTTAAATCTTACATATTTTGGGTACATAGTGCAGAAGCATAAGTGTTTGAAGAAGATCCTGATACTTGGAAAAATCAAAGCCAATCAAAAGAGACCAGCAGAAAACAAGATGGCTAGTCACTATCACTGATATCACAAGCACAAGCTTACAAGAACTCAAATCAGTAGTTACTAAATCTTGTTAAACTATTTTCCATCAGGTCACATAAAGTCAGCAACATCTAAACAACTTAACAACATTGTCACACCCTTTTTCTCAAAATACTGTAGCAACCAAATCATTTTTAAAGTTTCTGCACCTGGTAAAATGCTACTACTCCTTCCTGATGTCTTCTCATACAATTTCCTATGTGGAGAATACACAACACACACACACACTCACATTCATACATACTGGTGTAAGATTATCTGGCTAGTTAAGTCCTATTGCTTTGTTATGGTCAGGGATCAGAAAAGCTGAATAGCAGAGTAGGGGATGGATTGTAAGAGTCATTTGGCACCTAAAAAAATAATTATCTCAGATGCCTATATGTCTCATCTTCCTTTGACCAGACAAAAAAGGAAGACGGGGGCAGGGCAAGCAATGATAGCATAAAAGAGTGTCAGAATAAACTTCTTTCCAGTCTCAGCTGAGTTAACTTACTTGTGAATTGTATTCCTCTCACCTTGAGAGATTTTTTGATTCAGTGAGGTGGTCATTTAATTTCTTTGAATTACTCCCATTAATCACCATATTCCATGAACAACAGAAAATCCAAAGGGAGAATATGGCTCATCCAAATGGATCCTAGCAGACAAAGTCTAATGTGATGTAGAAGAAATTTACAATTAGCCCTATGCAGTGACACAACTTCAGTTCATGCAATATAAATCACAATAGTGTTTAGCTCCAGCAACCTACTCTTGCCTAGGTGCTCTCTAGGTGTTTGGGGACCACAACTTCCAGAGTTCATAGCCAGGCAGTAGACTGTCCACCTTATCAAAAGGGCACCAGAGGAGAGACTGAGCTAAAGCCTTACATTGCCATTTGTTTAAGCAATGTTAGCCCAGCTCCCACCACCACTGCCACTATTCCATCTCAGCAGCAGATGAAGGAGGAGCAGGAGAGGAGAAAGACAAAAGACTGTGTGTTATCCCAGGAAACTGTGTGGCTGCTTTAAAGATTTGCCAACAGATGCTGCATGAGCAGTCTCATGCACTCAGAAGCACCATTTTACACCATTTTAGCACTGTCCTGCTGCCAAGCTTTATTCTACTTTATTCTTTTTACTTTATGAACTTTCTGTTAAATCTCATTTTACCATTTTCAACCCCGTTCAACCCAGTATATATCAATATAATTTTGAATTGAGTATTAACTTCTATCTCACTCAATTTTGTGATATCTGAAAATTTGATGAGCATTTTCTCTACCTCCTTACCCAAGTCATTAATAACAAATGCTGAAGGGTACAGAGCCCAGGACTGAATTTTCTGGCACCCCTTATCAGTTTGATGAGGAACCATTGAGATGAGTACTCTTTGCATATGATTTTCAAGCCAGCTATGTATCCACTCAATTGTCATGTCATCCAGCCCTCCCTTAACTTGTACTTTGAGCTATTCCAGTCTCCTATCTTACTAGAACAGCTATCATGGAATACTAATTTGCCTATCTACCAAGACGTAACCAAGGCATGCCATTGCATCCTTCCTAGGATCCATCATTTGAACAGGACAAATAATAATGAGATGAAAAACAGGAACCTGGTTCACTCATTCCCATAATGTAAGTTGCTTTGGGCTTAAGGCAATATGAGAACTTGCTCATTATGTATATTTCTCTGCCTGTCCTTTAAAAAAAAGCACTAAGAGACTGTCCTATTTTAGAACTTTTTTTACTTCATATGAAAACCAGTCCATAAATTAAAATAGCATGATTTAAAATACAGTGCTCTATTTTAATTACAAGCCAGGCCATGATGCTTTGTTCCACACACCCTGGTAGCACTACACATGGCTATATATATATGTTGGTTTGCCTGTATATATTTGAGTGTGCTGAGTATATCCGGCAAATGAATCTTAGTTCAATTGTGATAAGGGAAGAACATTGTTTTTTGCACCTGAGAACAATGGCAGACTATCACTGGTGGCTTAGGACAAGGTCTTGTGTTCCACTAAACTCTCTACTTTAGCACTGTGCCACTGTCCTCTATTCTGTCATCGTCCACCTAAAATGACTGCTTCATTCTGCCTAACAGTAATACTAGCTATTTCACATACAGAACATGATTCTAAGCAAACTTGAACCTCTCTTTTGAGAAATTCTAATTTCATCTGCCAAAGCCCACCTTGGCTGTAGATGCCTTTACTACGTCCTGAGCTAAGGTTAACAAACATAAGGAAATATACTTCTCTCTCCTCCAATGGATACATCCATTGCAGAGAGCATCTGTTTCTCAAGTAAGGACATCAGGGAGTTGGTCCATAAAAGAGAGCATTGTTGCTGGAGCATTGCTATGATAAAATAGCAAAATCCAGTTCAGCTGCCAATGTATCTTGCGCTTACACCATTCAGCCTAATTGCTGCTTACAATATATAAGATCATGCTGTGCTGGGAGATATAGGCAATAACGGAACACAATGGTATGATTTAAAGACAGGTTAGCTTTTCAATTTACTTGTACGAGCATTTGGCTTTCCCATCCTGACACAAATGAACTCTGTTCATATTGTATAATGTCAAACTTAGTTATCACTTTCCTGGGGATTATTAATCCAAATAATGACACAATAAACTTCAGTCGAAGCTTTCCACCTAAGATGGATAGTGCCTTAGGTCTTCTGAAATACCCTGCTTTGCCCTTTGTTCTTAGCGGCCAGTTCACACCCAATTTTACTGTACTCTGTATCTGCCAATATTAACAGCTGTCTCCCTTTGGCTCTGCATGCCACCTCTTGGCACATTTTTTAAGTGGATTTTGGAATTTGAAAATGGCTGTGTTTTGGAGGCAATGTCTTTATGCAAAGGTATCCAAATGCCAAGTAGAGTTTGAAAGAGGAAAAAATGGATTTTCCTGATAGGAAGAAATGGTATGTCTGCAAGATAACGCTTCGTTCTGCAGATGAGGGCAGAATGGCAATGCTGCCAAACTATCCTGGCAAAAGCTTGAATCTTTCACTTCTTGACTGCACTAGGAACTCTCACGAGGACGATGTGGGTTAGCCCCATGGCAGTAGTTCGAATAGACTAAGGTTGCCAGTTTTTGAAAAAGGATTTTACTCTAGCTGTATATTTTATCAGCCAAGAAGGGCAAGATCAAAGAATATACAAGAATTTCTGATTACACTGCATTTTTAAGGCAATCTAATAGTCTATATTTCCATTTTCTATTCTATACTCAAAACAGATATACATTTGCATATATGCATAATTTAAAATGGGCAGTGGAGAGGGAGTTGCCTTCCAAAAGCCAGGAGCTGAAAAAAAATCCACTATATTTTGTTCTTCATAGTCATGAATCTTCACAGACTTGCATTATGGAACACACGTGCCTCTCAGATGTGTTTTCCTGCTGTAGTCTTGATTTTAATTTCATGCTTGCCAGTCTTTTTCTTCAAGGTAACTTTATTGTTAACACAGGCTTAATTTCATTCCAGATAAAAGACAGAAGTGGAAATTTACAGCAAACAAATAAATAAAATCCCTGATTTCAATGGTTTAGGGTTTGGTCTTCAATATGCCCATAATATTCCATACATGAGTGATTGTCAAGATGGGCTGGATGCTCCAAACTTTTATTTAAAGCCCATCAGAGAAAATAAAACAGAGCAGACATGTACAACTTTCTCTTTGTAATTTGTTGGTACTTGATGGTGTGCCAAGGGCTTCACCTCAAAGTATCTGATCCCAAAACAAAGAAGTAGATGGGAAGTATAAAAATGAAAAATGATTTAATTTAAATTAGGATTGAATGTGGTTGTTATGATTATTCTCCACATATTACTTCCCTTTCTGTCACATTAAACGTTACCAATTGGTGACAATTTTGGGAGGGTCTCTAGGGCGCCACCTTCAAGGCTTTGGAGAATGACATGCAATCCTGGGACCTCAGATTCATAGAATCAGAGGGTTGGAAGGGACCTCAGAAGTAGTCTAGTCCAATTCTCTGCTCAGAGCAGGATTCACTAGAATATCTTTGACAGATGACATGCAGCATCTATTTGAAGTCCTCACTTCATGTGGCAGCCTGTTTAACAGTCCAGTTCATACAGTCATGAAGTTCCTCTGGACTTCTAACTGGAAATGATCTCCTTGTAGTTTGGTTCTGGCCCTGCTTTCTGGAAAACAGAAAATAAGCCCACCTCCTCTTCAATTGATTCCTTTCAGATATTTGAAGACTTCTAAAGCTTAGTTTCCAGACCCCTCATCATCTTGGTAACCACCTGAATTTCTTCCAATTTTTCACTGCCCCTTTTGAACTGTGGTGCCCAGAACTGGACATAGTAACTGGCTCACTTTTAACTTGTAGTTGGCAAGGACATCAGGATCCTTTTATTATGCACTTCTGCCAGGTCTTCCCCATCCTGTACTTGTGTCTTTCATTTTTCCTACTCAGACATGGAACTTTATAGTTCTCTCTTTTAAATTCCCTCCTATTCATTTCAGTTTACTTCTCAAGCCTGTCTAGATCATGTTGAATCTTCTATCTACCTCTAAAATATTAATCGATCCTCCCAACTGTGTGTCATCTGCAAACTTAAGCCTTTTCTCAACATTCTCATCCAGGTCTTTGTTAACAGTGTTAAACAGCACAGGGTCCAAAAGAGAACTGTGGAACCTGGCTCAGGACTTGAAGCTGAATTACAGCCTTTAACAAGAACTTTATGGGATTATTCAGCCAACTGTAAATCCATCCAACAGTACTATCATCTAGTCCATTGTACCATTTTATCATGAGACACTTTATTGAAGGATTTGCTGAGGTCTAGGTACACAGTGTCTGTGGCATTCTCCTGATCTACTAAGCTAGTAACTCTCTCAGAGAAAGTGATAAGGTTAGTCTGGCATGATTTGTTTGTAACAAATCAGTTCTGGCTCCTGTTAATTGTAGCTTGCCTATCTAAGCACTCACAAACATACTGTTCCATAATCTCTTTGTCCAATATAGATATCAACATCTATATCTATATATCAAGATCACTCTCTTCTTGCTTTTAAATTGTAATATTAATTTTTCAATTGTTGATTGTTTTGTATATTATTGTTTTTTAATTTTTTTACTGAGTGCCTCCCAGAGTCACATTTTGTGAGATGGGCGGCTGTGTAAATATGGATGGATGGATGGATGGATGGATGGATGGATGGATGGATGGATATGACAGGCCTGTAGTTTTCCCAGTTCTTTTACTTTTACTTTTTTAAGATGGGGGCAGCTTTTGTTCTCCTTCATTTTTCTTAGATCTTTCTAGTCCTCTAGGAGTTCCCAAAGATTATCAGGAGTGGTTTTGCAATCACTTCCACTAATTCCTTCAGTACTCTAGGATTAATCCATCTGACCCTGAAGATTTGAATTCATTTAAATTAGGTAAATTCTCTCTTATCATATCTTTGACTATCCTAAGCTATCATTCTCTCTTTCCTCCAGTGGCCAATGACCAACTAGGGCTCATTTTCCTTTTAAGAGAAGATAGGTGCAAAACAGGAGTTAAGAGGTTCTGCTCTGTCACCATCACCCTTTACCAATTCATCACTTTTTCCTTATAACAAACTTTCACCCTCTTTGTCTTTCCTTTTGTTTATGACATACACAAATAGCCCGTTTTATTGCTGTTGTTGTTTATTTTTGATATCTCTTGCAAGTGTCAACTTGTTTTGAGCTTAGTCTTTCTGACACAGTTGACACAAACAAGGCTACCCTGTATTCTTTGGTTATATGTCTTTCCTTCCATTTCCTACACATGTACCATTTTCTCTTCAGCATTTTAGAGAGCTCTCTGTACGTCCATGCTGGACTTTTTATATTTCACCTATTTTCTCTTTTTGTAGGAATTGTTTGCAATTGCACCTTCTCATTTCATAGGATTTCTCATCCTTCCTGGATTTCTTCCTCCTTCAGGATTTTAAGTCATTGGATCCAATCTATCTTCCCTGGGAGTTCTTCAAAACACACTTTTCTGAAATCCAGCATATTGGTCTCCATTCTTCCTCACGTGGATATCATAAATTCAGAGATAACACAATCACTTTCCCCAATGTATCAGTCATCTTCTCTCCGTCAACCATTTCCTCCCTGTTGGTGAGGATTAGGTTCAGGATATCAGATCCTCTTGTTTTTTCTTCCACCTTCTGACAAATTAAATTGTCAGCAATAGAGGACAATAATTGGTTGGACCTTTGACTCTTGGTAGAGTTAGAGTCCCAGTAGCTGTCAGGATAATTGAAATCTCCCATTATCACTGCAGCATGACTCTTTGAAAGACTGGTCACTGATACAGAAAGGCCTCATATATATCTATTGCCTATCCCCACAATCTAATATCTCCCACAGCAATATCACATTTCCTACTTTCTATTATTACCCTAACAATTTCTACATAATTTCTGTATTTCAATTCCATAATTCCTCTGACATCAGTTGTGTCATCCTGAGTTAGGATTTCTAGTTCTCCCAGTTTATTTTCCATATTGTATGCATATTATATATCCAAGGTTCTGAATAACAGCTACTGGCCTTATTATTGTAGTTTCCTGCAAAATTCTGAGTTCCCACTCCAGCCTCCTGCTTCTCCCTTTGCATCCTGCTTTCTTGATCTCAGTCCTTGGCTCCGTGTTCAGTTCTAGACATTTGCCACCCTCCCCCTTTGTTCTAGTTTAAAACTCTCCTGATAAGGTTGGCAAGGCATATGTTAAAGCCTTCCTTCCCAGCCTTTATAAGAAGTAGCCCATCTCATCTCAGGAGTCTTTTGTGAGGGTAACTGAAGCCATTGTTGTAGAATTCAAATCCTTCTTGGTGTCACCAACTATCTACTATTTTCTCTTTCTGCACAGTGATCCAAATGTGAAAGGACTGACCAAAAAATAAAACACCAAAACCCTACTTGTGCTCCCAGTTCCTAAATCTTCTTGTCCTGGCCTCACAATCTCTTGGAGATTTAGGACCACTTCTAGCAGTCTTATTTATCTCCACATGAATCAAGTGAAAATGATAGTTTTCAGTAGGTTTGAATAAATTTGGAAAGTCTCAGTTACCTCTCAGATATGGGCATCTGGAAGACAATGCACCTCCAGTGGCACTGGCTGCGTCCTGATCTTTTTGCTTCTTGCATTACATGCTTCACATGTTTGCCACTGCCAATGGGAGCTTTTCCTATCCTAAGATATTCTCTTCATTCTCTACCCTTCCTGGAGAATTTCAGCTGTGATGTCCAGGAAATTCTCATCTTCCCTGATGCATTGCAGTATAGAAACAGTTTCTTCAATCCTCTCTGATTTCTCTTCCAGTAATGACATACGTTTGAATTTGTGGCAGGTGTCATTTGGGTCCTCTTCAAGCATTGCATCTGCAGATCATAGTGATGCTTCCCTCACTGTCCATATTGCTTGGAGCTCCCCCTACTGATTCCCCCAGTCAAAGTCTCTTGCAAAACTTCTCTATTTGTTCTGATTTATTTATTTTTTCTGAGTGTGTTTCCCCATTTTCTTATTCCTAGGAATTACATCTTTTGTTTAGCTCAGTCCCCTTTTCATGAACAATGTACTGTATTCCAAGTGCTCAAGGATTAAGTAAGGGAGTGCTCTGAGCCAAAAATATAGGTCCCTTCCCTTGCATGCCTCTTCCTGCTGACTTTGGCTTGCTCAGTTCAGGGATGCACTGTAGGGGAAGGATTTGAAGTTTCTGAATCCACATGCCTTGATGGTCAAAGATTCTCCATATTATGGGTGTTCCTAAGGAACAGAAGAGGGGGGAAAATATAACCCATGCATACATATACAAAAAGTAAGCCTAGGGCTTTAATTCTTTTTTTTTTCCAGTGCAACAGCTATAAAAATTATTCTTTGAAGTGAATCCGTTACTTTCCTGGTTGAGTTGAAGCACTTGTGCAAGTAAGGCAAATTGGTTTCCAGTATTTCCAAAGCAAACCTCAGGAGATGACGGCAAGCTACCCAGGCAAGCTAAGCTGTGCTTTAAAGTTATGGCATTCAAGTCCAAACCTCACATCAATAAATGAGTGTCTAAGGAAGAAAAAAAAATAATCGGAATGCCACGTAAAGAACCTTAATTCTCTGCCTTACAGACTCTGGCTTGGTCTGTCCTCTGAAGATTTATTAAACCTTGAATGTCCACATGTACCACAGATCAAAATGTAGAGCAGTGGAGGCAATAAACTGAGTGTTTGGGTGACTTGTTGGAGGTAGAAGAGTGCTGATAACACATAGGAAGGCACATTTGGGCTTATTTTATTCTGTTTGCAAGCTGGAAGCTCCTTTAACTATTGCTTGGCTACATTAAATAGCTCTCTTGAATGGCAGAGCTATAGCTTTTTGTGGACAACCTATGCAAGCAACAAGTTTCTGCCATCTCCTCAGCAGCCCACTTTTCTTTGCCAAGAAGAAAGGGAGAAATTGGAAGCAGTCTAGTACAGTTAGCCTGTTCAGCATAACAGCAGGTAGTCAGTTCTCTTCTCTGCCATGAAACTCACTGTGCAGCTTGAGGGGACTCACTTTTGAGGCCGAGCTACTTCATTGGATTGTTGTGAGAAATAAATCACAGCTTATTTAATCCACTATATTTCAGTTTATTACAAGTATTAACATACACCAGTTTATGTTTATAATCACATTTAGGCATCTTTCACCATTCTCCAATGTTTCCATTCATTGTACTACTCTATCTTTTTTTCATAGAAAGTGATAAGCTGATTTTTAAAATTCTCTACACCAGTGTTTCCTTGGCAGTTTCCAGGCATATGGACTTCAGATCCCAGAATTCCACAGCAAGCATGGCTATTGATAAGAATTTTGGGAGTTGAAGTCCACACACCTGGAAGTTGCCATGGTTGGGAAGCACTACTCTACACCATAATCAGGACAATCCTATATAATATTTTGCTAGGACATGTAGCAATGTCTATGTGTAAAATTATGAGTATAGTATTCACTGATTTATTTGCTTTCATCCACTCAATTCATGAACAAGGTTTATTTTTGTTTATATTTTATTTCAACCCAATTATGTTTGCTGAAAAATTTAGCTAAAACCCACAAACATGAATGTACACAAGATACCAACTATTTAATGGAGAGACTTGAGAAAACTAGCTGCTCCTAGCCAACCATGGCTGATCTCAGAAAAGCTAAGTAGGATTGGACCAGGTTAACATTTGGATGGGAGGCCACCAGGAACCATCAGGGCTATAGACTAGGCTGAGAAGGGGGGGGGGGGGGAATCCATAAGAAGACAATGGCAAACCACTTCCATATTGTTGCCCAAAAGCCATTATTTCCATTCAGGCACATGGAGTCAAGCTTGACTTGAGGAAGACTTTATTAACACAGGAAAAGGGAATTTAGCTCAAAGTAAAAGATTCACTAAAATTGGCAATGTTATAGGAAGAGAACACACTGAGAAAAATAAGGAGTTCCACAAAGCTTTGTGTGATTCAAAGCCATCTGTAACAGTTTTGTTTATTAACTATAGATATTCTGCATCTAACCAGGAAAGAGTAGCTTCACACTTCTCTGTAGAACACAACTACTAAGTTCAGGTTATCTGAAGTTTCTTGCTTTCCTCTCCCAGTTACATTTCATCTGATACTTATTTAATTAACCAGGTTATTCACTTGGGTGTTTGATTCACATAAGTCTCATTCTGGGTCTTAAATTATAGTAAACAATGTTTTGTTGTTATCTTTTTCTAAATCATGAGTTGTTTAACTGGGTTATTCCACAAGCCCAGGACACATGCAGCCAAAAGCTTTAAGTATAGGTCTCAAAACTATGCTATTTTTAATATGATAGTAGAAAACATAGAAAGCCTGAATGGCGAACCATCATATTACCTCATTTTAATTTAATTTTAATGAAATAATACCAATTCAGTTTTTGTTCTGGTCTCACCTAGTACTTTCTGGTCCTCAGTCTGGAAAAAGTTGTTCATTCCTGATTTGTTGAAGAAACACTATTGTGATGGAAGGCACGAGTGGGGAGGATTCTGGAATGAAGCTTCAAGGTTACAGGGAGTGGGGAGAGACATTTCAAGGAAAGCCTCTCCTCAGTCCCCAGCTAGACTGTGTGAAAGTCAAGAGAAAGAGACTGGCCCCTCCCTAAGGGCATAATGGTTATAGATGCTGTCATTGGGGGATTGGAGTTAGTCTGGCAAGATTCTGTCTATTAGCTGCAAGCTAATAAAGAAGCTAAGCTGATTTCTGGAGTGTCTCATTGTGATTCTTGGGCTAAACCTGACATCAATCTCACCAGACTAACCTCAATCCCCCAACGATAGCAACTATGACCATTATGCCCTTAGGGAGGGGCCAGTCTCTTTCTCTTGACTTTCACACAGTCCAGCTGGGGGCTAAGGAGATGCTTTCCTTGGAATGTCTTTCCCCCCTCCCTGTAACCTTGAAGCTCCATTCCAGAATCCTTCCCACTCATGCCTTCCATCACAACTATTGACTAGGTGTGTGCAGCATTCTAATCCATAAGCCATAGATGAGAAACAATAATGGCTAAACTTGTATGACATGTTCTGTCTAAATCAACAAAGCAACATTATGGCTTAATGCATTAAGTGCTGATAGCTAGTGATCATACCAATTTATGCAGCCCAGATTTGGTAGCCCTACTCCAGATCATGCCCAATATTTCAAAAATTGTGGACTAAAGTATCTTATTTCTAATTGTATTTTTAGGTAACCAGCACATACAACAGTAACCAAGTACAGATAAAAATTGCTCCTGCACCTATAGTTGTTGTGAAGAAAAGGAAATTCTAGCAGGAGTAACTTGTTAAGTAAATTATATGTATTGAAATCCCCTCATCGGTACATCTAGTAAAAGTGTAGAAGTAATTCTCTTTTTTCTATCCTACCACACACTAAAGCAAACAAATAGGAGATTAGTTTGTGCTAATAATATTATAATAATATTTTAGTTTGAATTCAATTTGAGCCAAGGTTTAGCTTTATAATTCTTCAAAAATTTAGGGATCAATTCTAAAATTTGGGATGAATATAGAAACTACTACTGCTACTTCTCAGTCTCTCAAGGAATTGCTCTGTATTTAGTGTTAAAATGTAGAATACTACTGTGTCCAGTTCGAGAGCTGGAGAAGATGCTGAAAAGTCCATCCAAGATGATCCAGGGTCTTGAAACTTTGCAGATGGAGACAGAATGCAACTGTTCAGGCTGTTTAGCTTAGAGAAAATATGCTTATGAGGGAATATGTTTATAACATTATGCATGGTAAAGAAAGGGTGACTTTTTCTTTTTTCCCATAATATTTGAACTAGTATTATGAAACTTAACTAGCAGAAAATTTAAAACTGATAAGAGGGAATAGTTCATGCTGTATGTAATCAATCTGTGGAATATACTGCCACAAGATGTAGAGTTGGCTACTAGTTTAGATGGCTTTAAAAGGAACTAGAGAAATTCTTAGCAGACTGACTACTACATTGATGATCCCTCAAGCACAGGGGCAGTCTGCCTCTCCATACTAGGTCCACATCAATGGGAGAGAAGTCATCTGGCTGTCCTGCTTGTGGGCTTCCTGGATATCTCTGGTGGGCCACTGTGTGAGATGGAATGCTAACTAGATGGGCCTACACTTGATCTAACAGGGCTAGTCTCATGTTCTTATGCAGCTTATCTTTTCAAACAATCTCACTTCCCACAATTCATACAACTAGAGTTTGTTCCCATGAGGAAGAGCCTTGCAGGAGATGTAGTAAATGGAAAAAATACATTTAATTCTAGAAACAATTTAATTGGAAAGGCAGTATATACATATATTAATTAAATAAATATAATATACTATGTTCTAATAAAGTATGGTTCATGATCTTACACATGCAATATGCCATTTTATTAAAATCATTCAATGTATTCCTCATTTTGGAGCTCTTTGGGGCAGGCTTAATTCAAATTCAAATTAATTAAATTCATTCATTCATTCATTAATCCATTCATTCAAATTGGGTGGCAGACACACATTCAAATCCTCCAGATATGAAACTTCTTTGATGATCTTGTAAAAGTTGGTCATTATCTCTCTCAGAGTACTTTCCTCATAGGATTTGTTGTTAAGGTAAATGGGGAGGCTACAATATGTTGTCTTTAACTCTGTAAAGGAAAAATGGGTTTAGGTATAATTAATAACAGCCCTGAGCTAGTAAAGGCCAAGCTCATTTGACATAAAGTATACATAAGTGCTTGTTGTTCTCAATTTTAATCTTTTAAATAGCAATTTTGTGAAAGGATTACATGGAAAGGATCACCGTCATGAAACACAGAGAAGGGTTTGGGTTTTTTTTGTAAAAAAACAAATCTTGCTTATTTATTAATTTAAAAATTTATAACACATCTTTAAATCCCAACCAAGCCTCTAAAAGACTGACAGAAAGAAAGTGCACATGAAAATAAAATCAGAAAATTACCAGCCGTGCTATCGTTAAAACCTCAGAGTGGAATAAACCCTGTGGAAAGAAACTTTGATTGAAATGGAATCATATTTTTCCCCAGTGTGTATGTGGTACTGTTTTTGAAAAAGAAATAGAGTCCATTCCTAGATTGGGCAGTTGGGATTTGTGTTTTTAGAATCTGAGGGCTTTTTTCTCTTCACACAATACACTGTAAGCACAAGCTTTAACACAAGCTAGTATGTTCCATTAACTCAGCCTGTGCTGAGTTAATTTATGCTTCAATTTGTTGTGTGAGTTCAGGAACTGAGTTTCTTGAATAAATTCTAGTTAAATTGAGCAAAGTAAATGGGCATGAGACTCATCTGAAAAGGGGACAAGGAGAACCTGAGAACAATAATCCTTTGCCAACATTGCTTCCTAAAATGGCCTTCAAGCAATGCTGTCTTTGATTTTGAAGACAGAATCCAGCCACCTAGCTAGCATAACACCAAAGCAGTTAACCCAACTAGAAGGAAAACTGAGAAAGGTATGACACATTAGCTTAGCTTTCCCCAGCCTGATGCTGGATTTGAATGTCTGTGCCTCCCAGCCAGCAAGATGTTCAATATTTATATAGAGAGACACTTGGTTAAAAAGAGCTGAAAAGGACACCTGACAAGGAAGCTCCAAGGATATACTTTGACAAAATGAGCTGTGCCCATCCCTTAGGTGGGTGAAGGTGCCAGAGAACTGGAAAGACAGAGGGAGAAATGCGGTGTCCATTCATCCACTGTTTATTCAAATAACCCAATTTCCTGAATTTATTTGGCCCACTGAACCACTAGGTTGGTTCACATAACAATTAGATGCCTAGTTTGTGGTTCCCTGAGTTGGACAATCCTACCCCTGGGACAGAGAATTCTGAGCTAAATAAGCCTTGCCTGATCCAGCAGAGTTCTTCTTACATTCTCATGTAATGTGTGTCATAAAGATGTGTGTGTGTGCATGTGAATGGTGAATACAGGGCCTAAAGCAGAGGAGAGACATTCGTGGTAGAATTTTTATTTAAATCCAATGTATATTCCTATTCTAAACACACAAAAAGCAGAAAGAAGAAAACAGCAGTGTTAGCTGCCTGCGCAGCAATGCCCATAGCATTAAGGATGCTGGTTTTTTGCAACGTGAGGATTTCCCTTCACTGGGGAAATCAATACCTGCCTTTCAGTGCACCTTCGAGATGCTTTTTTCTGGCTGAGCAAACAACTCAAGTAAAGGGGCAGAGACTCTTGGTCTGAAATACTTATATTCTAATAGTATAATTGATGTTGTATAGATTTGGCATGAAGAATTAATTGCTAATGAAAGCAGGCTGCTAGTGTGCAATTTTCACGCCATGTCTTATGTGCATTTTAGAAGACTGCCAGAAAAATTCTTTTTCCCAAATCATAAATGGAGTAATTTGTTGCATTTTTAAAGCCATTCGTCCAGAGAGATTATGAATGTATATTGCCTAAGGTTGTATTCCATCATTACAAAAGTGCTAGAATCCTTCTTAAAGTTTGTTTTACCTGTAGAAGCACTGGGAATTTTATCTCCTACATGAAATTCAACAACATTGGCATTTTGACATTTGAGAGGGGTCTTTTGGTTTTGTCAGCTGCAGGAAGAAAAAAAATTAGAGGAACAACTTCTTTTTAATAATGCAGCCAGTGATTCTGCTTATCAACTTGCCCCAAGTGCAAGATTCCTTTTGATATTTTGTATAGATATTCCTTCACAAAGCTTAACATCCCTTTGTAACAATGATTAATTCCAGTGTTCAAAATAAACTTTTCATTCTTTTTTTCTTCTTCTTCAGTGAAACAGGAAGAATCCATTTGCATTGGAATGCTGTACAGACCTCTTTAAATGAGAGTTATTGAGTTGAACAAGTTACATTAAGTTTCTTCAGCTTCATGCAGTGTGACCTAGTAGAAGTATTGTCTTTGGTCAGTTTTGGTTTTCTAGGCTAGGGAGAGATTATGCCAGACCTTCCTCTTCCTCCTCCTCTTCCTTGTTTTTAATATGTGTTTAAGTGCATGTCCATCTTTTTAGGTTAAGTTCTAGTAGAGTTTCTTTCCAATAATAGGCTAAAATAAGTAGCTTTCAGTTTGTCCTTTTTATGGGATATTTAATTGAAATTAAATTAGCCCAATTCTTTGATGGAAGCAATGATAAGACCTCCAGCATTATAGTAATGGTGGGATGGGTAATATAGATCATTTGGATAGCACCAAGGCCTTTGGATTCACCTCTCTTCTGTGGCCTGAGTCACCTGTCATCTAGGCAGCCACATTCACTGATTAAATAAATAAATCAATGGGAGAAAATACTGAAAGGCAAACAGGTATGTCAGGGGCAGAGTAGGTTACTGGTATCACATGTTTTCAGACAACACAGTTGGTAGGGCTTTCTTCAGCATATAACCTCTTGCCCTATTTCAGGAGGCCTCTTGCTAACACATCTCAAAACAATGACAATAGAAAAAATGCTCAGCTTCAGCTTCCCAACAAATCTTTTCTCTCTTTTCTGTGCTTCCTTATTTTATTTTATTTTATTTTATTTTATTTTATTTATTTATTGCTTATTATTCAGCCTTAAAAAGAGTTCTGGAGCACTGTCTTGCCACTTTTAAGAATTCCGTTTATATTCCAGATGTGTTGACTGGAAATTCTGAAAGTTCCAGTTCAGCATACCTAGAGGGCACCTTGCTTAGGTTTTTCTAAATTCTGCCACTGAGCTACATAGCATTAGAATGTAACCACTTCTTGCAAAATTGTTGTTGATCATTATTGAATTACATTTTAACTTTTTATTGGCTTTATATCTTTCTTGGGTATTCTCATATTCTTCTAAAGCTGCCTTTCCCAAGGTGGGGCATTCCAAGTATATTGGGACTGCATGGAAAAACTTCTATTTTTGGCATGGCATAACAGTGCTTCCTAAGATTTCTGGTAAATTGACTCCATGGTGAGAATCTGAAGACATGGAATTCATCTTTTCTTTCCCTCAAACCCTCTCCCATATATCTTTTTAAGAAATTGCATAATTATGAAAACTAGTCAGTGTTTTTAGCATTCAACTGTGTCTTAGGAGGGTGGGTTTAGCTGCAAGATAATTTTCTGATTTGCTGACTAGACCTATGACATCAGAGTTGGAACAGTTTGATTAATTGGCGATGTGAATTCGGCTTTCACATATCCTCCACATTCTATAGAATTACGGAAAGTATTCAAAGAGGAGAGAGCCAGTTTGGTGTAGTGGTTTATCAAGCTAGAAACCGGAAGACTGTGAGTTCTAGTCCTGCCTTAGGTACAAAGCCAGCTGGGTGACCTTGGGCCAGTCATTCTCTCTCAGTCCTAGGAAGGAGGCAAAGGAAAAACACTTCCAAAATCTTATCAAGAACACTGCAGGGACTTGTCCAGGAAGTTGCCAGGAGTCAAGACTGACTCAAAGGCACACACAAACACACACAAATCCAAAGAGGAGGAGGAAGGCCTGCCTACAAACATCTGAACAGGAGGCCCAGATTATCTTTCTGCAGCTACATTCTCTCAGAAGAACCCTGAACATGGGCTAAGATTTTATTCAAGCAGATTATATGTAACTAGTGTAGCTAAATTGACTGTATTAAATTTATTTGGATTTCAGTAGGTGTGATTGCTACCTTCCCTTGTTTTTCCTATATTTCTCTTTCCCCCAAAGATCTCATTTTTATATGTAGAGATTTGGCTTATTTTGTTTAAAAAGGTATTTTCATGTTAAAACCTTTCCCATGTACAAGTTTGTTTTGCTGCACGACTCCTTTTGTATGTTCAGACCATTCCCACAATTTTACTATGTTCTGTATTTCAGAATTTCACCAGGAAAACTCAAAGCATTTGTATTTTTCCTAGAGGTGAACTGGTAGAAGTTCTTGGTGGTAGGATTAGGCAGACTAGAGTGGTTTAGCCTAACTAATGGAAGCTCTCCTGATTATCTTTTACTAGGAAATTGATGAAAGAAAGAGTCTGCAATGATATTTAAATCATCCTCTCCCTCCCCTCAGCTTGTAAAGATAGCAACTCCCAAATTTCAAAACAATTGAGGAAAGCTGCTCTAAAGCATGATGTATTGAAATAAGGTATAGTCTGAAATTATATGCTTTCTGATCAGGACCACCTGCTTTAGGTTTCTAGTAGTTATGATTCATGATAAGTGTAACATCTGTAAAATGGAAGCTCTTAAGTCTTCAGTGGTTGTGGTCCCAAGACAGAATAGAAAGGATATGGACAGCAAGGCTTTGCTCATGTAGGAGCAGCAGAGATGTTATATCCTTAGCCTTGATCTCAAAATCTAAAGAAGATAAACTGGTTATACCACCAGGTGACAAACTGGACCCAGGTTTTGGATGCTGAAGCTAGTCGTCAGGAGTGGAATGTGAATCTGGGTCCTGTAGATGACTTCCTAATTCTGATTTGTTTTAGAAAGCAAGTAGGTTCCTTACCTGTCCAACATCATACCTACCTAGTCATTCAGGGCATACACTAGATAGAAGGTGACAGAAAAGAAAAGAGATGCTTGCTTTCAGGCTCTTTCAGGATTCTTACTCGTCAGGAAGAAAGAGGGGCTTGGTAAAGATGGGTTAATGGAAGACAGCATACTGTAATTTCTTAACAAACTTTATGTGAGCAAGTTGCTCCCTGGGAATACAGTGCTATAACTACTGTCCTTGTTGCCAGAAAGTCCCTACTATGCAAATGACAAAAAAAGAGTGAATCATAAAAAATCAAGTTGAGTTACAAGTTCTAGATAAACAAGAAGCAAATGGAGCCGGTGGAGAAACCAAAGAAAAGCAACCTCAGAACTTGGCAAGCCAGTAGTGGTACTTATCTTAGTGGCCCTTATGGAGATACTTACTTGCAATTACCTAAATAAAGGCTCTTTTGAATGCAAGAGAAATAGTTAACAGTGTAAATACATTATTATTATTATTATGGCTGGTCACACAGTCAGCCAGATAATTAGACTGGATTTGGCATTTTTATCCACCTATCGAGTCCTTCCCAAGGACCTGGGATAGGCAGATGTTGTTTGATGGTGTTAAAGGTATTGTTGCAGGATATAAGCTGTTCCAAGTAAAACTACCTTTTGCAACTGACTGATGGTGATTTGCAATTGATTGACGGCAATTTATATTATTATTATTATTATTATTATTATTATTATTATTATTTAGCACTATTACTGATGACTCTGCATTAATATATTTTATATTGTATCATTCACAGAAAGGTGGAAAGTAGTTTGAGCCAATGTTCAGTTCCTACTACCATCTTTGGATTAATACTGAAGGAATTACACTGGGCATACAGTTAGTAAATAGAAACATTGATTCTATGATTTATTGTAAATAACTTGTGACAAAATACAACCTTGTGAATAAGGCAGCTTAAGCAAAGTATCTGTCCATTGGAAGCGAAACACAAATCATTATATGAGTATAAGAAAGCCAGTGTGGTGTAGTGGTTTTGGTGTTGGATTCGGAGTGGGGAGACGCATGCTCTAGTCCACCCTCAATCACTAAGCTCATTGCATGACTCTGGGCCAGTCACACTTTCTCAGTCCAATTTACCTCATAGAGTTGCTGCTGAAGTGAAAAATGGGAAGAGGGAGCATTATGTATGCTATCTTGAGATTCTGAATTAAAGGCAGGGTATAAATGTAACAAATAAAGGCCATATTTTGTCAGCAAAAATTCATTGTAACATGAGGAGAATTAGCTGAATTGTTATTATCATTCAGTGTGGAAAGCAAATCAACCTCAGTTCCCAGATAAAACTATTTAAACAATCACTTGATATTACAGTACAAAGAAAAACAATACAGTACAAAGGAACCATCAATGACTCATTATTTTCTGAGATAAGTTAAATGAGTATATATAAAATGGGTAGAAGTGGGTCACTTAGGGAAGATGGAAAAGAAAATAGCACTTTTGGTGCTTACTTGACCTATTTGTGTTCCACTTTGCTTGGCCACCTGAGAGATGCACTGTCATCTCCCACTCATGGGAATATACCATTAAATATTCTTTCACTTACTCCTGTTATCTTGCCTGCTGCAGCACAGAAATGCTGCCCTGAAAGATGTGCCATCTATCATTTATAAGAGTGAGAATAAATAAATTTAAAAAGTGCAACAGAAAGCATTGCAGTTGTTCAGTTCACCAAAAAGCATTACTTGCACCAGTGCACAAGTGGGAGGAAACCTATGCTAAAGAAAGGCATTTGACATTGCTATTTGCATTACTGGCTGCACAAGATTAATCTTTTTATTATTCCCCGATAACCAGAGGAATTCAATACTTTCAATTCTGGCTTCAAGCTGTCAAGGATAAGAGTGTACAACATTGTAATGTGACTTGTAAGCAAATGCAACTATGAGGAAGACCCTGTCTTATGAGGAAGCTATGGAAGGTCCCAAGTGGAAAAAAGAAATGTGGTTCCATGGCAAAGAATCTTTCCTTTCCCTGAAGTTCTCAGAGGGAGCATGACAGTACATAAAGTCCAAGTTATCTTCTGTAGGATGCTGAATAAAACTGATTTATTGCCATAGTGATAGAATTCATTTTCATAAATGTAACGGAGCCAACATGCCACTTTCATCTTCCTTTCCTTCTTCCTTAAATATTTGTTTAGTACTAACACTATTTCTGGCTGCAGTCAGGAACACAGAGGTAGTTTGGTGCCTTCCTGTCCAGAGGAATTATGTCTACTACCAGACAGGGAAGGAAGAGATGATTTATAGGGACTGATTAGAGGAAAGTGAGTTGGCAATCAAGAAGTAAAGAAGGCCAGGCTCATGTACATAAGGCAGTATTTTTTAAAATTTTCTTTAAAGACATGGATATTGTGTAAACAAAATCCCTTTCTCAAATGTTTAGTTAGTAACACATAGTAGAATATGTGTACATAGCCTTGGTCAGAAAGACTCTAGGAGGTTCACAACAAGAAGAAAAGCAGCAGTGATAATTAGCTCCATAAAAATAATATTAGTAATAAAATTATTAACAATAATAACATTGTGTGGCCATCTACACTCATGCTACAAGCCAGTGTTAACTGAAATAACAGTTTAAGGGCCAGAGTGGAAAGAAGGTTGGGGCCAGGGATATCTCCTAGGGGAAGGGTGGTCCACAGTATGAGGTTATTACTGCAAAAGCCTGCCTTCTCACCTATACCCCACTCATCTCACATGGGGCAGGATTCCCTCGATGTTTGGACTAGATGGGCAGAATCATGGCTGGGTGTTTTTGACATATCGTATCTTGGTGCTATATCATGTAGCTCTTTATAGTTATTAACTGGCACTTTAATTTGGGCCAAAAGCCAAGCAGTAGACAATGATCTCAGAATAGGTATAATTCTGTGGAAGTGGGTTTCCCCAGTTTATAAACTGGCTACCATATTCTTCACCAGCTCTAATTCAGAGCAGTCTTCAAAAACAGCCCCATGTAGAACATGTTGCAATAGTCTCTTCATGAAGTGATCAAGGCAGGCATCCTAGTTGCCAAGTTTTCCTGATCTGTATGGCCTTAACTGATGCACCAATGAGAGCTAGGCAAAGTCCTGCCCATGGCTTCCAACTGCTGCTCTAGGAGGAGCTGTGAATTCAGGGGGACCTCTAATGACAGATTAGCTCCTTCAGGGAGAGCACAATCTCATCAAGATCAACCACTGGGAACAGTGTCGCTTTTTATTCTTCTCTGTGTGAAAGAGTTGCATGGGTGAATGAAACAAAGAGAGCTGACAACAAAAAAGGGTGGGTGCTGGATGGAAAGGCTAAAAGTACAATGGATGGAAATGCTTCTAACAGCAAATCCAGATGGCAGTGGCCCTCATGTGTCATCAGGTAGACCATCTTCATCACTGGAATTCATGCTGTTGATGCTTCTTGGCTGTGGTTGGTACTTAAAGTAGATGTCATGTATGCCAAGTGATGCTGTGTTGGTAGTTAATGCTTTTTGGTCCATTGCAGTTCATGTAGCTTGAGAGCTGTAGCTGTGGGTGGGGGGTTTCTGCAGTTCTTTTTCTGTAACAACAAAGATCAGTTGTGCTTTATGTTTGTGTGTGTTTTCTCCAATTTCTTGCTACAAGCTAGGAGTAGAAGCAATCAGGAAAATCCATGTAATGAGCTGACATTCACAGCCACACAGAAAAGCCTCCAGTATCCTGATGACTGGCATTCAGTCAGGGGCAGAGAAATTAGGGTAAAGAACCTTACTTGGGCGGCAGAATACAGAACTAACTTTACGTAGTTTGTAAAGGGGGAAGGGGTTCTGAAGTTTTGATGATTAACAAGTAGAGAGGTTGTGTTAATGAAAGTGTTATCATGGACAGCAATGCCAGTAAAAAAAAAAAAACAGGCAAAAATCTCAAGCTAGGGATTATTAGAGAAGGATTTAACATGTGACAGCCAATACTGCAATACTTTTTAACTAATTTATGATGTGGTCCCATTTGAAACATACATACATACAAATAAACATATAAACAAGAAGGCCGTGACATTGGAAAAAGCACAGAAAATGGCAAGCAAAATATGTAACGGTGTATGGTGATGGGTTATAATCCTCATCATTCTCAGCTAGCATGGCCAATAAATTGTAATGATGCTGTAGTAATCAAGAAAGAACATGAGAGATGCATATATGGCAAAACTATGCACAGTCTGTAGAGCATAATGGGATAGAAGATTCTTTTCTTCCCATTATGCAGAACTTGTCCAATAAAACTGATGGCAGTAAAACCAAGACAGGCAAAAGAGACTCAAAATGTAATTGACAGAATTTACTGCTAAAAGAATTATCTTTTATTTAACTATTAGTATAAGTAGTTTTAATAGTTGACATTAGTAAAACTCATGAGAGACCAAATACACTAGACAAAAGTAGATAAACTCATTTATCTAGGTCTTCCTCCAAATAGCTAAGAATAGTCCTTTTTTGTTATAAGAACTCTGAGATAGATTAGGATGAGAGATAATGAATGGTCCAAAATCATCCAGTAAGCTTTGGGATTGCATAGGGATCAACCCTGATAGCTAAATTAAATTTTCCTGTTCAGATGCTGCTATAGTAGTGCATTAGAGAGGGAGGTCTGTTTACATCCCCTGAGGCCATAATGGGAAATATGGTGCTTGCCTAGATGGTCATCCCTCTGAGCTAAAAGAGCTTTTTTGTTATTAAATTGATGCCCTTAGTGTGATATCATAAATGATGTAGAATGAAATTGTTGGTCTTGTTATTTGAATTGCCTGACACTGGGCTGATTTTCATAAAATGCTAAGCAAAATGTGACTTATATGGTATTGGTTGGCTTAGCATTGTGCAGATCTAGCCATTGTGGTTTGTTAGCCATGGTTTATAATGGACTATAGTTTGAGCCACTTTGCTTCTTCCTCCACTCCAGTGCTTCCAAAGTGCAGGTTGCCCAAACCCAAGCTCTTCTTGCAGACATTCCAGCTTTCACAGAGGTCAAAAAAGAGATGGGGTTGTGCATGGAAGAGGCTTCATTTGAGACTTCCCAAGCTAGATTAGGCTGGTCTCATGCTCCCAGTCCCTGTTGTACAGCATACTACCTAATATAAAGATTAATGTAACTGTGGCCTCTGATAACTCATACTAATTTAGCCTTTTGTTTCTTTTTGTTTTTCTTAATCCTAAATAAATAAATCATGCACCTTCAAAACTGTGTTTTTACTTTAGGATTAGGCAAATCCGAACAATCAAGGAGTCTTCCTATAAATAAGGATTACTTGCATAAATAAAGGCCTTCTGAATGAAACCCAGACTCCCCAAGGAGAGGCTACCTGTCAAAATTAATGTTAATGATGCCTTTCAAACAAAGCTTACAGACATCAGCATCCTCTGGTCTGCTGCTGTTTACCACATAAGTGCTTTTGTTGGAAGAAATATCTTTGACTCTGGTCTGTTCATTTTTTTCGCCTCCAGAAACGGGGATGGGAGTGGGACAGAGGGCAGATTTTTTTCCCTGCTCTTTCTAAACCCTGAACATGCAGAATCAGAACGGGAAAATCTCAGTGCTGAACTGCACAATCTCCTTTCATGTTTTCCCTACCCCCAACACAGCTTGTAAAATATTCTGTGTCTTCTAACAAATTGTATTCCTTATGTACAGGATTTGCATTGCTGTGTATAATTATGCTGTGCCTGCTAAAGCTATTTAAATCAATAAAGTCAGTTGAAATAGAATAGGCCATAAACAAGATTTTTGCTGTCCTGAATATATTGTAATGGCCAGACTAAAAGTGCTGGAATATGGGGCTACTTTCACCTGGGGCAGTAGCTCAGTTTCCCCCAATTTGGCCCTTTCTGGATGAGTGGGATTTCACCTCTCCTTTTATGTCATGATTATCTAAGTTTGCTCAGAAGTCTTCTAGTAGTTTGTCAAAGCCTTTCTCCATGCTCCAAATCCAAGTATATAGTATCTATCAAGTTACCTCATGTTTTTTTTTCCCCCTCAAGTAACTCTACAATGTTAATGAGATACAACTTACATTAATATGATCCACTCTCTTCTCAGGAATCTTTGCTAAATGAAATGGCCAAATTCATAGATCAACCAAGTTGCTGAACAAATATATGTCAGCTTTTTCATTTATCTACTGAACTTCAAGAAAAATGGCTAGGTTCAGAAAACTTCAAAAAGTATACAATCTGCAATCATTTAAGTTGTGTTTTGAATATGAAATATTTTCTCATCACAGTTGCCAACATGTGATGAAGGATGTAGGAGATGTGCTCAGAAATGTCATGATGTCACTTGAGTAGAGGGATTGACATGTCACCGAAGAGGGGATTTTGAGGGCCAAATTGCCCTCACCTCCCATTGAGGGCAAAATAGCCTGAATTTCTGGAATGTTGAAATGGTGTCCCAGGTGCCTTATGCCTTTGTTAAAGTTTAAGTGACCCATTTTGCTCATTAAATTCCCAGAGGCCATCCAAAGGGGCACACAGGTTGGTGCCACTCATTGGAGGATTCTGCAGGGACAACCCAAGGTGCTGCCATCGGTGGTTTATCCCTTCTCTCTGTGTATAATTGGACCTACGTGTTCCATATCCTCCCTCCCTGTCTTTCTTTTGGGGGACGGTAATGTGCAGTAATTTACTATAAGGTATGGTAAATCAATACTGCTGCATTTGGGTAGCTCATTCAGCTAAATAGAGCTCTGATCTGTGGCCTCCAGATGGCAGCATTTTATGGACCAGCTGACACACAGGCCTGTTCCCAGGACACGCTTAACTGAGTCGATGGTAGGTAATATGTTGTGGGGACTCAAAAACAATTTAGCCCTAACAGATCCAATATTGCATGGAATTAAATTAATCCCAGGAATTGCTGACTGCAGCACCAACCAACCCTCTATTTCCCCTGGTAGCGATTGGAAATGAAGCCAGCTTCTGCTTTGGCAAAAGGATCTTGTCCAAACAGCAGTTATAAGAGCTTCTGATTGGGGGATTCACTTTGCACTTGCTCTTCAAGAACAAAGACAAAATGTTATTTGCTGTCACAGCTGAGAAGAACCTCCTTGTTCAGGAGCAGTGTATAGTTAATGTTCTATTCTCTCCCTTTTCTTCCTGTTGCTTCAGCCACTCGAGAGTTAGCAAGGCAGATGTCAAGGGGAAGGCAGTTTTACTGCTCTTGACAGTTCTGAGATTTCAAAGCTCTTACTGTTGCTTCAGCTAGAAGGGGAAACTGGCAAACTCTCATCAATTTCATCTCAGTTCAGAATGCCTCATTGTGGGTAATTATGGGTGTTTCTCTATTTGCCCATATTCCTGATTTACACCTTTGTTATGTGAATTGCAGTGGCTCCCAGTAGGTTACCAAATGCAATTCAAGGTGCTGGTCGTCACCTATAAAGCCCTTCATGTCATGGGGCCAGAATACTTGAAGAATCCTCTCTCTCCAGTGGTCTTACCCCCCCCCCATTAGATCCCACATGAGGGGCATGCTTTGAGTCCCATCACTTAAAGAATGTCATCTTGTAGGACCCAGGAAGTATGTCTTTTCTGTCGCAGTGCTAACCCTCTAGAACATCTTACTGCCCGAGATCAGATTGGCTTTGAGCCTGCTGGTCTTCCATAAAGTGTTGAAAACTTTGTTGTTTGTCCAGGCATGGAACTTGTGAAGTTAGTGAAGCCCAGGTGAGTCAATATTATATTATATTGCTTTTAACTTTTGGCTGCCATTTTTGTTTTGAATTATATGTTAATGTCAGCCCTTCAAGGTAGACCAGACTAAGAAACTAAAGACATCCATGCTAATATTACTTCTGTTATAAGGTTACAGTAACAGAATCTTGCAAGTCTGAATGCACTTTCCCCTCCCTCCCTCCATTTTTGTGGGAATTAGGGAGGGTCTTCTCTGAGACACTTTCTTAGATTACAGTTCTGGCCTGGACTCAGATTTCTTTTATCTGACCATTGTCTTGGTTGTGGCTCTTCTTCCTGTTCCTCAGGGTTATTCCTTCTTCCTCTTACAGTTAGCATTTACGTTTTAAGGGTTTTTATTTAAACTTTATTCTCTGCCCAGAATCGCTGTGGTGAGAGAGATGGCCATATAAATTGAACTGAACAACAAACAAACAAATAAAGACTTCCAAATATTCCAAATAGATAAGAGCTGCAAGGAGATGCTGTCAGCAAGTGGCTGCAGCCCCTAGAAGTTACATGGAGAATAAACAATGTCACTGACGTGGGAAACAGCACTATTTCACGTATTCACAATTCATAAAATTTATTTTTGGATTTGTCTTGATTAATCCAATCTATAATATGCATGTTTATTTCACTCAAAATAAACTGATTGAAGTTTTTCTTCAAATTACTGGAGAACGTTGAGGTCAATCCATGTATGTTCCTTGACCATAGGACTGGTCCACATATTCTCCCCAGTCCCTAAGTTCTTTGCCCACATTGGTCTGATGAAGCATGGGATGAGTGGGGAGGCAATGGAAAAATATAAACCATTCACGGTGTCCCACAGCTCCCAGTGGTGCCTTTGTAGTCTTCAAGAGCTCTAGAAATTTCACTTTGAGAAACATACTGCTAACCAGCAGAGACTTAAGCTTTGATCCTACATTTGCATACAACTTTGGATAATCTTAGGCAAAGGGGCTCTCTCCTGGAATGAAATGGTGGTTCTTTCTCTGTGTTAATGCAATTTCTGTTTTCTCTGCTATGCCTGCCAGCACTCTCATCAATTAGCAGTACCAGTTGTGATAGTGTGCCCCTCCCCTTTTTGTGATCTGAACACCTGCCTGCTAGAAACTGGGCTATGGCCATTAAACAGTTGTCAGATGGTAACTATAACATTAATAGATCCCATCCATAGATCTGTCTCTACATTCAGTTTAGTGCCAGGGAGTTGCACAGCCAGACATCTGGCAACTAGATGACCACGGAACTCTCCGTTTGATTTTGGCAGCCAGAAAAGTTGCTTTGGTTGTATGTCAATGCCTATGCCTGCTATGCTGGGTCTAAAAAAGAATTAAAGGAAAACCAGTGGTTAAAAAAAAGTTACATTAGTACTATTGTCCTTATTTGAAATGAGACTGCTAAGATGGCCGTCATTGGTCCCTGTGAATCTGCTACAGTTCCAATTTTGTTAATATGTTTTTACAGAACATGCTTAAGGTATGGAATAATTAGTTTCCACAATAAATATATAGTCTAGCTTTCTACAACCTGGCACCTTCCAAATATGTTAGGCTTCTGCTTCTAGAAGTCCTAACCAATGTAGTTTTCACTTTGAAGGAATGAAGTTCAGTACACAGGGAGGACACTGAGTTAATCAACACCCACACTAGACTATGATGCTCTTTGTTTTTGCCCTGAAATTATAACCTGTTAGTGGTTCTTTGTACCCAAAGAAGCTTTTCAGAACAGCAGGTCCTTATGCCACCTTGAACAGTAAAGACTCCCTTCAACAGAGCTCCGTCTTTGGTGACTGCATGGACGCATCCATGTACTTTTCTTGGCAACAACAAGGAAGTAGTGCGCCACCACCTTCTGGAGCATGTTATTTTCAATTTCCCAGCCTGTTTTACAGATCTGGGATTTCCCTAGTAGTCCATCCTGGTAGTCTCCCATTCAAGTACTAACAATATTTGACTATTCTTAGCTTTTTCAAGATGAGCCCAAGTTATATAGCCATATGTTCTAACTTATGCATACAGTAAAATGCTCTTTGGAGTGAGCGAGAATAGTTTCAAAAGCAATTTTTAAAAAGGTCTTTTAGAAAGTCCAGATACAGACAACTGGAAAGTTCATAGAGTAAATCATAGAGTGATTGTTTCGTAAGCATTTTCAAAACACTGTAATAATTAATAGAAGTCATCAAGAATTTACCAAGAACAGATCTTGTCAGATTAACCTTATTTTCTTTTTTGATTGGATAAAACTTCCTCTGTAGATTGTGGGAACTGTTGTGGGAAAAATGCATTCATAATTTTTCTTGCTTTTTAAAAAAGCATTTGACAAAATATATGACATTCTGAATAATAATCTAGATGAGTTTGGGCTGGATGACATTTCTATTAGGTAGATCCATGGCTGACTTGAAAACTGCATTCAAAGAGTACTGATCTTCAAACTGGAGTGAGATATTAAGTGCAAGGACACAGAATCTGTTTTGGAACCATTACCCTTAAACATGTTTTTAATGGTTTGGGCAGAAAAATGGAAGGAATATTTACTGAATCTGCAGATAGTATAGAACCAAATAGGTCCAATTCTATAGACCTGGTATAGAATTAGGTTAATGCTGTACATAGGTTAAAGAAGTGGACTAAAAAAATACATTTTAATAAAGGCATGTAAAGGTCTCTATTAAAGGTTAATGCTGTACTTAGCAAAAAGAAATGAAATGTACAAGGGACACCCAGTCGTGTAGTAATACATATGAAAAAGTTCTTGCAATGGTACTTAATTCTAGCAAGTAGTTTACAAATAATGGGACATAATAGTTTGACTATCTTAATGGATTGGTCAGACTTCAAATTCGATGTCTGGTTCTGGCTACAACATAAATAGGACATATTTATATGACTGAGAGGAGTACAGTAGCACTCTTTAGAGACCTGAAGGGTGCCCTACAAAAGGGGTTGTTTTCTATCATCTCAGAATGCCAGAATAATAACCTTAAATTACAGGAAGGCAGATTCCATTTGAATGTAGGATATGGTTGTCTACATTTTCTCCAGAATCTTTTGTCTGTTGGAGGTGGTGATGGATTGAGAATGACCTGTTAACAAGGACTAAATACACCCATGTCATATAATTAGTTACATTTTATTTATTGTGATTTATTAAATATATTTATGTACACTCAAAAAGGATTTAAAGCAACAGGCTAAAAAAAAATTCAATCAATCCATTAGAACCAAGCTTGAGATAGAATCACAACGTAAGTGTAATTTTTAAAAAAATAGTAGCAAGAGTTAATAGCTGAGGAAAATCAACATTTTACATTTCAGTTTTGAAACAAGCCAGCTTTGTGGCCTTGCATATTGTAAGGGAAGATCATCCCATGCAATATGTGCCACCATCTTGGCATCATTGTTAAATGGAAGATTGGCATAAGTGAAGACACTCCTAACAAAATCAAGTTATTTGTGGCTGTATATTCTAATATCAAACATTAACCCTGTTTTAGTACTGTAGTTAACAGGCAGTCAGTGCCAAATGTGATGGAATGAAAAACTAACAGTTTCTGCTTTTGGCAAAAGATTTCCATCCTTGCCTGGAAAAAAAGGTTGCCATAAACTCAGCTGCCATTTTTAGCAAGTAATGCTTCCTGAACTTGAAAATCATTTTGGTGAAAGAGGATAGAGTACATCTAATTTCCAAGGAGTCTGGACCCCAAATTGTGTTTTTCATAGTAATTTTATTAAAAATTATAATTACAAACTAAAAAGAAAAAAGAAAAGAATAAAAAGAAAAAACAGAAAGTGCAGAAAAGAAAAAATAGAAAGAATAATAGAAAAGAAAAAAATATAGTAAAGAAAAAAGAAATACATGAAGAAATGACGTCCCCCTTTATCACAACAATGGATAAAGTATAAACAATTTTAATAACTTATCACCTTCTCTTAAAATAAAACAAATAATCTCTTCTCATCTCTTATCTATAAACAAATCCTTAAAGCGTCTTCATTCAGTCCTGGTCAGCAAAAGTCCATTAAGGGTTACTAGAGATAACAATATATCTATCTTAACATTGATCAAATAAACCAATGTTATATTCCTTCCTTTTACTTTTAAAAATCTTGATCTTTAGTCCCTTCAAATAATGTCCTAGAACTTGATTTCCTTTCATTTTTTCTTGTCTCTTCTCACAAATTCTTCAAAGCTTCTTTGTAAATCCAACATAGGAAAATTATCCAGGTCACTCTCTTGGTTTGTTATTAGTATATCCCTTTTAATTATTAAGACATCAGACAGCTTCTTTTGTATGTCCAGTGTAGCCTCTTTTTCCATGTCATTCTTGTAGCCTGTCATTTTTAAATCCACTTTCAGATCAGTCTCAATTTTGTCAGGTAAAACGTGTTCCTCTTTCATAACATCTTTTAAACACAGTCTATCTATAGAGGCAGACACTCTTAAAATTAACTTCTGGGTCCATTGTTCACAAATATCCTTCAATAAGCCCAATGTTAAAAGAGTTTGCTTCATTCTATATTAGTAAGTCAAATTTAAGTGTTCTTCTCCTTTAATTGTAATTTTTAGTTCCTTCTCGTTCCCTCTAGTGTCCAACCTTCAAAGCCTCATCCTGTCATTTTTTAAAGAGAATTCAAAACAAAAGCATTTCCCCATGGAAAGAATCCTTACGATTAATTCCAAAATCTTATTTCAAATCCACCTGGACCCCTAGTCCATTTGTAACTTTCCAAAATCAAAGTTCTAATCACCCTTTTGCTGTTTATTCCAAAGGATTTTTTTTAATCCTTGAACTTGTATTTAAAACTTCTTTTGCTAAGGATTGAAGGAAACTCACTCGATGCTGTAAAACTTGTCAATCCAAAGGTTCCTAATAGCTGAAAGGCAGTTAACAAACAATATTAAAAAATGATTAGAAAAGGAAGTATGCAAACCCAGTGTCCTTTCTGAAGGTGCCAACCATGGTTTCAAGCAAGATGGTTATTTCCTCATCTCCCAGAGCTCTAAACCTGCCAGAGACCACTGTCTTGCAGTGTACTTGTGAAGAGCAACAGTATGGAGCAGTTGTAGGCCATCTCAAGTCCTCTCCTTGTCCAGAAAGGAATTATGAAGAATCAGTATACTGCTGGCTCTTCATTCCACCATGGTCATTGGCTCTGCTTTTAGTAGAGCTGTCTTCAATTCACCATTTCTTCCCTGGAAGTCAGGATCCCAAATTCTCAAAGACAGAAATCAAGCATTCCAAAATAAACACATATACAGCTCTAATTCATATGGCCCTAATATTTAGGATTGGGCACACTTTGAGAATTATTTGGACAAAGTACTTTGGACCTTGTATGAGCACACCATTCTCTGATATCAATTAAAGTAGGCACACCCTGCTGCTGTTGCTGCTATTTTAAGGAGTCAACTCATTAAAATGACTTTTAAAGTAGGGGCATCTTTTTTCAAGTTCATGCATAAACCTGAAAAAAGATGGGCTGCTTTAATGAATATCTGAGAAGTCCAAAGCTCTTCTTCCAAATCATTTCTGAAGCTTGTACAGGCCTACTAATATTTTCATTTTTCTTTCGTAAGCAACGGGCCCAATTGGTAAAACAGTTTTAGCAGGAAAAAAAAATACCTGGAGTAGATATTTAGTGCAGAAAGATACATAATCCAGATGTTACAATAACTATGAGAAATAAAAATATATGTTTTATTGATCAGCCATTTAGGAATGCCAATGTAGATAATGAGGCTTGATTTTAAGGAAAGGCTCATAAAGTGACATAGAAACGGTTTCTGGTTTTGACATTTAATAATTTAATATAAACTAAAACAGACTATCACAAGGGCACACATGAGATGGAAGAGTGGGAAAAAACATCCTAGATGCCAGCCTTTCATACCACTAGCTCTGAAATTATACTTGTGTGAGAGAACTGATGTCCATTTTATTAGCACAAATAAAGGGAGTTCTCTCCCACTTAGTTATATCCAGAAAGGCAATAGGCCATAAATCAACTCATGGCATGATTTTTCTTTGCCAGTCCATCAGTATAATTCTTTTGGCTGTCAGTGCTGCTCTCAGGAGCCATCTCACGTCCCATTTATTCAAATTATGTAGAGAATTGGTGCATCCTCCTACCCACACTGCTGTAGATTTGTCTAAATTGATTTTCTAAGACTAACTCAATTTGTCTAAAAATCTCATTCCAGAAACTGGCTTGTCTCTCTGCAAAAGACTAAGAACAGAGAAGTCTCCCATAATATTTTAAGAATTCTGTAAGTACCTGATGTGTTGGGCAACAAGCAAATTTGCAAATAAAAACATTTTTTTCATGCTTCCATTTATTTGGATCAGACCTCTGATCCACTAATTTGTACTTCTCCAGCAATGACAATAAAGTGGATTAATAAGACGTATCTGTACTTTTACAATCAAAGTTACTTCATTGGGCAAACTGAACATAAACCACTTTTCAGAAAGCCCCATCAAATTGTTAAGCAGAGAAATTGGGTGGATAATTTCTCCAGGGAATTCCCAATGGGCAGGGCAATGACAGTTGCACCACTGTTAGAAAAGTGCAATGGGAAGAGTTTGCTCATTATGTTTTCCCTGGAGAAGTCAGAGAGGCTGCAGTGCAGCTCTCAGGAGAGATTCCTGAACAATGAAAGACAGGACATTCATGCACATCCCTTGGCAACTTCATAAGTAAGAAAACCCAACAACGCAATCCACCTATGAGAAGATGTCAACGTTGCTCTGAAAGTCTTGTCCCTCCCACCCCACACACACACTTTGGAAATATTTCTATTGCTATCTCTTTCATCAAATTGAATTAGACCTGGTAGAAAAAAATGGGGGAGAATTTTTCTGCTTGGCAGTAGTTTTTATCAACTTCTGCTAAACTGGCTTTAAAAAAATTGTCTCCAGTCTTCATCAGTGTGCTTCCTTTTCTTCTAAACTGTATTTTTGGGAGGGTTCTTTTTCCTTAAATTTACGGAGAAAAAGAAATGTTTGTATTCCATTTATTTAAAAATTTATTTAATTACAATAACTAATAAAGTAGTTTAATTACAATAATTCATAGTGTAGATTTCTAAACATCTGTCTGTCACACTGCCTTTGCAATAGATATGGATAAAAAGACATACCTAAGTTCACCTTTCTTTATGGCAAAAGTGTTCTTTATTTTGCAGTTTTATTAATTATTTGAATACACTGGAATGTTCAGCGATCATCATCTTGTATGCTAGACTAAGCAATAGGAATTCTGCAGTCATAAATATATATAAAAACACATTAAGAAATACAGTTCGACTGAAGATGGGACTAAAATAGAAGAAACTTCTACCATGTTCATAAAAGGTTGCTTTATGTGTTGCCATATCCCTGTACAGAAAATATTTCTCTACAGGAAATATAACACCATTATTCAAACATCATCACATGCAACATTTCTACAAATCAAATTGTCTGCATATACAGAGATACACATGCCAATCTTTCATGCCAATTTGCTAATAAGCTGCATATTTTTCCTATCTAGAAGTGTTCTCAGGCAGGTAAAAGCAACATATGGTTGTTGGCTAAATGTTCCATATGCAAAACTGATCTTCACAAGAGGTCAAAAGTAGTAGATTTATTTCTGCACAGTTAAACTATAGATAGATATTGATGTAAATGGGCTTTACATTTTCTAAGTGCACATAGGATCACAGTCAATAAATACTGGGCAGTATTTTGATAATTAACAAGTGCTGTACTGAAAATAAATAATTGCAGTAGGAAAACAGAAATATATGTATAAATATGTGTTTGCTATCTATGCAAGAAACTTAAATGCCATGAAATATAACTAGCAAACTGCTGTGATTGGTTCAAACCAACTATTTGGTACCACCTCAATGATACCTCAAGGCAAAGTGATTTCCAACATTTAAGTGGGAAGGTTATAAATCTGTTCAAGAACTTTGCACAGTGACCATTAGCGCTAGCCACTGCCTTTTTTTTTTCTTTTAATTTCATGTATGCTTCATAAATACCTCATGAAAAAGAGAAGATTCTTTGCTAGATATTGTTGCTCCCAAATGGTCTCTGCTTTATAGAAATAACTTTCCAGGCTATACCCTCTGGGATCAAGGAACCATTTAAAGTCTCTGAAATTCCGCGTTTTAACAAGGATTTAATTGCAAAGGTAAGTGTATGCACCTGCTAAGGCATTCCTAATTATTTGATAATGGTGCAATCTTTCTCAATACAGCCAGTCTTTGTGGTGGTAAGTTACACTAATGAAGCACACTGAGAGAACTAATTCCCCCAATATTGGAGGTGCTTATTTAAATAAAAACAAGCAAACAAAACTAATCCTAGGAAGATTTGAGTGGAAATCGACTGCCATGACATGTCCCATGTCTTGCTTTGTTTTTTTTATTATAACAGTCATCTGTCCAGTTCACATTGATGCTAAATCAAGGTCAGTTCACAAAGCCTTGTAAGAGTACTTTGAACAATATCATCCTTTCACACCAGAGATTTGCACATTTCAAGGCCTCTTGTGCTTTTCAGAAAGTGGCATCCAGAGCCGCTGACTTGGAAACAACCAAAATTGAACTTTTTTAAAGATAAAATCAAAAGCATTCCCCCCCCCCCCCCCCGCTCTGCCTACAATTGAACAGGCTTGTTGGGAACACATTTCTCTTTCACAAACTCACACCCAGGGCTGTGTCCATTGAATGTTTGCTGTTGCAAAAAGCCAGCAGCTAAACTAGCATTATATTGTCGTCATCTTGGGCAAATAAGGTGGGGGAGGGGGAGAGGGGGGATATGGAGGAGACAGTGCCATAAACCAGATGGATTCTAGGACCCTTGTCAAAAGTTATGCCAATCACACATTGCTTGTTTTCTCCCCCAATAATCTAAGCCATGCTCACATTCAAATAGCAAAGTCATTTGACAACATCAGTTCCATTACAGCTTGGAGTCATCTGCTTTATTGGATTTTAAAGGAATGTAGCCAGAATGCTCCATTTCCATGAGCTTATTATTAAACCAACATTACAGGTCTGTCCAAAATTCAACTAAAAGCAATTTCATCCTACAAAGAATGAAATATTCCTTGTTAGACTTCCTTTGCAAATCAGTTTTTATAGTAGTTCAGGAAAAAAAAGCAAAGTTTTACAAAACGTAATAATGTAAAGTGAAAGGCTAATGTTTGCATCTTAGCTGTGCACAAATGCATTCAAAATCAGTAAAACCATCTGTACATAATTGATAGCAAAATTGCACCTGAAAAGCGTAAAGCAGAACAAGTTAAATGTATGTATTATTTCAATTAAGGGGACTCACAGTTCAGTCTTATGCATTTTTACTCAGTCATTAAATCAGTACATTTCCACTGAAGCATACTTTCACTAAAGTACCTCCACTAAGCATACTTAAACTTAAATATATACACGCGTAGGACTACGTTGTTAAATATATATATATATATATATATATATATATATATATATATATATATATTTTGTTGCATTATAACAATCAGATTTCATTCTGAATACAAAACGTTTATTGGGTTCAGTGAGATCAGGCATGCTGGCATGTTTAAAGCTATTTAAGATCAGGCTATTAGTATATGTAAGTACTTTTAAAACCAACATTTACAACTTAAAATATATTTGTAGAAGAACTCAGCTGGGAAACTTGACCCCAGAACAATCAGTAATTCAGAAATACTTGCTCTTCTTTAGAAGTCAATACAAGCCTATGATTTCACAAACAAGGTATGTTAATATTTATTTATATGTGTAAACACATACACCTTATAGTAGTCAATCTTCTGGAATTTTTAAGGTTTAATGCTGATTTGATTTGCATTGCTTGCAATTACATTTGCATCCATGGATAGCTTCTACCATCTTCCACTACTCTTTTCACAGAAATGTCTTCTTATTTTATTATCAGTTGCAAAGACTAGTAATGTAGAATTGATATATCACAGGGAAACTAATTTTAAACTCATTTTTAAACTGAAAATAATAGATGGGCAGTGTACTGGTAAAGTCAGTACTGGCTCAAAGGTACAAGCTTTGGCTCCCAAGGCCAGTGCCTGTTTGGCCTTAGCCCAAAGCAGGCCTGGGTGAGATACAGAAAGGCATAAGTTCAGATTTTAAATTAACCATGATCTTACAGGCAGCCTTTAAGATTTAGTTAAGTCTCATCTTTTTCCCCATCTGTAACATATGATATTAATCTGCTTTATAGGTTAATTATAAACATTGCAGAGATAGCATTATATGAGGTCGTTTTCATACTAAGGAAAATGTCCTATATATAAAATCATATACATACAAAAATACATACATACATACATACATACATATATATATAGAGAGAGAGACTTTTTAAAAAGAAGATAAAAACTAGTAAAAACTAATATAAAGTAAGAAAGAAAAAAGAAAAACAAAGAAATCAAAGAGAATGCTAAAAGTGCAAGAAAGGGGGGGAAAGTAAAAGAAAAATAGAAAAGAAAGAAAAAAGACACAAAGAAGTGGCTTCCGATCTTCTTTACAGCAGTTATAAGTACAATTATAAATTTACCTCTTTCTCTAAAGTTACAACATGTCTCTTTTCTTTCTATAATCTATCCTGTCTAATCATCAAAACCATAAATTGTAAGTTCATTTTTTTTCCTGTTTTCCACAAGAAGTTTCCAGTCAGCAATAAATGTAGGTATTGTCTTTCCTGTAATCAAAGAAGCCAGTTTGGCCATCTTAGCAAGTTCCATCATCTTCGTCAGCCATTTCTCCATTGTAGATATTGCCAAATCTTTCCATCTTCGTGCATACAATAGTCTTATCATATACAAAAACAAAGTTCCATTACTTTTTTCCCAACTGTTTGTCTATCAGTCCCAAAAGAAAGACCTCTGGCCTCAGTTGTATATTAATCTTTAAGATCCTCTGAATCCAAAACTTTCTAGCTTTTTTACACATCCACCAAGCATGATAAAATGCCCCTCGTTCACATTTACAACATGTATTTGAAGTGCCTTTATACATTCTAGACAATTTCTCTGATGACATATACCAACAGTACGTCATTTTGTAAACATTCTCTTTAAGATTATAACATAGTATAAATTTCAAATCCTTTCAACCACATGTTTTCCCATTGTTCCATCTGTATATTATAACCAAAATTTTTAGTCCACTTTATCATACATTCTTTCACTTGTTCTTCTGTTTCAAATTTCAATAGAAGTTTATACATTTTAGCAATTACATGCTCATCATTTGTACATAATTCCATTTCAAACTCACTCTTACAATGTTCAAAACCATAAACTTTTGCCTCCTTTAAATATTTTTAATAACTGTAAATAAGAAAACCATTGGCAACTATGTCCCTCTGCCATTAGTACTTCTTTTGCTTTTATTTTGTATTCTCCTTGACAAAATTCTAGCATCTCACAATAAGTTAGCCATTTGTATTTGCTTATTATTTCTTGTCTATAAAATGCTTCTTGTGCACAACCTGGATTTGTATCTACTCCATATTCTCAATATGGCATGTCTAACATAATTTTTAAAATCCACATTAACCTTGACTTTGTTGTACCACAAATACCCATGCCACCCAAATCTCAGGTCATGTACTCCTAACTCTGAAAGTCTTCTATTTCTCAGCAGCACTCACTCTTCCATCCAAACCAAACAGCAAGCTGCAAAATACAATTTCAAATCAGGTAAACCCAATCCTCCTCTTTCCTTTGCACCTCCTC
This sequence comes from Liasis olivaceus, assembly GCA_030867105.1. NCBI lineage: Eukaryota > Metazoa > Chordata > Lepidosauria > Squamata > Pythonidae > Liasis > Liasis olivaceus. The sequence continues at coordinate 45,608,361 of CM061350.1, read as the reverse complement.
TTTCTTTTAGCACCTTATATTTAACTCGTGGGTTTTCCCCTCCCACACAAATTTAGACATATCCTTTTGCCACTGTTAAATGGTGCATCAGTTGTCAAAACAGATATTGTTTGGAACAAAAACATCATTCTAGGCAGGACATTCATTTTTATCACAGAAATTCTCCCCAGCAATGACAATTGTAGTTTCTCCCATCTTAACATATCTTTTTTTTACTTCATTCCATGTCTTAACATAGTTATTTTGAAATAACATACAGTTCATATTTGTAATAGTGATACCCAGATATTTTACTTTCTTCTCAATCTTAAAACCCATTTTATTCATCAATTCTGTTTGATCTTCTATTTTCATACTTTCTGTCAACATCTTCGTATTCTGTTTGTGATTTTAAAACCTGCTAATGCACCACATTCTTTTAGTTTTCCCATTATTGTTTCAATTCCCTTTAAAGGATCTTGCAAAACCAACACCATGTCATCTACAAAAGTCCTGAACTTTTTTGTCTCTCAGTCTTTTTTAATCTTTATTCCCACAATTCTCTCATTTTGTCTTATATCTCTATTCAGTATTTCAAGAACCAAAATAAAAAACAGAGGAGATAGTGTGCATCCCTGTCTTGTTCCTTATTGCATCTCACAAGGCTTTGTTAAATCTCCATTAACAATTTTTTGTGCTTTCTGTGAAGTATAAATCAATTTTACTCATTTTATAAAGTTCTCTCCAAAGTTCATATTTTCCAAAACTTTGAAGAGGAGAGCCCAATTCAAATTGTCAAAGGCCTCCTCCACATCTAGGAAAATCAATGTGATTTGTTTTTTATTATGTTGCTCCAAATATTCCAAAATGTCTAAGATTGTCCTTTAATTGTCTTTTCGGTAAAAACCCAATGAATAAATTGTTGTGAAATTATTTTCAGTCTATCAGCCAGAATTGTTGTAAACAACTTGTAGTCATTATTCAATAATGATATCGGCCTATGGTTTCTTGTTAAAGTAAACTCTTGTCCCTCTTTAGGTATTAGTGCTATATTGACCTCTTTCAAACTCTCTGGCATCTTTCCTCCCTGTAAGATAGAGTTCATCATATTTTGTAAAGGTTGTAAAAGTTCATCCTCAAAACATTTATAATAAGAAACTGTCCAGGCACCTTTCCTGGTTTAATCTTTTTTATAGTTTCAGAAACTTCCCTTATTGTTATAGCTGCATTCATAATCTGTTTCTGTTCCTCTGTAATCCTTGGTAGTTTTGTTTCTTTAGACATTGATCTATTTTCCCCAGAGAGATGTCACTTGCTTTATACCAGTTAGAATAATATTGATGAAATGCTTTTTGCATGGCCATGCTATCCATTCATACAGTATCTCCCTCTTGTAGTTTCAATATCATTTTCTTTTCTTTTTTGTTTTGTAATTTATATGCCAACTATTTCCCTGGTTTGTTTGCAAACTCAAAGTGTTTTGCTTTACATAGTTCATTTTTATTTCCATTTTTCTTACTGTTAGCATAGATAATTGTTATTGTAAAAGCTTAATTTGTTGAGAAATACTTCTCTGGAAATTTCTTTAATTCTTCTTCTTTTCTCTTTATCTCATACAAAATAGTTTATGTTTTCTCTTGCCTCTTTTTTTTTTTTTTTGAGTTCACTATTATGTTGTATAAAATAACCTCTGATAAAAGCTTTACTTGCAAACCAAACCATTATTAAATCAGTACCTTTGTTTAAATTATTTTCAAAAAATTCTTTTAATTTCTTTTTACAATCTTCCACTATTGCTTCTTTCTGTAACAACATTTCATTTAATCTCCATCTAAAAGAACTGGATTTCCTTTTGTAAACTAAACTCACAGGATTATAATCCGAAAAAGTCTTTGGTAATATCTCTACTTCAGAAAACTTAGCAGCTAAATTCTTCTAAATCCATATCATATCTATTCTTGAAAATGATCTATGTCTTTTAAAAAAGTAGGTGTACTCTCTTGAATTGCCATTTTCCTGTCTCTATATGTCCACAAGTCCAAAATTGTCCATCAAATCAAAGAAAACTTTTGGTAATTTGCCCTGAGTATTTTATTATTTTTTTCAGAAGTTCTATCCAGTTGTGGGGAGATCACTCCATTCCAATCCCCCATCAAACATCAATTTTCATAAGAGAAACCTATTAGTCTGTCCATACATCCTTTATAGAACAGTATTTTATCCTCATTTGGGGCATAAATTCCCAGTATCAGAATTTTAGTCCCATGCAAATTAAGTGCCACCCCAACAAATCTATCATGCTCATCAGTCAATACAAGTTCTGGTTTTAGTTGGGAATTTATATACAAAACAAGTCAATTTCTTTTTTTAGTTCCTGGTAAAATAAATTCTTCACCCAAATTTTTATACATCAAATATTTTATGTCCTTTTCTCTAATATGTGTCTCTTGTAGGCAAATTATATCTTGTTTTAATTTTTTCAAACAATGAAATATTGTTTTCTCTTTTGAGGAGCATTTGCTCCATTTATATTCCATGTTAAGCATTTGTAATCCATAATCAAGCCAAAAATTTAGAAAACTCAGTACCTGTAGCACCTAATTCAGTATCATCCCTTTCAGTTTTCTGTTGCACCTGCTGAAGTTTTTGTATAGTCTCATCTGACACCTCCATTTGAACCTCCTCCAATTCCTCTTTAAATTTTTCTAGAAATTTCATTGCCTTCTGAACAGAATTCAGTCAAAACCTCTGCTGTTTAAAAGCAAAAATCCCACCTTCCAATTTATCCCTTTGAAATGGAATCTTTTTCTGTTTTAATCTGTCAGTCAAAAAAGAATACTCTTTTCTCTTACACAAGATTTTAACGGGAATTTCTTTAAGAACAATTACATCTGTATTATCAACCTTCAGTCTTGTATTAAAATGCTGCTGCAAAACTCGATCTCTTGTCTTCTTCCCGATAAAGTACACCAAGACATCCCTTGGAACATTTCTTATTCTTGCAAATCTTGTATTTATTCTATATACCTTATCAATTTCTGCCTCTATATCCTCCTCATTCCAATCCAAAAAAATTGCTAAAGCGTTAATAACGTGTTATCTAATATATTCACCAAAATCCTCTAGAATTGCTCTAAATCTCAAACAAAATTCCTTCTCTCTCAGTTCCAGCAGTGCCAAATTATCTAATTCTCTTTCCAGCTCTCTGTCCATAACTTCTGTCTTACTGTCCAGAATTTCCACTTTGTCATTAATTTGTTTTACATCTCCAGGCACTTGTTTTATAGAGCTTGCCATCTTCTTGAATTCTTTTGTCTCCTCTTTCATCTTTATAAGTCTTTGATCCATTCTTTTTTTAAAAGTTGTCAATTTAGTATCCAATGATTTAGACAATTTAGTATCAAGTGATTCAACTAACTTATTGCCCAATTCTTCCAACATTTTCTGAAGTAAATCTGGTGTAATTCTTCTCTCTGCAGGTTGCTCTAGGGATCCTCTTCTCCCCTCTGCTATCTTTGCCACTTCTCTGGTGGTTGCCATTGTAATATTGTAATCCAAAATTGAAAGTGTCTCAGTTGCAAGGGAAAGAGTAAAAGGCAAGCTTCCCCCCCCCCTTTTTTTTCTGTTTTTTCTTCCTTTGCCCTTAATACTTTCATCTCAAATGGCAATCCATAGTTACAGTCAACATCACAGTCTGGCTCGTATTACCTTTATCTTTTGTTTTGTAAAATCTACCACTCTTTAATAATAAACAAAAAACATTCCTACAAAGGTCCAGTTCATTTGTCTATTTTAATTCCAACTTATTCAAAAGCACTTTCACCAAAAAATAATCTTTCAGAAAAACTGTCCTCTTTATCTGTTTTAAACTTTCTCACATCCACTCCTTGTTAAGCTTTTTGCCAAAAGTTTTTAAACCTTTAACCCCTCCCCCCTTTTTTTAGTCCAGAAAGAATGTTGACTCACCAAGTGGAATTCTCTCATCCTGCCACTCAGAAAATCTCTCTTTAGCTGTAAATTAATTACACTCAAAAGTGTTCAGGAAAGTGAGGCTTGCATAAATCTTGTGTCCATATAGGCTACATCATGCCTGTGAGCTTGATTGAAATCTCTTGATCCAAGCCACTCAACTCATGAGATGACTGCAAAAACATCAGTTCCTGCAGTCTACTCATGAGAAGCAGGTGTCCAGCATGCAAATGGGCTATTTCACAATCTCTGCTTTATCCAGAAAGACAGCACTGGCCAGAATTCACTGATCTCTGCTGCAATGCCATTCCCACTCCTTCAGGGACATCTAGTCTGCCATAGATCCTCACCCAGCAACCTCAAAAATGTCCTATATATCCTAAGGATGTTGTTTTTGTTGTTCATTTGAAATGGCTAGCTGGACCTTTAAAGTGCTTTAAATGTTCACATGATAGCTTTCAGTCTTGAGATACTACAAAGGTGGATTTGCCTTCTGATAAAGAATGAACTCAACCACCTATACTTAATGGCTTAACATCTTGTGTGAACCCAGACAGGCTAGTCTCTTACTTTCTAGTCATCATGGTGATAACCACTCCATATAAATCCAAGTATAATGAATAGATCAAGGCATCTTCTGATAAACCCTTCCCTTTTATCCTGACTTAAATTCTTAAAAAATAAAATTAGAATCAGAATTCCTTCAAAAAGAAAAATCCAAGGTACCCTTGGGAAAAGTTCCAGACTGATACCTAGAAGAGTTGCTATTGCTCCATATAGGCAATATGGAGTTAAATCAACCAATGGAATGACTCATTCCTGTGATCCTTTTACTCCAAGTATGCTGATAGTTTAAACCTGGATGCATGGTAGATGTCAGATAGATGACCAAGAGATGATTTTCACATTTAGTCATTTTATATCCATTGTAGCAGTAAATGCTTGTTTGTACACAATGTAAATGCCTCAGCTATGTAATATTTTGGTACTTTATATAACTTGGTGAATTGCACTATAACTGATTTAAGAATGTCATTTCCATATGGGTGTGGATGTGTTTATGAAGAGGACAAGGGAACAAAGCTGCCTCACTTGCTCTGTGAAGCCTGGAAATTCAAATGGTGAAGTCAATCTTTCCACACAATTCCTCAGTGTCCTAGACATCTCTGTTATTAATGTGACTGGGGGTGCATACTGCTGATAATTACTGTTAGCCAGAATAATTAATAAGAGTAATTGCTTAGTATGAAAGGGGGAGGGGAATCTCTGAGAAGGAATAAAATAGAATGGAGAACTGCAAGGATCCCTGAGTACATTTTATATAGACAGGATATTTGGTTGAAAGCATCCTGAGAATAGGAGTGTTGTCTGATGCCAAGGACAAATGATCAAAATTAGAAGTTGAAAATAGATAGTCTCATCTTGGAATGCAACAGGGAAGAACCAAGGAGAGGTGGCTATAAGAGGTAAACTCTAGAAACAAAAATGTTAAAGGAGAACAGCATTTACTGAACAAAATAGGCAAATCTGTAATGAAGTGGAAATGTTATTGAAGACAGTGGGTGTTTTAATTGTGGAGTGGGATTTCAGTGAGCAGGGTAAGCTTAGCACAAACTCCATGTAGGCCAAAAATATTCATTAAAAAAAGAACCTTAGCATTGTGTGTGTGTGTGTGTGTGTGCGTGTGTTTTTTTCTTTTTTCTTTTTTTGCTCCTCTGTCTTTTCTTTTTGGGGAGGGTCTTATTAAGAAACCTTCTGCTTGTAATACTATGTGTGATAGTGTTGTGTGGGAAGAGATAGATAAGGCTGCAAAGCTTCCCAAATGTAATGAAATGTGTCAATAAAACAGATTAGGTTACGGCAGGGATCCCCAACCTTCTCGGGGTGGTTGGCACATTTGAATTTTTAAAAACATGTTGTTGGTGCTTTCGAAAAATGGCTATTGGGGATTAATCCATCCACAGAATGATTTTAACTAGTTATAAAACAATGATATATCTCCCTTTAACTCTGCTGTAATAATTCCCTATTTTTGGTGTGCAATTATAATGTCTCCTAAAGAATCTAATAAGGTCATCCCCAACTATCCCCATATAATTCTACATAGTGGCACAATTGGTGAAAGCTACTATGCACTTTTATCATTACATCAAAGGATTATTTCAGACACTAGATAATTCCTGATTTGCTGGCTAAACCCAGGACATCAGAGATGAAGCATTTTGCTTGATTGAACCAAACAACAATGAGTCTCCCCAGAGAGGGCTAACTTTCAATTAGTCTTTCAATTATTCTCAATATTCAATAAAAGAATAGTGTTCAAAAGGAAGGCAGGCAGGCAGGCAGGCAGGCTGTAGGAGCAGCAAGAAGAGCCTGCCTAACAACATCCAAGCAGATGACCCAGCTGTTTTTATTCCAGTCATACTCTGCACAATAAACTTCAGACGCCAAAGCCCAGGATTTTAAGCAAGAAAAAAATAAGCCTTGAGTATAGTTTGACTATTTTTATTTGAAATTCTCTATGAGTGATGCAAAAACTCTGAGCTTAGATGCATATTTTATGGATCTGTAAACATTTTACAAACATTTTAGTCTATGTACATAGACAGAGGAATGGGTTTGCAGCAGCAAAATTTATTTTACATTCTAAAGTAAAACCATAATTGTTGAATAACTGAATTTGTACACTGCCACTATGATATTCTTGCTGTAGATATAATGTTCTTGTTATTAATTTATATATTAAATTACAGCCTGCCTTTTCTCTGAGGGCTCAAGGCAGCATACATAGGGATCTTCCCTAGTTTTATCCTCCAACCTGGTAAGGAAGCTTGGTCTAAGAGAAATGAACTGTGAGCTTTGTGGTCAAGGGGGGCCTTGACTTGGGTCTTCCTGGTTCCAGTCCAATACCTTAACCATTACACAACACTGCTGCAATCATCTTGACACAGCTAGAATGTCTGAAAAAGCTTGTGTGTTGGAGTCCTTGGGGTTCTCTGAGCTTGGTTCTTTTCTTGCAAACGTTTCATTACCCGGCTAGGTAACATCTTCAGTGCTAAAATGGGATGGGGTTTGCTCTCTATTTATGTGCTGTGGCCTGCCTTGCCAGTGCTGGTAAGGGTGGGGATTTTGTGCACTGGCAAGGCAGGCCACAGCACATAAATAGAGAGCAAACCCCATCCCATTTTAGCACTGAAGATGTTATCTAGCCGGGTAATGAAACGTTTGCAAGAAAAGAACCAAGCTCAGAGAACCCCAAGGACTCCACAGTTCAACCCTGAGCTACACATATTCACCACTAGAGCTTGTGTTCTCAGATTATTTTGTGTGCAATTCTTCTTGTCGAAATCTAAGAGAAAGCAAGCATTCTTATTTACCCTGACAGAATTAAAAAATATTATGCTTTATATGGCTCCCCATACATATTTGGAGGTGGTTCGCAACCAGTGCAATTCCTTTTAACTTTTCCTAGTTACATTATAGTTATTTAAGTAGCACTCTAAAAATAAGGTCCCAGACCTAAAGAGTTTACAATGTAAATGGAGATGACTTTAAGAAGTAATGAAACATCCCAAATGATTAAGATTCTAATTAAGAATCTTCATGTTGTTAAGTATTTTCAGATTATCATGTCACATTTATTTCAAGAAAAAAAAAGGAGGATATATTATTTGTACAATGACCAATAAAAGCAAATTTCAAGAGACAATGAAGAAATAACTTCAACTTACTTTTTAAAAGTTCTCAACAGGGATACAAAGGAAAATATTTTCTAGCTACCCATCCAGGAACTGAGATCAGCAAATGAGAAAGCAACAAAAACACACTAGGAAATGAAAATGAGAACCAAATAAGAGTCCTCCTCCCTCCCAATTTAAATAATCCATAACTCTTAAAGCATATCAAACTGAACTTAGAAAGGAGGACATAGTTCACCCTGAATCGCTTAACAGGTAGATTAGTGAAGGAATTGACATTTACGCTTTCCATGTGATCTGAAGGACGTGATGCTTAAAAGATAAACTCCTCATGTTGGCACTCAATCATGCAAAATGAGTTTTTTCTTTTGAATAGCTATACAAACAAAGGAAGAGTCACTCTTGAGTCACTCTGTATTCTATGGAAGAGCATTTTCCCATTCTTCAGCAACCAACACCCAGGTAAGCAGGGATCAACACCAGAGAAACAATCAAACAGAAAACAAGACCCTAATCAGGGAACTACCAAGGAGAAAACCACACCCCCACCAACACTGGCAGGGCAAGCTACTGTATATAAACAGGCAGCAAACCCCACACTCACTCGTACTGACGATATTACCTAGTTGGGTAATGAAATGTCTGCAAGCAAACAATCAAGCTCAGAAAGCACCAAAGACTCCAGAGTAAAAATGCGCAAATAAAAAACTCTGGCACTTAACCTGAACAGGCATGGCTTCCTGGCTAAAATTTCTTCAGTGCTTTGGACAGGTTGCGTGGATGGCAAAAAAGGAAGGAAGGAAGGAAGGAAGGAAGGAAGGAAGGAAGGAAGGAAGGAAGGAAGGAAGGAAGGAAGGAAGGAAGGAAGGAAGGAAAAGAAAGAAAGAGAGAGAGAGAGAGAGAGAGAGAGAGAGAAAAAGAAAGAAAGAAAGAAAGAAAGAAAGAAAGAAAGAGAAAGAAAGAAAGAAAGAAAGAGAAAGAGAAAGAAAGAAAGAAAGAGAGAGAGAGAGAGAGAGAAAGAAAGAAAGAAAGAAAGAAAGAAAGAAAGAAAGAAAAATCTTTACAGGAGAGTTTTGGACGTGTTACCATGAAGAGCCACGTGGCAGTTTGCTATTAAAGCTGAAACCAGCAGGAGCCCCTAACTGAAATAGGGCTAACATTTAAAACAAAGCAAACCCCCATGGGCTAAAAGCAACGTCCCACTGGGGAGAAGGTTGAGTGCACCCTCCCTGGGGAAAACCACAAAAACATGTAAAGATTAACTAAAATGAAGAGGCCACCTGAAAATTTTAATGTCCTGATCACACACAGGTTTGTATGAACAATTCATATATGTATATAGGAAGCAGCCTGGTAATAGTTTTAGGCTAAAGCCACAAAAAAGGTCCATGGAGTCTAGACAAAGATACTGCTGAGGCTTTATTGATGCTTCTTAGTTATTGGATACAATTTGTTTCCTTGCTAATTTTCCTCAATGAGGATGAGAGAACAGCAATGGTAAGAAAACAAGTGTCTCTGATCATCTGAGAGCAAAACTGCTAGCAGTGTTGGAACTGCAGATCCAGGGGAAGATTTGTTTTTACAAGCACAGAGGAGTAAGGGAGCATGCTGATCCATGACTTAAGACACATAGCAACCAGTCCCACCCACCCCCACCCCACCCCCACCCCCTGGCTGTATATATGTGTCCTTAACATCCTCTGGACAGTAATTTGTTCCTTTTTTTTTTTTTTTTTTGCCTTGTGAGAGATGAACCATAAATGCAAAAAGCCACTTCAATTTAACTTGCCATCTGTATAATAGCTTGAAATTTTATTGCTGTCCAGTTCTGCTCTTTTCTTTTAATGTCTCTGTTCTTTTCTTTCTTTCTTTTTTTAACAGAGCAGCATTCACAGTAAATTACTTATGAGAAGCACCATTGAAATCAGTGAATTAGCCATCAGCATGCCTAACTTAAGTCCCATTAATCTCAAATGGATTTAACTTAGTTTGAATGTTGCTCATGAATTCTAGAAATGACTTTTTTTAGAAAGACTGAATATGAATATATTATTTAATAATGTAATCCATTATAGTATATTCTAGTATGGTGCAGTTCATGTCCTGATACAAATAATTATTAAAGTCTTGCACTGTGTTGGAGTTCGGTCAGATCTGTGTTTGTGTGTGTCTTGCTCTACTTCCCACTAACTCTCAAAAACTTCAGAGCTGGTACAATCTCCAATTCGTGCAAGAAAAAAAGTGATCCAGTTTTGTTTTAGCATGAAAACTTTTCCAGGTTCATATCTTACACAATTTCCACACAATGGAATGGTGGAAGAAGAGCTGTACTTGGGGAACAAGATTGATTGGGTGACTTGATTTGCATACTATGGCAAACAGGGTCTGCATCTGCTTCTGGGAAAATGACCTGTTTGGTCCTCCAGTAGCAGATGGCGACTGCCCTGGTGAAATATGGAGCAGCTATTTTGGCTTATCTCAGCCTCCTTTCTATTAACAACTCCCAGAATTTTTTAAAATATTTTATAATCTATCAATCTGTGGATCCCTGATTAAATGGGGATCCCTGGGATTAGGACAAGAGAAAGCTTAATCACCTCCATGCTCTTTTCACTCTCATTTTACATCTCCCAACACACACACTCAAGACATAAAGATGAAGTTCTTGGAGTAGCCCCATTTTGATAGGCTGTTCTAGGATCCCATTCTGCATCCTGAGGCCAGAAGGGAAAGTTAGCCTTCCTTTCTGGATTTATATGACATGGCTTGACTCCCAGTAAATTCCCACAGCTTCCCACAATTACTCAGTAAATGATTGGGTTTGGGGAAGTTTGGGGAAGGGTCAAAAAGTTAAGATGGCAGACACAACTGCATGATTGAAGGCCTGTCCCTTTTTTATATGTGTCACATCCGCCACATTTTTACTACCCCCACCTCTCATGGATGCCCCCAATATGTTGAATGTAAGTGACCCAATTAACATGTATTTTGAACTGTGTTGGTAGATCACCATTTCTCAAAACAGCTCCTTTTCTCATCACTCTCTTTTTTCTCTCCATACCCAATAAAAGCTTCCTTTCTCTCTCCCTCTCTTTCTGCATCTATGCATGCCAACTTCTTAAATCTATGCTTAATTTCAATGTTTTCTCAAATCCTGTTTACTCTTCCATTTTACCCTTGTTTCTCCAAAGTGTGAATGGCCTTAGGCCCAGGTGGGATATATGGTATGTCTGGTTTGCAGCAAACCGGAGTGGTGATGAGAAAAAACACTGGCCACATAAAACTCTTCCACCTACCCTTGAATCCATGGGTTTCTGAATCATATTTAAGTCTTTTGCCATCCCTGGACATGCACTGGGTTGGAGGGAGGCCTCAAGTCAGCCAAGAGGAATCACAATAATCGGTGGGGCAGCGTAATCCCATGCCAAGTCATGTTTTTCCATCTGAACCTTTGACATACAATGCTATGGAAAGTACCCATAGTGTGTCATCAGAGTACTGTCTAGAATCTGATATACCTCAGTTATACTTCATGGTGGTACCTTGCAGAAAATAGGTATAATCCAGCCAAAATGCAAAAAAAATTGGGCCAAGCCTAATTTTCTCCTAGTGCAGTAACTGGTACCTGGCAATGCTGTGGGACAACTACAACCACTAGCCTTTATATCCCTGTTGCTCTGGAATATTTGAATGTATAGAAAAGGCTCTGCAATTTAGTGCAACTGTGATCTCCTACGTGCCTGCCTTTCTCTTTCTCCCCAACATGCAGTTGGCTGAAAGTATAGCTCCACATTATCAGATTTAAGTTAAGGATATAAGATTTTCTTGCAATGATCTGTGATGTTAAAGATTGGCATTAAGCTATTATTTCTCACCCCATCAATTCCATGATGGCAAGACCAAGTAGAGAAGAAGCTGAACATGTAAAAGCTTCTAAAGTAAAGGCTAAAGCTAAAAAGCAGTAATATTCCCAGCTGGAAATGAGAGCAGGTCCTCATGGCAGGAAACCAAGGAGAGCAGCTGTGGTCATCTGCCTAGGAGAAAATCTCCAGGGAGTTTTAGGAGCCTGCTTGGCCCAAGATGGTAGAGCTTATATATCTGTGTGCCAGACAAATCACTTATTGGACATTTGTGGGAAGGGGGTGCTGCAGCCCCACATTGTAGTGTTACTACCAACCTCGCCTCAAGGGCCTCCCCGCCTTTACTCACTATTCATAGAAGTGAGTCCAAGTTCAGGTGAAGCCTGAAGGTATGTTGGATTCATCAGTGAACTTCTATAAAGGGGGGAGAAAGCTTTTTTACTGTATTCACATGCATTCTTTTTTTTTTTAGAAGTAAAATTGAGTATTTATTTCAGCAAAGACTTCAAACTTATTCAGATGTTAATTAATTTTTTACATATGTTGATTGATTTGTGTCCCAGTTCTATGGAATGTGAAAGCCAGGTTTGAGGTGAGAAGCCAGTTTAAGACCACCCAACTAGATGTGTGCTACCGGCTATTAAAATAATACACATACATACACAAATGGAAATGAATCAATATGGACAGCCTATCTTTCTACCTTGTTTTGCATAGATGAAGGTTGAAATAAATGTTCAGCTGATAGGAAACACAGTCTGATGCTGTCAGAGGAACACAGAAAATTGCTTTATGGCGAGCAAGCCCTTGACTCAACATAGCTCAGTGTTCATTGGCTTCCTGAATTTTTGACGGGACTCTTCCCCAGCTCTAATGGGAGATGCCAGGTACTGAAACTAGGAATATTTGCATGCAAAGCATGTACTTTACTCTTCTGTTACAGTCCAAAACTAACAACATGAGAAAGAAAAAGTAAATATTTTAGCAGACATTGCTCAATATTTTAAGTTTTACTTTGTAAAAACTCCTTATTATTTAGTTCCATGAGTTCCAAGCTCACTGTGCAAAGATGCTGACTTTGAAAGCTGATGTTGCTGATAACTTCCTTTTCATCTGCTCTCCTCCAGTATTCCTGCACACTCCCAAGATTAGTCCAAACCAGGTTAAAATCTTAATCTAGGATTGGGAAGAGCCAGATTCAAGCCCACCCTCAACTAAGGGATGTCCTGAAATATTAAGTATATATGTCCAGTAGCAGCAACAGAAAATAAATTTTGCATTCATTATGTCCTTTAAAACAAAAAGAGTATTTGCAGAAAGGAGAAAGAATGAATACAAATGCTGTTTTTCCCATCTTGAAAGAGAACAAAAGAAAGTAAAGATTGATTCGTTTTCCTATCAGATACAGGTCTTGCAGTGTAGATAGATAGATAGATAGATAGATAGATAGATAGATAGATAGATAGATAGATAGATACACATGCACAATATTTTTGTCTTTCTTTCAGACACTTCATCTTGAGTTGTGGCCCAGATGGGATGTTCTAGAGCAGCAAATAAAATTCAGGTGTACTTCAGGTGTGATTCTATGAACGTTCCTAGAGGATTAACTGACAGCTTTACAGGGTAGATGCCCTACATGCATATAAATATACTACTTCAGAAACTGTCCTGTTTTCTGTGCTATTCTTTACCACCTACCTCAGCTGGATAGTAGAACAATTCAGGCATCCATATGAAATGAGCGGAAGTTAAGCAGTAGCAGCAGCAGCAGCAGCAGCAGCAGTCATGTTCTAAGAACAGGATCAAGACTGTACTAATGAAATCCTTATAAATGATATTCTGTATTTATGTTCTGTATCTACTTATTCTGATTACAAAACAGTAGTCGTCATTGGTAGGTCAGCATATGTTCTGTATTTGGAATGCGAATGGGAACCATACAGTTGGTTAGGTCCTGCTGGTGGAAGGCTGGAGAAGTGATCTTCACAAATCCTCCTTCCCTCTGCAATTCCTTACATTTGGAAAAGCTACTCTAGTGGGCCAGCAGCATGAGAAGTGACGTAGGGATTGCATGAGAAGAGGTGCAATTAGCAAAGATCACCTCTTTGCTACTTTCATGTATGAAAAAAAAATCTGTAAGACTGTAGTGCTTTCCATCAATAGAAGCAGCTGTTCTATTAGCAGTCTGGCCAATTTCAAATTTTATATTCTCTGTTTGTGGAAACATACAAAGCTCTACATAGCATAGGGACTAGCTATTTGAGGGACTGATAGTCTTATGTTGTATCTGCCCATTCTGTGCACTTCAACAGTGTTCGCTTGCTTTATGTCCCTTCCATAATTATATCATCTAGCAAGACCCAAGAGGCACGTCTTCTCTGTCACTAAAGTAGCCTTTGGAATAGCATCCTCCTAGAGATCTGTATGGCCCCCATCTTGCCTGCCTTCAAAAAATCATTTAAAACGTTGTGTCCCCCCCTCCAAGCCTTAGGTTAGGGTATTTGGGAAAGCATCTTTATGCTGGGGGTGATGTGGAAGAATGCTATGTTGGTCCCTCAGACAATTGCTATTCTTTTTATACATACTGTTTCTTATACCCTGTGAAGCTGCCCAGGGTCATTTTGGAGTTAGGCAGCTTAGGCATTTGCTTAACCAGCAAACAAACAAACATTTGTTCTCTTTATTTTTTTCTGAAACGCAATGTACAACCTATGTGCAATGCTCCTTGTATAGCTAGGCCATCACATTCTTTTAGTATGCCAATATGTTGATGTGCATATTTTGATCTATATTGCATGCCCTCTTCATAAGTGGGAACTTTGCCTTTCTTAATCAGTGGGAAAATGTCCTTGCACTTTAAAAGTGTGTACACATAGGCTGCAGATGTGCAAAGGAATGCATATGTTGCTGGGATAAAGCATGCTAGCCCTAATTTATTTATTTATTTATATTTCAAATTTGTCACTGCCCATCTCACTGCAGAGTGACTCTGGGTGGTCTAATGCACATGTGTTCATTATGCAAGTGGAAGCCAACAATGACATCTAAAGAATACTCCTGTGTCAAACTCTCAAGTAGAGAACAGTTTGTTTTCCCGTTCATTCTAAGGGAAAGTCAAATGTACAGTATTGCCTTGGGAGGACTATACATTTGAACAATCCTTTGCAGGTACAGTAGTTGAATTCATACATTTTGCTAATGCTTTATTTCGAATTAGCTTGATATTTGCTCCCAACCAATATGTAAATCACTTTTCCTCTGAATTGCTCTAATTCCATAGAGCATAGTTTTGCTTTGCATAAACCAGTGACATGAAAGCAATAGTTTAGGTGCTGGACATCCTGTTTGTTGGCAACTCATCCAATAGAAATACTATATAAGACTCAATCCTCACTGCAATCCTGGTTATATGGCAATAGCTATTGGGAATTATTAAATGTTTATTAATTTAGCATAGTGTAATTATTATATACTCAGCCTCTCACTCCATTATCACATTGACTTGACTTGCTCAGAGCTCCTTCAGAAAAAGACCTTAAACTCTTAAGATGTCTAAAACTAATAATACAACCACCCCTGGATGGAAATCAAATACATCTATTAGTTTTGAAATGATTCATAACTATGGAACTATTCAGATGTGATATTTAAATCATAAATGCAAGATCATGAGTGTCCAATTCAACTAATTGTGTAAACTGGTATATGATAAAGAAGTTAACTTAAATGACATATTTTTTTTCACTTCTATTCACTTAGAATTGGATGTCAGATGGGCAAAGCCAGGTAAATAAGAAAGTAACATTCTTACATTGTCAGTTGGGAGTCTGTTGAGTGGGTGAAACCTGAGGAAGTTGATACAGTCCTTTGTAATATTATTTTTATCATGTGTGGGCTGGCTCTATGCTTATCCTGACTCCTTTTTATGGCTCAGTGGGGTACAGTTGGTTGGATTCATGACGTGGTTAATGCTCTTTGAGGGCAAGATGCTGCCAGCCTTGAAATAAGTGATGGTGAGGTCCCTGTTGAAGAAGCCATATCTCGATCCATCCATTTTCGCCAAGTTCTGTCCAGCCTCCAAACTCTCCTGTTTGGAGAAGGTTATTGAGAAGTTGGTGGTTAAATCAGTTACAGAAGAAATGAATTATTTGGATCTTTTTCATTTAGAATTCAGACTAAATGGGAGAAAGTGGGACCAAGTGGGAGAAAATAGCACTGGTTGCTCTGACAGAAGACCCAGAGGGAGGGAGTGTATTTCTTGTAGTTCTGTTAGATACCCCAATAATATTTGATACCATTTACCAAGGGAGTCATTTAGATCACCTGCAAGAGCTAGGAGATAGAAGCACTGTTTTACGGTAGTTCCAGTCCTAAATTTCCAGTTACAGTTGGTAGTCATAAGGGAAGCCCACAATTGCTCTAAGATAGGGTACTGTACCCCAAGACTTGGTCCTTTCCCTTATGTATTTAATATCTCCATTAAACCATTGGGAGAAGTCAACAGATGACTTCTCCCAATGGTTTAATGGAGATATTAAATGCATAAGGTATCACTCTGATTATATCGAAGTCTATATCTCTATCATAGGGTGGGGCAGAGATGTTGTGGAGGTCCTGAGTCAGTGTCTGAAGGTTGCCAGGAACTTCATGAGGAGAAAGTAAGTTCGCTAAGCAAGGGAGAGCTGCTGTTTGTTTATAGATATCTTGGCACCTTGACTCATTGGTTCCAGCAGGTCTGGGATTTGATGGGCCTCTTGCAATCCCAGTTCCTGTTGAAACATCAGTTAGAAGCTGTGGCCTTTGCCCTCCTTCAGCTGGTGTGCCAGTTACAGCCTTACTTGGACTAGAAGTTACTGGTAACTGTGACTTATGTTTTTACTACTACTCAATTATTGGATTATTGATATGTGGCCTAAATAAAACTGCCTTTGGAAATGACTTGAAAGCTACAGCAGATACAGAACTCAGCAGCCATGCTGTTGGCTAATAGAGCCTGTTACTTCAGGATAATATGTATTTTCCAGTTGCACTGGTTGCTAAATGGCTTCTGGGTCCAATTCAGAAAGCTGCTTATCGCCTTGAGAGCCCTGTATGGCATTGTACCAGATTGCTTTTGAGACCATCTTATCCAAAATAAGTCTGTCCATCCTGGTAGGTTCTCAAGAGAGGCTGTGCTCAGGGACTGCTTCCATGTAAAGTGAGTGTTATGTGGGCCAGGCTTTTTCTGTTGTAGTTCTAACACCTTGTCCCTGGAAATAGGTTTGGACTCTTTTGCTTCTGAAGTTCTGAAAAGCTTCCTGTTAAATGGACCTTTGATGCTTTGGAGGCCTATACGGGAGGAATGTGACCATTTTTTTATTGTGTTAATTTTTTTCAATACATTGTTGCCATTCGAAATTCTCGTACACTTCCCCAAGTTGTGAGATTGGGATAATATAGAAATTGTGATAATAAATAAAAATTAATAAATACAATGAAAAGGGGATGTGGAGGGTGGAAGAAAAAAGAAAGCAGAGACTCCAGTTTTAAAGTAAAATACTAATATATCTAATTCACAGATCAGTTTTACCTCCATGAGCATGTGTCTGAAAATGATTATAACTGCTTATGGAAAATTATGAAGTATCTTTGCTGCAAACTAATACTAAGATAAGTAAAACTTTATGTACAATCTATGCTACTCACGTCTCTTCCTTTAGAGTTAGAAATGGACATGTTTCACATACATTACAAGAAAACTGCTCCTTTCCCCAAATACAAAAATAGTTCTTTCGGTAAAAAAAAAAAAAAAAAAAGCCATTACGTGACACTGTCCCTTGACAAGAGTTTGGCACCCTATATGCCATCTGCTACTGGCTGCTGAATTTAAAAAAAAGGTGCTATAACTCTGAGTCATTTTTATCAGTTTCCTTCTCCTGAATAAAGTGAAAACCTGTGCAATTCTATCTTTTGCATTAATCCATTAGCCAAAAGTGTAGGAGAAGTGCAGTGATTTATAGAGGACTGAGAATATTTAAGGTCATTGGGGACAATTCATTGGCTTCAGCCAAGGGGCTATGGGTACGCTTTAAACTTGACTTAATAGGAGTGCAATAATTAGAGTGGTTCTCACAATAAAAAAAAATAATAATAAAAACCCAACAAGTGTAAATCAGATGACCAGTTTCAAAAGATTAAAGTGTCAAAGGATGGGAAACGCCTGAAACAAGTCCACGGAAATGTTAACAAACAATAGAAATGCAAATAAGAAAGTAATTTTAAAATTTTTTCAGGGGTGATGATGTACACATTTTCCTTTTCAGTATATACTGAACAGTATATTACACTGATCTTGCTCCGGTTTGTAGCCACAACATCCAACAAGGATAAGACACAATTTTAACAATGCTTTCTCCAGAACAACCCATGAAAGGTTCGCATTTTCACCTTATTGCCAATTACAATTACATAACTGATTTCTCCCATGAGATAAGTTTTGTTGAAATCTACAGTATTCATTTCTTGGAGAAGGTTTACACTGATATTTAGATTGCAATTCTAGCATGCATCCTTGTCAACTCCAGCTCAGTGCTCCAGCAGAGACTTTGCATGCAGAAAATTCCAGATTCAGTCTCTCACGTCTCCAGGCAGATTTTTTTTTGATGGGGGGTGGGGGGAGGGAAATCTTCCTGAAAAGCTGGAAAGCTGCTGCAAGTCTAACTGCTGCCGCGGTATATGGCAGCTTCCAATGTTTTTAGCACTAAACATGCACATAAATTGCAGTATTATTATGATAATTTGTGCCCTATTCCCTCTTTTGGGGAAATGTAGCCTTGTCCACAATCCCATCCCTAGTTTTTCTTAGGTAGCTAGTCTATCACAGGTGACCTTGGAAGGTCACTCATGATAATTTTAAAAAAATATATACAACTGTCTACTCCAACAGATTTTCTATTGCAGTTTGTGGAAAACCTTGTCCAATAGCTAGTGAATTGAACTTGATGAGCTTTATAACTTATATACCAAGAATAAGTGTTTTAGTATTTTTCCAAGTATTTAGATTTGCAGATCTAAGACAAACAAGTACATCTCCAGAACTGAAAAGAGATTCAGTTGACAGCAACATTGTATTACCTACAGAGGCTAAATCCTCAGAGAGGTGTCTGGAACAGCAATAGACACAAGGATTTATGACACGGAACAGCAATTGCAATATCTAGTGCTAAACATTTAATCTAAGGTTACAGTTTTTACTACAGATCAGAGCTGAAGTCAGCAGAATTAAATCTTCAAGTGCATTTCAGCAATCCTAAATCCATTGGATGCTGTTAATAGTGGCAGACTTCCAAAATGCATTTCTTTAATAAGACAGTAAAATATAAAGTTTCCTTCTTCAAGAAGGGGAAGAAGGAAGCCAGCAACAAAGGGGTAATGAAAAAGTGATGCATCTGAGCCTTTCTAAGAATTAGGATCATTTATTCACAATTGCTTTTTTTTTTTTAATGGAAAGAACTATTTAGAAAGTAAAACCAAATCTTTATTTCTTTGTTTCCCCTTGTAGGTTGGATGAGGATAAGAATTTGCCAGTCAGTTGGTAGCCAATTGTCCCTAGGCTATCCAAAGGGATTCAGCAGCTGTTGGCTTCTTTTTCTTGCTTAACATAACTTTTTGTTCACCTGCAGCTAAAGTAAATTTATGCGGAACATACTGGGATGTTATTCAAGTCCCCAAGGCAACTCCATTAACTTTCCCAAGAGCTCCATTAAATGCTTATTAAAGCAAACAAAAAATACTTTCAGATAATGCAAAGGTTCAACATTAAACTTGTGAAAGCATGGAAAGACTGAGGAATGACCAGTATGGCATCCTTAAATGCCCTTTTTGTATTCTAAAATTGCTGCACATATGGCCAGGGTAATCACCTGCTGTTTAGACATCCCTGCAGGGCATTGCTTGGTCTAAAAGTACTTTGTCTTTTATTTAGATGTCTTAGGCTTTTAAGATTCTGACTTGATCCATCAAAATGGATAGCTGAAGAGGAGACATCACTACATGGAAATTTTACTTTACTTCTTGGGGACTATTTTTTTACCTGCCTTCTGAAAATAAAATCAAGATAGGCTTCACCCTTTTGCCAAGTACAAGATACCATGTATGAACCAATGTGTCCTAAGAGCCAACATGATGCCACAGATTGCTGGTGAAATCACTAGATCCAAAGTTGGTCTGAGGCAATCTCAGTTTTAGATTATATCCAGCCATTGACATTTAGACTGATACTATGACAATTTATTTTTCTCTGTTTCTCTTGTATCTCATAGAGTTGTTGGAGGGTAAATGAAGGGCAGGGAAAGCTCTGTACAGAATCCTGAGTTTCTTGGGTAATGGAAAGTATTAAAATGTAATGAAGACCCTTAATTAAAAGTTGATTGTCTTGCTTCTACAAATTGAATAAATGACTGGAGGGGTTCAAGCTTCAGCTATGCTGCAATGCAGAAAACTCCTATATTCAAGGGAGGACCCTGGCCAATCATTGTCCATCCAAGCTCTTTGATCATAAATTTGTACTGGTAGAAAACTCTTTCTAACAATGGTCAAATGGCCATCTGTTGGTGGGGGAGCAAGATGATAGTGTGAAATAATGGTGGCATTCATCTGTGTTGTTCTGTGACCCATTCTATGCATTGCCATCAGGATAATGGCCAAGAGACAAGGACTTTGTCTCTTGGCCATTACTTCTGCAATGGCTTACATTTCTTATAATTCCTGGAAGGGTTTTCTTTATCTCTTTGCTAACGGGAGGGTGTGATCAGCTGCATTGTCTTTCATTATATTTGAGCATTTTAAGTTGATCCTATCTTGGCTATCAAAGTCAAGACAGATTCAAACATTTTGCCAACACATGCTGTTCCTTCTATATCTACTTCCCAAAAATTAAGATTAAACCAAGAAGTCTTCATAAGACCACTATTTGCATTTTATTCAAACCTGGAAACTTCCATCAGTTTTAGAACAAAGTATCTTTGTGACAAATCTCTAGTTTTGGTATGGCACTTTAGTGCCCCCTAAAACATATGATAAATTGATCCAATACAGGATGAACTAAAAAAAAGAAATTCAGCTTTGTTTTGCCAAAAAACCTCTTCCAGGTAATACTATTTACAGAACAACATAATTGGTGGAAATTAGACTGCATCTTCATCATTCCACCAAGAGTTGTGAAGGTGTCATTAACCATTTTTAATTCACTTCTAGACCCAGGATAGCAGAGATGGACAATTTTTTTTTGACTAGACACTCATTCCAAAGTGGATAGCTTTCACTTACCCTCTATATTCTACAACACTGACAATAGTGCTTAAAGAATCAGCCACAGCAAAAGAATCAGCCCCTGCACATCAGTAACCAATCAGGAGGTCCAGATGATCTTTCTCCAACCATAATCTCTGCAATGGGTTCTTTTTCCTAAGGCTGCACTGAAGGGAGAAACCTTTGGTAGAAGGGATAAGAACACTCCAGCTCTACAAATCTGTGTGTGCTGGGAGGCTACCTGACTAATGTAAGCCTATCATAAATATCTTTTATTGTGGACCCTTAAAGAACGGGTCTGCCAGTGAGGTTTTATGCTTTTCCACCCCCAAATTTTAACAGTCTTAAATTATCAATTTAAATTATCAATTAAAGTTAGTTTAAGATTCTTGTTTATTCCACACTAAACATCTATCTGTAAATTAATTAGGGGTTTTCCCAGTTTGATTGCTTTTCGTGTGTCTATATGTGTGTGTTTTGTGCTTTAAATGAAAATGAAAGGAGTGCACATACTGATGAAAATGTTCATTTTTCTGAACAAAGTGTTATGTGGATAACTACAAGAATGTTACAGATTCCATGGACTGAATGCCATTTTTTTTTTCTTCCTAGCATTTCCCCGCAGGTGCAGCGTCCTCTTTTTTGGATCAACTGAATGTTGATTCATTGTACTGAATGCCATGTATGAACCTAACACTGAATGCAGGAAGTATGATCAGATTTGTAGTAGTAGTAATAACAAGTGTTATACTTTTTAATTTCAGTTGCACTTATTTTTGTGCTTCATGTTAAAAGATCAATCATTGGAATGATATTTTAAAAATAGACATCTGCCTAAGTCAAGTAGCTTCTGCACTAGTCTTTGGTTCAGTAGTTTTCAACTTATTTTATTATTTAAAAGTTTAAAGTTAACTGAAAAATTGATGTAATTTCTTGAATCTCAATTACAATTTCCATTCTGAAATAATGCTTGTGAAATCCATAACAATTGCAGCAAATTAAGTAAAATAGGGATGATACTGCAAAATAAAGCTTTCCTCCAAATGCAAAAATTGATGTTTAAAGCTTAAAATGTTAAAATGTTGTTACATGTACTGTATAATGAAGTGATAAATACCCATTTCCCCATATCCACTCCAAAAACCTTAATTTTTAATACTGAAGGGCCAAAGAAGATCTGATGATCTTTCCTTTGTTCATTTTTAATATTCTTTTAAATTATTTAAATGATATGAATTGTATAATATTCTTTATAATAACAAGCAGCTCTCATCATAGAAAGCAGGGCAATAGGCAAGATAACAATTTGAAATGATTTATCATTTTTAGAATAAAGATTGCATAGCCTTTTCTTACTAAGGGCAGATAAGGGCAGATCTGCACTTTCTGCTTGGCCCATCACCAGTACAGGCCATTCATAGCTTCTTGATAGCAACAATGGATGACATTGTCCTCCTCCCACTCTAGCCCAATGCAAATGCATCCTGCGCCCGTGTTTTCCAGCTTTGATTCAAAACTGCTGTGTTCTGACCTGAGCTGCCTTAAGCCCTTCAGAGCAGATGATCTCCAGTACTTCATTACATTTTGTCCTGGGCTGCCAAGCTGCTATGTTCTTATTAATTGGCAGTTGCTTTGTTTTTGTTTTTAATAATATTCTGATTAATCCAACATTGGGCCATTAAGTCAATGAACTATCCTCAACACTAGAAACTGTTGCTTCATTTAACCATTACAACTCCCAGTGAGCACTCATTCAGTTTCTGGCTAGGCTGGTTGACACATATTCCCTGTGCTTTCCCACCCTCTCCCCACAATACTCCAACATTACCTTACATTCCCTTAAAAAATATTTAAATTGCAACTAAGGACATTATTTTGGCTGAATTTCTTCCTTGTTATTCCCTGGATCTATAGAGGAATGTAGGAATGAAAGACAACCTGTTTCCTATTCCTTGATTGCTGAGCAACAATGGTACCATAAAGGAAAAAAAGAAAGTGTCTGTGTTAGTATCCAAGGAGATAAAGGGACCTGGGGGTGAAGGGATCCATGTGTGCATACATCTAAGAAAGCAAAGGAAAAGCATGGAAACTAGGAAAAGATAGGGGCTGGTGGACCAGTTCATAAAAGAGACAGCCAGCAAGATCTGCCTTTCCTGCATGGATGGGAAGAACAAGAAACAAAGGAATGACCAGTCAGTTCGTAGAGTGGCCATAGTCCAGACTGAGCAGCAGCCCAGCCCCATTGTCAACCCTCTGCCATCTTGGAATTTCTGAAGCTGGCTTAAGAAACAATCAAGACAAAAGCTAAATTGCCCAGAGATGGCACACAGGCAAAGTTTACATAATCACCTTCACAAATTTCAGGCTAGAATACCTTTGTGTTTCCTTTCCTCTCAGGCCCATGAAACTTAGTCCATTGGAAGGCAAGGTAGAAAGCCACCTAACTTTGAAGACCTGCTAATATAATTTCAATTTGCACAGTTCTTGTAAAACACCCATCCTTCCTCCGGTGCTTCAGCTTTGCAAATTTCTGAATGATAACAAGGCAGACAATTTACAGTTGATTTGAGTGTTTCTTTGCTATGGAACATCCCCCTGTCTTGTCAAGTAGAGTTGAAAAACACATTTCTTTCTCTGAAAGTATAATACTCAACTCAGGCATAAAATATTCCGTGTTTGTTTTTTTTAGCTTGTACTATATTTCTGCTTAACTTTTAACTCGTCAAAAGATGTACAGTTCTCATGGCTTTTTTCTTATCCTTGTATTCTGAGTTTTGTCTTAGATCTATGACATAGTCCTGAGGTTTAGCAACTCTCTGAAGTAGTAAGGATCAGTGTGTAAATTTCTGATGTCTAGTAAATGACTGTAGAGGCAATTCCAATTGTCATTATTTATTAAATTTCTAAATTGCAACCTCTGTCTCCTTGACACTCAAAATGATAGAGAGGTAATGCACCGAGTTTATTTCCATAGATCATGCATTATTTTCAAAGTCCTGTGCATTACTTCAAATGCTTAGACTCAGATGGCCAGTATTATGTCAAAAGAATCCATGTATATTTTGTAGTCACTCAACAATTCTCCCTTGAGTGTCACAAAAGATGGCATCATGTCAAGAAAACTACTTGTGCCAACACTCACCTTCCTCCAGAATACACATCTGGAACTTAAGCTTTTTGGCATAGTGGTTTTTCCAGTGTTAGTTAGGTCAGTTCCTTTGTCATTCAATTGCTGAGTTATTCAGAAGGAGGGTTCAGCCACAAAGTACTTTTCTAATTAGCTGAATATAAACCCGAATAGCAAAAAATGGAATATATCATGCTACTAGATGCAATGACAGAAAGTACAGTCATGACTTACTTGGAATATTTATTGAGTCAGAACTCTTAAGTTTTATCTTCCTTTGTTGTATCTCAAATGACACTTTCAGGCAGGACTGTTGTCCTTTAAGGTGTTCTGCCAGTGGATTAGTCCAAACCTGGTACCCTCCAAATGTTTTGAATCTTAATTCTCATACGTTATAAACTGAAGAAAGGGAATAGTTTAAGAATTCACTGGCAGATTTCTTCTTCCAAAGATTCCTTATTAAAATATAATTACAAAAGGCTGGCACCAGGTGTTTTGCATTTTGTTTGGGGCATCTAAATACATAGAGAGTATTTTACTTTTTGGGAATATCTACAAATTAA
This sequence comes from Liasis olivaceus, assembly GCA_030867105.1. Lineage (NCBI taxonomy): Eukaryota > Metazoa > Chordata > Lepidosauria > Squamata > Pythonidae > Liasis > Liasis olivaceus. The sequence continues at coordinate 45,583,874 of CM061350.1, read as the reverse complement.
TGCTATTAATACTGGATTCCTAAAAATTCATTTAACCCTTGATGATGGTGTGAGGACAAGCACGGAAATAAATGGTATGTCTGGGCAGTCAGGGTAACTGCAACTGCCTGTCCAAAGTATTCTACAAAGTTAAATGCAAGTATATTAATATTACAGAGAGCTGTAACCTAAACGTATAGAGTTCAGAATCTGAAGATGTGTTTCCCCATCTGATGGGATGCTTTTTAGGGTTAATAATGGAATCTGATCTAAACCCCTGGAGAATGGAAAGGAATACTACAAGGAACATCTGAAATAGTTAAGGGACAAGGAGGCAATTATTCTCTTGCTCCAGTGGATCATACTTTTTGGATTTCCTGATTTAATTAAGGTTTGGAAAGTATCTAGGAATTCTAGGAATTACAATTCCAAAACATGCAGTGGATGCTAATGTGGAGTTAGTAGCTTTCAGTAATGAGAATAAAGATGTGGTCTGGATATCTGTCTATCTGTTGATAGACAGAAGGTCTACTCATTACAAGTCTGTCAAGTAGATCTGATGTTCATGTCCTGCTATCATTCAATTGCCAGAGACATGAGCCATTTTTTGATATTCTGTTCATGTATGACCTGCATATTCAGTATAACACTTTTACTGCCAGTGAAACAAAGTACTATGTTTGTGTACATAAATGAAGACAATATGTGAAGAGTTGTGAAGCAGCTGTGCTGAACATTCCAGAGGACCTAATTGCCTCAAAACTTCAAAGACAGTGCTTTGCATAGTGCTAATAACAGAGCAATATATTCCAATATAATGCAGACACTTATTTATCCAGTTTGTATAGCTTCCCATTTCAAACAAGTGACTTGGTGGTGAACAGTCATAAAATCAATTAAACCAATTAAAAACACAATACAAGAAGAAAAATTAAGCTTACTTAAAATTTAAAATAACTAAAAAAAATTATTGAGGGAAGATGAATGTCTTAGTGGGTAGTAGGTCTGTCTCTGTGGTGAAGACATTGCCCTTGCTCAATACCCACTTAACTTCATTTAATAGAGTCATCCAGAAGAGAACTTCTGAAATTTAGCAAAATACCCATACCAATATATACGGGAATGACATATGTACCAGCCTCAGCCACTTTGATCCCAGCATGGCCAATTGCTGATGCTCAGCTGCTGGGCTTGCTGTTCATAGCCCATCCTCACCTGTCAATTTCTGGGCTGCAGGGCTCTTGATTTTGGTGTGGAAATCTACCTATTGCTACATCAATGCTACCTAAGGGGGAAAAATGATATGGAACCTTTGATTGCCATTGGCAGTAATTTTCATTTCTCCTCTGAAAGCATCTGTTAAACCAACAAAGAAAATAATAATGGAGCAATGGCCTTTAGTCAAGTATTGTAAGCTCTAGTCATTATTACAGCTGCTAATATTCACTGCAGGTTTTTTTCCATGTAAGCAATCGTGACAGGAATTAATGATCAGTGACCTACCAATGGTATTACAGTGATTGTCAAAAAGTGATTGCTCATACTGAGGCATCCATGCTATTCAAAGGAGTAGCACATGGGAAAGCCATGAGGGGACTTGCATTTGATCACAATGGCAAGTAGTGGCAGATTCCTGCTGCTTCCTGAAATAGAGGTAAGAGCACATGTAGATTCTAACTCAAGCCAATTTATGGTCCAATTTATGTCTTGACTCTCTTAGTAAGGCCAAGGAAGCTATAACATGTAGTAAGAATTTCTTCAATCAATGTCCAGAGGAAAAACAAATCACTCAGTTACTGACATAATATTGTATCAACACTCTAGTAAAGTTCTCACAAGGTGGTGACATGCCCCTGGGCTACAACAAGCATGTTGAATAAAAATCTTAGCATTGCAATATCACATCCCTAATACAGTCACTCCAAAACTTTACAATCATTACTATGTCACTTTTTATCCTTACCACCTCAGTTCTCAGCTCATTAAAAACAAACCAATCAACCATCCTTTCCTTTTCTCTTATCCTAATTTCAGATTATTTTTGTTCTCTCACTGGACTCTTCCTGACAACCAGCCTTTCTGTCTCCCCATCCTTTTGAATCCAGTTTAAAATATACCCAAGGTCAGTCTGAACTGTTTGGATTATTTTCACATTTATTTGGCCATCAGGATTGTGTGACCATGGGCATGCTTAACATTTACAAGTCGATTGTTCAATGCTTTCTCTGGCCAATAGTTAAGCACAGACAACTGGTCAGTCAATCAGTCCTTTTGCTAGCAGTAACTGAGTGCCACGACCTGCTCCCTCATGGCAGAGCCTAAACATACATCTTTACTGCCTCTTCACAGAAATGTGAGGGCATAAATGGATAGATTTATGATGGTGGCAAATGCCTAATGCCAGAAATTCTGCATTTGGGCTTCTTCTTCTGGTAAAGGCTGAGCAACGACTGACCCAAGAATCCCCTTCACTTAGAACACAAGCCCCTTAATCTCCATTCCCATTCAAACAAAAGGTCACTACATTACTGCTTCGGAAGTGGCTTTCTCTGCCTACTAATCACCACTGCAGTGAGAGGCTTGTAATTTCAAGCCCTTGGTTACAGCACTGAGGCCCACATTACCCTACTTCTGGAATTGCATTTTCATCTGGAAGAACTTTCTGTTACTCCATTTCAACACCGAGATAAAGTACACTATAGGCGGTTCCTTAAATATACTAGCTAGAGTGTAATATTCATCATTATGATGTAATATTTATTAGGTTTCCTGATAACACTTTTTAGTCTTTTAATAAATCCATGAAAATTCATGCATTTTCACTCTTCCTTTCCAGGAATGACAAAACTGTGTCTCACTACATGTTTCCTATACTTCTATGTCTTTTAAGCCACAGACCCACCCAGGATTCTTCAGTTCTGGGCCAGGCAGCTGCAATCCATGAGAGGGGAGACAATTGTAAATTTGTCTTTTTTCTGCTCCTTAGCTCTGCACTTGGAGATTTGCTCCATCTAGAGCAAGGACAGGAACCTGTGGTCCTCCATATGCTGCTAAATAACAACTCCAGTTATTATGATCAATGGTCCTGGGACTTGTAGTTCAGTAACATCTGGAAGACCACATGTTCTCTACTCCTGATTAAGTGCATGTGATTATATATTTATTTAACTGATCAATTTACAGGCTGCCTTTCTGTTCAAAATGGAATATCAGAAGCCTAAAGAAGAAAAAAAAGAAAAAATACAGAATAAATAAAATAAAAACAGCACTTAAACCAAACCATAAAATCATTGGCCTCCAAAAGTCTTATTAAAGAGAAGAATCTTTACAGATTTTTTAAAAGCAAAAAGAGTAGGAGAAATATGCAATTCCTAAGGGAGTGCTTTCCAGAATATGAGAACAGTGCAGAGAGTCCATTTCTGAAGAGTGAGAGATGGCTTCTGAAAATGGGGACATCTTCAGAAGGGCCTCTACTATATGCCATCATGTCCTGACAGACTTGTAACAGAAGTAGCAGTTCTTTAGGTGGAAAGGCCTAAGCCATTTAGAACTTTAAAGTGTAGCACCAACATCTTTAATTGTACCGCAAGCAGCATGTTAGGGTTCAGTACAAGACAGACTTTAGACTTCTCCTTCTTTGCCCAGATGTTAGCTAAAAGTGGACCAGAAGAAGCTATGAGGTTTCGCAACAGATAAGGTTGAGTTCCAGAACAGTAAACAAGGTTCAGAAGTCCAAAAGGTAGATTTTTAAATCAAAACCAGGCAAAAATCATGTCCTACTCAGTGAAGAAAAGGTCTAAGAGTTTTCATATCAGGAAAGAATAGACTAGAACAACAACCTGTGTTATCTTCACTGCCATGAATTTTCTCTGGCAAAATGTTGGTAATAGTGTGCTTCAACTGCTGGGGGATTAAAACTTCTGACTCTGACATGTCCAGAAGAGGTCAGTTGTGCTTTATATGCTGTTAAGATTATAGGTTTCATTTGCTCTTTACTGCAAGTTGTTTTCAAAAGCACAATCAGAGTTGTCCTTAGTTCCCTAGTTGTACAGTGTCTATGCATGTGCCATCACTGGATTGCTCTGCACATTAGGAATGTCTGGTCTGGTGCCTTCCATGTAGTAGTTCCTTCAGAACAGATAAAAGTTAGTGTTTCACAGAGTACAGAGTTAAATAATAGCATTTGCTATTATACAATATAGCAATAGCCCCAAAATGCATAGTTTTTTTTTAATGGGATTAGAAAAATTTGTGGAGAACAAATTCAATGGCTATTAGTCATGGTGGCTATTGTAAAAGGGAGTATGCCTCTAAGTCCAGTTGCCAGAGCACATGAGCAAGAGGGTGCTAACTTTTTGATTTCCTGTCCATAGACAACCGGTTAGCCACTGTGGGAAACCAGTGCTGCTGGGCTAGCTAGCTAGGCCATTTCTTCTTATGAATACTTAATAGGATATGTCATTAAGCAATATGATCATAAGTGGAGTGGAGTGAAAGCTTTTCCATTTTTGTTATTCTTATTTCTGATCTTCTTGATTTCTTTTATGCTTTTGCTGGGAAAGCATGGGATTCTGGTAATTAACATAAATGGTTTTATTATTTATAGCCTGCTGTTGAGCCTGCAGCCATCATCCAAGGGATTGAATAGACCCATACCTGCTTATGTTCAGCCAAAACACTACCTTCTTCTGGATCATGGAATATGCCCCACAGACTGTGATCATCTTAGCCCAACAGCCTCATCTCCACACACATCACAGTCACCATGAGGAATATATTCCTAGAATTCAGCATATGTATGAAATAACAGATATTTTAAATAGGCCAATGAATGATCAGGTTCCCATACCCAATCACTGATATAATAATATTGTATTATTACTGCCCATTGGATGGCATAAATATAACATGAGGAAAGATCTCTATGAACCTAACTGAGCAACTTAATTTCAAATTTAGTTCTGCCTACGTGGCTTTGGGTTTTGGAATGGGGACCTAAGTATTTTAGGTATTTTAAAAACATTATTACTGAATTCAAATAGCTACCAGGGAATATAATTGGCAGTACAGATGGGGCCAAAAGTAGAAATGTTTTGCGGGAGGGAACCAATTTATGGAGATAAGAGGTGTGGTTTGACACTTGCTCTAGTTAGGCTAATCGTACCTCTGCTCCAAAAAACTGGATAGAGCTGTGCAAGCATATATATGGGGACTCTGAATTACAGCACAGAAATAAGCAAGGGCATTCCTAGATAAATTGCCCATGCTACCTAAACTGGTTCAAATATTGCCACATTGCTGTGTTTTTATGTGTTAAGTTTCAGGGAGAACAGAAAGAGATTGTGGTTGATGATGATGGTAGCACTTCAGATGACACTGAAGTGGCCACTACTGAGAAGTTAATTATGACCTTTCTTGAATTCCAGAATTTTATTTGCTTTGCTTCACTTTGGAGTATGCATTTTAGCAAGTCACATCAAGAGATCAGTTTTCTCCTCAGATGTAGTGCAGAAACGTTTGCAATAGTCTGTCTGTTATTTCTTGTTTGCAGTATACCTTGTGCACACGCTCATCAGTATACAATGATTGTAGAGGGTACATCAGGGGAAGGGAGCAGAACTGTAACGGCAACTCAGAGGACTGACCAACTCAGCATGAATGGAGAAGTTTTCACAGGCAACGCTTCAGTGGCATTTCTTCTGTAAAGGAGATGACACATCAAAGCAAACAAGCAAGCAAACAAAACCCAAACTGGAATAGGTCTGCTAGTAGTAATGCAGTAAGTAACTGAAAGCCCGCACCACTTTGTATTTAGTACTGATGTATTTATTAGAAATACAACATTGGTATGTGAAGGTAGAGAGTTTTTTTTTTCCTTTATGCCCCGTTCCTCTTCCAGTTGCTGCAATTAGTTTATATATTTAAAAAATTATGATGTCTTTCATTATGCTTGTTTTTACAGACTGTGACATAAAAGTGACTACCTACCCATAGCATCTATTCCTCAGAGACTTTGATAATTGGGACAATTGCATAATTGGCCCATTTTCTCTCTTCATGAGGGAGTTGAGTTTAAAGGGCTCCACTCTGTGTGTATTACAAGGAAGGAAAAAAGACACTGGAACCCTTTGGGGCCTATCCTGAATCCCAGACTGAAACAATTCCACTGAGAGAAATAATCCTTTTATTTGTCTCTTGCCAAATTCCCTAGGCTGCATTTGCCCATTGGTATCTTTTATGGCAATAAAATAAGATGAACAAATCAATCTGCTCCTCAACCTCATAAGCTAAGCTGAACAGAGCAAAATGGAGTGTGTCACTGTCCACCTTTCCTGTCCTTTGTTCTGGATGAGAAAAGATGAATTTTAATTTTAGAGTTGTTTCGTGTCTTGCTTGATGATGCCTTTAGACAAATTATGCCAAGAACTGACCATGTATCTTTACAAATTATCTTTACACAATGTTGCCCAAAGGGATTTTTTTTCCAGGTGAGCAAATATAATTAAAACCGACCTTATCTCAAAATATAAATTGATACCTTTTCTCTCCCATGAACTGACACTCTGAATGCTTCCATCGGAGAGCAGTAAAACAGAGGCTTGCTGTGTTTGCACAAAATAACTGCAGCTTTGTGCTGAAAAATATGCAGCCCAAACTGGTGCTTGTAGCATACAGCGTGATCAATTTGGTTATGGATAATCAGGAAATTTGATCACTCAGATGAACAACTAGAAATAAAATTCACCCAACTGGCCCAGTGGGGAGTGAGGAAACAGTGAAAACTTCAGTGAGCTCTAGAAGAATTCCAATTTAGTGGAAACGTGTATCACCAGTGAAAAGAGTTGATGGGAAAATTAAATTTATTCCACTATCCATCTTGTAACCAAAATAAAAACCTGTAAATAAATAAATAAAATCTCCTAGGGAGAAAAAGATATGGTAGCATACCTCAGGCAATATAATGTTTAATTCTGAAGTTCCATGATTGCCAGATACTTCGCCTTTCCTATCATTTCTATACAAGATGTTTCAGAGCACCTCTGTCCGTTGGGCAACTTGAAAGATAGCATGGGCCATTAATTTGTTTTCAATATGATTGTTAAACTAGCTTCCACTCCCATATTAATGCTGGTGAGATGGGCTGCTCTTCACTTATTCTACATTAAAACTGTAAGGACAGCTTCCCTTGCCATCCTTGTTACTGAAGCAAAATAGAGATAATCTCTACTATGCTAGCATAGTTTTGTGCCATTTCAGGAACTGAAGGTAAGTAGGCTAAGGCAGCTATCTGGATGAGCCTATAGAGGACAGTAGCACTAGCTCTACTCTCTTGACATGAAACAAGACCCTCAAATGAAAAAGAATACTTGGGACATTATATTTTAAAACGCAAAAAGCTTTTGAACTGTTTAGAAGTGTTAAAATGAGTATAATAAGTAGTTCTTGCTGAAAAAGATTAATTAGTAGGCTGCAACAGAATAAAAGTATACAATCAATGTAAGTGAAGGCATGCTTGCTCCCATGTGTGTAGACAGAGCATATTGATGCATGCGTATTCAAATTAACCAACACTCACAGATAGAGTGATAGATCAAGAGATGTCTTTATGTACGTGTATTCATAGAAATAATATCTATACAGTGCAAACATTCTTTATCCCTCATTTATTGTTCAGGGGCAATAATAGTTGAAACAGAGCAGTTGATGTCTTGCATGCTTTATCCACTGACTAAAAGTAGTCAGAAGAACAAATCATATATGAGATTCTTGGGATGAAAGAGAGCTTTTTCTGCTATTTGAATATCATTGCTATTATATCCTTTCCTTAGGAGATCCTATCAACAACCAACTCCAGATATGGAAGCCATAAGAAAGGAACCTCTTCATCTATTATTTCACTGCTTTAGAACCATTAAATGTCTTTAAAAATGACTAGGACTGTGGACATAATTTAGAAAAGGCTGTTCAAAATGTGCAACAGCATGACTGGTCTGCAACTTTTCAAAGCAGCCATATCTTTTCCCAAGATCTTACAGCTGCCCTGTGCAATTGCCACATAATCCCAAGAAAAAATGCTATTTCAGTTATGAGAAACTTAGAGGTTGAAATTTATGACAAGCCTTTCATTGCAAAAATTCACTTAATGTATGTCTGTAGAATCTATTAGTTCCTCACCTCCAAGATAGTTAAGCAATTGGTTCATGCTCAGTTGTGTTACATTTGGATTAATAGAGCAGCCTGTTGGCTGGGTTATGCAAGAGCTCACTCTGCCCTTGGATCTGGGTCAGAAGGCTGCTCTTTGTACTGTTCTGGACCTTCCTTGATTTGCCCCTATCTCTTTTTTGTGTTGCCAATCATTATATTGGCTGGCCATTTCAGAAAGATGCCTATATAAATTGGTGGTGTTAATGCATTGTGCCCTGGCATTTGGAAGATGTCCTGGTATTTCATGAGCTTAGGTGGTTGATCTCATCATCGGACAAGAGTTGATAGGTTCTCACACAAACTAGAATAGCCACATTATGTCTGGAAGTCTTTTCCTCCTTGTTTCTGGTTCTTTGGAATTGACTCCCACCAAAATTATGCTTGGAGTCAGAGCTCTTAAAAAAATAAAATTTAAGAATTAAAAATATTTTTTTGCAACCATTAAAAAAGTACATTTTTAATCTATTAATTTGAATGCACAGATGTTGATATTGTATGTTATGGGTCTCTTAGTCTAGAGACTCTTTATTTATATTGTGATTTTACATTTAATTGTGATATGTTAATATCACTCAATTAATTGCTCTTTTTATTCCATATTTGTACTGCACTATAGACACATGATAAACTTGTTCTTAAGTGCTTTCTTGGAATTACATCTGAAATTTTGCACAGCTCTAAAAATGACATTTAGAGCAAACTTTTTCAGCTTATTTATCCACACAATGAACTTTTTAGAATATTTTTGGTATGGAAAATGGCGTAAGAATAGCAGTTATATGGTGATGACATAGTGATGGCAGGAAATGATGTATGTCGTGATATCATGCAAATGGAAAGAAGTTTGGATTAGTTGTGTCACACAACGCAATTGATACAGATGACAAAATTTGTATTATTTGTGTGATAATGTGATATCACTTTTCCTCCCCCAGCTGCAGATGTATAATACTGGGATTGTGGTGTCTTTCCCATTTGCATCTCATTTGCTATTTTCTGCTGGTTAATGAAGACCTTTTCACTCCATCAGCTGAAGAGGTTGATTTTCCAATCTGTCTTATTTGCTTCCATTTTACTGATGATTTTAACTGATATAAGTCACCTTGAATGATCAAAGTCATCAGGAAGGTTGGTTATTTTATTTCTGTAGAAATAAATAAATATCAGTAGAGATTTTTCAATTAATGCTGTTGGCAGATAAGGCAAAAACCACTGTTGGGAATCCATCCATTTAAAAAACAAAACAAAACATGAAACGGACGATTTACTACCCTTTTGTCTTTGAACTGTTGAATGTTGTATGAAGTTTGGCTCATACATGCAGTGGCAATCTCTACCCCCCTCCCCCACTGTCAATCTTCTCCATGCTGGGTGTCAGCAGTTCACAGATGGTACAGATCAGGGCAGGACACAGCTCAACCCCCATTGTGAAAAAAACATGTTTCATTACAAAAATAAATTCAAAATACATTTTCTTTTTTATATAAATAGCTTTATCATCTCTCATTTGTTCTAGGGGCATAGGCTACACTAGCTTACAAGTTACAGTACTTTACTCCTGTATTCTATTATCTCAACCCAGCTTTTATTGTAATTCCACTTACAGTGCTATGCACTAATCTGGTAATTTTGTACCTTGCTTTAAATTCTGATCTCTACATTTACCTTACATCTTTCTACTTTTATCTAAGGTATTTTCTATTGGCCCTTCTTCTACTTATTAACTGTTAACTACTTAATTAATGATTAACTAATACTTGTTCACCACTAACTATTCTTCAACTGCTGTTATGGAATGCCTAGTGCTCTATTCTCATCATCCCACCCCTCCCCCCGTGACTTTCTGTAACTTCCCTGGCCTGCACCCACAGACACTCACTACTGACTTTAACGGGCTGCTTCTGTGCTTCAGAGAGGAAGATGCTGTTGCTGGGGGAAAGGTCTTGTTCTAATGCCACTGCTCCCTTCATGTTCTCTGCTGCCCTGCAGCTCTTTTGGCATCAGCTTTCCAAGGACAGTGAGGCTTTAAACCAGGTCCAGGTGGGAGGGAGAGAACAGGTGCTTTCACTGCCATGAAGCCATCCATTGACACTAGAACAAAAAGAATTCTGCCTGTATCAAGGGCATATGGTCGGGTTAGGCTGATACAAAGTTCGCTTCACACATTACAAATAGTAAACCTAGCCAAGTTTGGAAAATCAGACCATCATGGTTCTCTATCCAGTGCACTGGTATGTTTTCAAATGGGTTAACAGGCTGAGTATTTTTAGATAGCCTCTGACAATATTAGATATGCAGGTGAGAAGGTCCTTAGACAGACAATAAAAAAGGATCTCTTTCAAGCCTTCTGTTTCATTCTCCCTTCAAATGATTTGAATGAACAGCAAAAAGGATGCAAGAAAAGCGGTGCCATTTTTGCTGAAAGTGGATAACTTGCCCTTCATAGCAGGCATATCAAACCCCTCTACTCAGCAGGAGAGTAGTTTTGGGCTGGCATTTAGGCTGCAGAAGAAGGAAAATTATTTATAATATGCAGGGTGGAAAATTAGGCCATTGTACTACTGCACAGGGGAAAGATTCATAAAAAGTCATACGAAATTATTCTTATATAACTGACAATGACATTGTTGTAAGGCGGAAACACAACTTTATTTGTCTTACTTAAGATGATATATGGAGTGCTTGTCTGTTTATTCTGCCACAAACAGCTCCTGCCAGATACAGCAGCAATTCCCTCGGGGTGATCCACTGATAGTTATATGTTACTTGAGCAAAATCTCTCAAGTGACTTCCTACTTACAGGTATCCATTATTTTAAATTCAAGGGATTTTGTTGTTGCTGCTGCTGCTGTTGTCTGAATGTGTGTGTACATTAAAAAAAAAAAAAAGAATAATATAGCATTGCTTTTCAAAATATAAATATAATGTACCACCGCAATATTCCACATGCTTGTATTTGCACTTCCGAAGCAAAGGATGTATTGCTAGAGGGGGAAATGTGTCAATAAATTGGCGTAATAATCCAATCTGGCTGAGGTTAAAGGGACGATTCTTTGTGGGATGCAGTTCAGACCTTAGCAAATAGCAGGCTACATAATTAAGCCACTGTACCTTGGTGTTTCTGGAAGCTTGTGGGCAGCTCAGAGGCACTGGAGTGACAATCAGGAACTAAGCAAAGGAAATGAACAGGTAGTGTGGCCACCCACAATCCATTCTTTGTCTCCCTTGCTGTTTCTTCCTCCTCTCCAAGGATCATGAAAACAAGCCTCCTATTCTTCTTCCTGAAACGTCTGTATAATTCAAAGCTGTATTCGGAGGTTGGGAGGAGGAAAAGAAGAAAACACACACACAAACACACACACGGACCCTAATTGTTAGCATGAGGCAATGAGCAAAAATAAAACACCAAAATATCTCTCCTCCCTTTCTGGCTTTTTTCATTTGCACAATTTTCTACAGGTAGGAGCTGCTGTGATTGTGCGGCTGAGAAATGGGGGGTGCTGGCGCACACTCGTGGGGGCAGGGGAGGGAATGGTGAAAACGAGGAGGATAGAAAGAAAGTCATTTTCTTTGCCTCTAAGCAACCCGGGCTGCATGCTTAGGAGAAGAGAAGGGACTGTTACTGAATGCTGGACACAGTGGCCATCCACCAAGTGCTGCAGTGATGCCATTGTTTCCCCTTGGCATGCCATTACAAAATGGGCACAGCCATTAAGTGAAATCATGAGCTATCTAATCAAGTGGCGAGGACCTGGGCAATGTTAGACTCCAGAGTTATGGGGAGGCATCCTGTGGATGGCCATCTTGCTGTATACTGAGCATTTCTCTCGATGCCCCCCATCTTCATTCAGGGCTGTAATTTCCTGATCTGCTATAGCAAAGCCGCAACCGTGAAAACCATCTGACAGCCCTGATTTTAAGGAAAAGGAAGTACAGTTTCACATTTTAAAATCACATTCTTAAGTCACCGTCAGGATGACAGGAATGAAATGAAGCTTGTTTCTGCTTTCCCAGTGCTAAAGGCACTTAAGATCATTTGTTATAGAAAAATAAGGTGAACATCAGTAACCCTCTGCATGCCTATCAGGTTGCCCCTGATATTCTTTGCATTTATGTGTGTGCGTCCTTACATGTGTGGCATAAAGCATACATATACTTCTTTGAAGAAAGAAATGTGGTGTGGTGAACAGCATAAAAAGCCACTAGAGCAACCAAATGCCCATGCCAGGCCAATTTCTGATGCTGATGTGCCAGTGTTGCATTATAAGATGGACAGCAGGAACCAGAATTCGCTTCCAAGGTCCATCCATCGCTGTGTTGTTAATCTAGCCCATACAAAGGTGAAGCACAAGTAAAGCTAATTGAAACGTGAATCACTGGAATTGCTCTTGATGATTACTGTAGAAACCAGAGGAGAGGAAATTGGTTTTGGACTAGCTTCAATGATATTTCGAACATAGGACTATAGATAGCCATGTCATCAGTTTAGTATCAAAATTTCCATAATCTAGTAAATGGAAGAGTGAAATTGAAAAGTGAAAGATTAGGGCATGGAAGTTTATGATCAGATCCTAACAGTGACTAGTCTTTTTAAAAGGGCTTTGAGATTCTGGAATAAAAAATGCTGTGGTTATGCAAAACATTATTATTATTCAGAGTTAACAACCAAATTTCAACCACTTGCACTTATCCATCTGAGCAGCGTGCTCTCGAGGGAAGAAAGCACATATCTTGTCAGCAGACAGTCCTCTTAAAGTGGGTTATAAAACCACCTTCTTGATCACCATCTGGAGTAACATTCATAACCAAGGGATACCAGATGTGTATGCATGGAGCGATACAACCCACTTTCTCAATCCATTAGACATAAAAGAATTATAGCACTAGACCAGTTGCAGATTAGTCCAATAGCTTCTCCCACCCTCTGTGAACTAGTGTCTAGTGGATCAACAGTATGACTCAAGAGAGCCTCATAAAATTAAAAATGGCAAAAATGGCAAAAGAAGCAATAATTGTTAGTCAGGTGCTAATCTATTATGCAGAGTAACAAACTGGTAACAGCACCTTCGTAGCACCTGCATGGCTAACTCATGGAGGGAAAAAAAAAGATTGCCAGTAAAATCCTATAGACATCTACTCAGAAGTAAATCCCATTGAATGATTGGGACTTGTTCCAAGAAAGCCAGAAACATGACTGCATTCCCAGATAAACTCCTTCTCCTCCTTCTCCTTCTCCTTCTCCTGTCTTCTACTTTCTTCAACCATTACGCACAGGTAATAATAAGCCATGTAAATAAGTGTTTTTCTTTTAGACAAATAGCAAACTACCAATTTTTCATGATTTTCCTGGATTAGGTTAGAAAATATAACTGCTGCAAATAGAATGTGTCCTTTTGTTAGTAAAAAAGCCTTCAGTCCACCAGTGGCTTTGTGAATAGAAAAACAAGGATTTTCAATAATCTCCCCATAGCTTCCCACATCATTCCCCAAGCTCCCAGAATAAGCATCTGGGGGACTGCAAGGGAAAAGAAAGAGATACAATCTAAGGTCACCTTTTCATGAGCAGAAATATTATCAAAATGAAGCCAATGAGTCCCTTGAAGAAAGCCAGATGAAAAGAAGGAAACTAGAGTATGGTTTGATATGCAATTTAGGTATCTTTCCCCTTAAGGCTATTTTTCTATAAAGAAGAATTGGAGCTTGGATTGGTTGCTGAGTAGTCTACTGTCAGGGAATTGGAACAGCATGGGATAGTAGGCAATGGAAAAGGGCTTAACTTTTCAGACTGCCCAGGCCAAAACAGAATGGATATAATCTGAAGAAACGTGGGATTTCTGACCTCAGAGGAAACAAAATTATTTCTGATAAGAACAATACAAATTATTTTAGAAAGTAAAAGAAAAAGAAAAAAGATATGTATCTGAAGGATCTCAGTGGCATTGTCTGTGTATCACCTGCAATGGTGCTAGGCTTCCTCATATGCTGTTTATCCTTTTGAAGGAACTGACACAACTGATTTGTGTGCTATGTATTACATTTTAGAGTTATGGAATCTGCTATGTGCACAGTGATAAGTGATGGTTTAGCTAGGCATGCTATGTTTTCAAATTATAAAATTGAATAATTGTGGCAATTCCTTCTGCTGCATATTTGATATCATTGTAGCCTTCAGTGACTCCAAGTTCATCATTTAGTTTGCTGGGTAGAATTAGTATTTGCATTATGTAATGCATTGGAAGAATTGACAAAGCCAGAACTTGTAATTTTCTTGTCTGAAATACCATCATTACTTTGATAGAAAGAAGATCATAATAGGTTTTATGCTGCCCAAATGCTCATGGGTTACATATTCAGGAATGTGCTTCAAGAACTATGGATCTAAAGCCTATTACTACTACTATTCTGTGAATATTGTTTTGAACATACTAGGGGAAAAATAAAGAATATCATAATTATCCTTGATGGCCTTGAATTCAAATAGTTGTGCTATGGTCAAATACCAACAATCTTCAGCCTGGGAAATGCTGATTTCTACTTTTGTTGTTGTTCAGTCGTTAAGTCGTGTCCGACGCTTCTTGATCCCATGAACCATATTGCGCCAGGCCTTCCTATCTTTCACTGCCTCCCTGAGTTTGCTCAATTTCATGCTCATTGCTTCATAAAAAATCAAAGAGTGTGCTTAAAAAAGGAAGAGAAGTAAGAGGAGGAGGGAAAGAAGAAAGAGGGAGGGTCTACCTAACAACATCCAAGCAGCCAGTTTAAATGCAATTTTTTCTGCATCTATAATCTCTGCAACAAATGCTGAACGTGGGCTGAAACTCAAGTTTATGGAAGCATGTAGTAAACAATCAGTTGCACCTACTGTACAGATTTAATGTGGAACTCTATTGCCTTCTTTTTTTCCCATATTGCCCTATTCCCAATAAGTTTATTTTTATACAGAAAGATTTGGCTTCATTGGTTCAGAAAGGAATTTCTAATTAAAACCTTCCCTATGTGCAAGATTGCATCTTTGCAACTCTACGGTTTGTGTTTCAAGACTGGCTTGAGGTTTGTTAACTTCTTTAATTCTTACTTTGGGAAGGAAAATCCAAAACACTTAGCTTTCTGTGTTTTATCACCTCTCCAGTTTGTAAAAGATAAGAATTAAGGTCTAATTCACTACAGAGTACCAGGTTTGGGCTAAACTGCATAGATACAGTAAATGGTTAAAAAAAAACTATCATCCTCCAAGTTCCAGTTTTTAACAGCCTAAAAGGAAGAGATTATACTTTGTAGATAAAATAAAACTTTTTTTTAGCCTGCAGAAAAATTAAAGAGCTATGAGGTCACTGCCATTGCCACTCTTACAGCCTCTTTCATTCTGTCATGACCTTACGTGTCACCATTTTAATGGACAAGACAACACAACAAAATATCGAAAGACAACCTACACCAATCAAGTACTCCATTACCAAAGTAACAATCCTACCTCCCACAAGAGGAGCTGTGTAAGAACATTATGCAAGCGAGCACAAACGCATTGCAGCAACCCAGAACAGCAGAAAAAGGAAACAGACCACCTATACAACATCTTCCAACAAAATGGACATCCATGCAACTTTATCAAAAAGTGCCTGACCACTCAACCTACAACACAACCAACACAAGCTATGAAAACGATCACACTGCCATACATCAGAAATGTCTCAGAAATCACCAAGAGACTATTACAACCACATGGCATCTTTGTAGCACACAAACCAACTAAAGCCCTCCAAAATATCTTAAGTAAACCAAAAGACCCAGTAGCACAAGAAGAAAAAACAGGAGTCATCTACAACATACAGTGTAAGGACTGCAACAAACACTATGTAGGACAGACAGGCAGAAGGCTGGCAGAGCGCATCTAGGAACACCAACTAGCAGTCAGAACACATGATGAAAACTCCTTAATCTCACAACACATGGACAGACTTAACCATAGTTTTAACTGAGAAACTGTCAGCATTTTAGACCAAGCTAAATCCAAAAATGCAAGGGAATTCTTGGAAGCTTGGTATTCAGACAAGGCAGCAATCAACAGGCACATAGAGATAAACAGCATCTACACACTATTCAAAAGAAACAATAGAAAAGAAAACAAAAGACCAGAACATCTCCTCACCAGCAATCATCACCCAGATAAGCAGAGGTTACTACCAGCACACAATCAAGCAGTGAACAATACCCTAATCAAGGAACTACCAGAGGAACAAAACAAAACCCCCACCCCCACCAACACCAACACTGGCAGGGCATGCCACAGTATATAAACAGAGAGCAAACCCCATCCCATTCTAGCACTGAAGATGTCACCTAGCCAGGAAATGAAACGTTTGCAAGAAAAGAACCAAGCTCAGAGAACCCCAAGGACTCCACAACAAAATATTTTCTGGATATTTTACCAGAAAAATAGTGCTCAAATTAAAATTATATCTCTGCATTCAAACTCTTTTTAATATTTTTGACATTTGAAATACCTGATGCCTAATAATCTTAGTTCAGATGAAGAGGATAGTACAGTCCCTTGATAAGAGCCCTGTGTTTTCCATCTTAAATAATTCCTGTTCTTAACTTGTGAAAAAGAATAATAAACTAAAGTCTACAGTCTGTATTTGAAAGTGGAGACTAAGGATTATTTGACAAGAAATGTTTCTGATCAGTAATGCTGCATGATTGAGAGGTAACTGGGCAAAATGCCATGTTAGAGACCCTACACACTGCTAGATATTTCAACCTTTCTCCCCATTTCTCTTGTCTTCAGTTCACTACACTTGCTGCAGGGGCATCCATAGTGGAGGCTCAACAAGTCACATGGCCACCAAAGCCACGTGATCCAAGCCTTATCTCTTTTTACATGCATCATCTTGGCTTTTCTGACCATACCCCTGCAGAGGCTGTTCTGGTGCTCTCCCTCTATTCCATGTTCCGTTCCCTTATCCACTAGCAGTATCTTCTTTCCCTTTACATTAAAATGAGTTTGGAATGGTGAACTCATAGCCAGCATATTTGTTTCACCAGATGGCATTACAGAGGGGAGGGATATTTTTTAATTGTATACAGTATCACATTGGTTCTGGAGCCCCTTCTGCTTGCAGCGTTTGTGCCAAGCACTTCAGCCATAACAGCCCCATCTCCACCCAAAATTAACGGAGCTTGCCCTACCCATTCGGAGGAACACAAACAGTAAAAAGGAAATGTGACTCTTCTTTTGTATTCCAGATCCTTAAGTGAATCTCAGCCTCATGCCCAATTTTCTGCAATGGGCATGGGCTGAAAGTTGTATACCAGAGTGTTTTCCCCCCCTTCTCTCTGAATACATTTCCTCATTATTTTTCTCAGAGGTTGCAATTTCTCATTGCAGGTCAGTGACGGTATATAAAATGCGTGAAGTCCTTCTAACAACACTGCTTTGAAACCTATTTAAAGAGTAACAGGAATTTCATACCTAGGCCCTTGAGGAGGAAATATGACATCCTTGCTTTCTCCTTAACTTCACCATTTCTTCTGACTTGTGTGGAATCCATTTACCTCCTTATGATTTATAAAGGAATCCATGAAGTGTCCACATTTATAGACTAAATTTTACATGCATCTTGACATTTTATAGACAACCTGAAACAAAGCTGTACCTCACCAACTGAGAAGCAATCTAGAATCAGGCTGCAGACAAAATTAGTTAGTATACTGATGTATTCCATTAATTATATACATTGGGGAGAATGTAACTCGAACCTCCTTTCAGGCATTCTGACAGCTCATGCTGATATAGTTGCAGCCTGATCCTATTATTATGGTATCCTGTGTATTAAGGTATCCAGAGCCCAAGTAGAACAGAGCTGAATAGCTGTTTCCTACTTGGCTATCAGACTGGGCTCCTGTGAAGTTGAAAACAAAGTAAAGTAAAGCCAAGGACATGACAGAGATGGCCCCATCATTAGGCAGAGTGATTATCAGAGGGGGCCGATTGGGTATGTCATGAAAAGACAGCAAACTGTAACTGCGGTAAAACTTCAGTTTAATGGATCGTTCAGGGGAGAAAGATGCCTGTTAAATCCAATGTCCATTAAATCCAAATGTATGTTATTTGTTTGCATCAATTTATGCTTGCATCAATTTATGTCAACTACATAATTTCATAATAGGCAGAAATAGTATTATTGGCAGTAAATCCTCAGTTTAACAGAAACCCCCTCCTCTATTTAAAAAAAAAAAAAAAAAAAATTAATGAGGTTGAATCCAAATAAGAAAATGGTCCATTGTATCCAAAGTCAGCTAAATCAAGACCTGTTACATTGAAGTTTGCTGTAATTTGTTACTATTATACTCCTGCTGTTGTGGAAAGGTGCCAAATAGCCAACAGAGCCTGGCTAACCTTGGGTACTTGTTGCTTTGACTTGAAAGATCAAGTCAAGACTTCTGAATATGTCTTGAGTTGGCTTCACGGGACAGATAAAGTAATAGGAATTAGAAAGAAATGTTCATTTGTTTTCCAGCTTATAGAAAAGATTTGGTCAAAGCAACATGCTTTGTCATATGTTCCTGTTGAGTGATCAAAGAAAAGGAGATCAGAGTTCTGTGTGATGATACCACTTAAGTTCCTAATCAAAGAGGATACTACTTGTAAATGTATAAATTGTTACATTCTTATCTCCTATGAACAGAAAGGGCTGAGCAGAGAAAGTTTATGCTCAGCATCTTGGGTATTGATAAATTGGCTAACAACAGCTGAACACACTTGATAACAAAAGGCTGATGCTATTTCTTGGGCTGAATTCTGATGGATAACATCCAATGAATGTTCTTGTGGACTGCTTGCAGTGAGTGGAAGGGCACAGAGCATTTGAGAGCTCCAAGTGGATGACTCTTGCAGCTAACCAACCATTGCTCATGTGCTTAACCTGTAAGGGGAAGTGCAGTTGACTTTCCACCGAATCAGGGATATTCATTCTTTGTTCCCTGTTTGTTATCAGCATTGCGCTTTTGGACAGCACTGTTATGCCCGCAGCAGTGGATATGACATATCCTTTTGGGGGCGAGGGGAGGGGTGAAGGGAAGGGAGGAAGTGAAAGATAAAAATTTGAGCAATCATTCATACTTTATTTAGCACTTAAATGCTTAACATTTCAAATAAGATTGTCCAAAGATTTTTTTAAAGGTTTTAAAAAAGTGATTAATCTCTATGTTGGCTGTGTAGGTAGGAAAGTTACGAAAATAACAGCAGTGTAAAAGAGATTGTTTTCCACCTTTATTTTTAAAATTAGCTGTATAGGATGAACAGTGTAATTCCAAGTGGAAGGAGGGAAACCATTTGCACTTGTTTCAGGCATACGAGAGACCAATTTTAATGGGCTTTCCAGAGAAATCTTTGTATTTTAAATTTTCTTCCCTTTGTAAATGGGTCAGTGGAGTGGTAGATTAGCAAAGGTTGGGGATAATTAGCTTTTTGAAACTTCCCAACAATTTTATTTATTTATTAATCCAATTTATTTGGCCACCCTTCTACCCAAGAAACTCTGAGTAGTGAATTCCATTAAACCAAATAAAACTGTATCAAGGCTTAATAAAACTGCAAAACCACTAATCACATCCACCCATGCCAGAGCCGCCATGCTAACATCTTGACCCCAGTGCCTGGGGGAAGAGCCAGTGTTCATAGCCTTGCCAAGGCCAATAGAGGAGGGCCTGTCTGTATTTCAGGAGGGAGGTGCCATAAAGAGAAGGTACGTTTCCAGGGACCTCACTAGATGATACTCTTGATGGTACTGGAAGCATACCCACTCTGCCAGCTCTAGTGCATAAACCATGGGTAGAAGCTGTCCTATAATTATAACTTGGTCCTATACCAAGTAGGACTTTAAAGGTGACAACCAGCACCTTCAATTGTACCTGGAAGCTTATTGGGAGCCAGTACAGCTCATGTAGCAATTGTGTTACATGGGACATGTTGACCCATTTGCTCCCTCACCCTACTGCCTTTTGAGAACTACAGGTTTTGACTATCAGGCTTTCATTTCCCAGACCTTGATCAGTTGCTACAATGGCAGCCATTTGGTAAGTGAATTCTCCATGTATCTTCTCCAGTAATAAATCACTTTAGACTCTTTTCATACATTTCAGTACCACTTTGAGATGACAGCAAAGCTTAGGATGGAAGGGAAAGGAAGACATTGAGAAAAAGGTCATGGTCAACTATAAAAGAGGAGAAGCATGAAAAATAATGCATATTGGGTGGTAGATAGACAGGAAAGTAGCACTGAAAAAGAATTTGATGTAAGGCTACAGAAGAGATTTCTTCAACTCAGGGGTATCCGCAGGGTATGGTCAAAAAAGTCAAGATGATGGCCATGATGGTGCAAACAAAGCACTATCTATTTTTTATGTGCACACATAAAAATGGGCAGTGCACCAATTGACCATACCCTGTGGATGCCCCTGCTTTAACCTTTAAAGTGTGTCACTTGCTCCAAATCACAAGTATCTTCATGTTCAGTAGAGAGAAGCTCAAACATATGACTGCCACCTGTTTGAGAGTTTAACAAAAGCCTAAAATAACAGATGGTCATTATTCTATTTGTATCAAGAGCCAGTTTGGTGCAGTGGTTAAGGCACCGGGATAGAAACTGGGAGGCTGAGTTCTAGTCTCACTTTAGGCACAAAGCCGGCTGAGTGACCTTGGGCCAGGCACCCTCTCTCAGCTCTAGGAAGAAGGCAAAAGCAAGCCATTTCCAAAAATCTTGCCAAGAAAACTGCAGGGATTAGTCAACGCTCTTGCCAGGAGTCAACACTGACTCAAAGGCGCACACACACACACACACAAACACACAAACACACAAAAGGAACCTCTTAACATTAAAGCTAAATTACAGCTTTATAATTTGTAATTTGGGGGTATTTGTAGACAAAGCTTTATGGATGGCTGAAACACATTTTCTTCCAGGAACAATATTACTTAGATTTAAAAGAAGAGCCGCTTTCCACCAAAAGGAAACACTTCTCAGAATCCTACCGATAAGAAAATACAGAGGATATTTTATACCATGTAATTACTGCTTGATTTGTTACTTTTGAATATTATAACCACAATTGTCCCTTTACTGCTTATTTAAAAAATTAATTAAAAAATTAAAACGTAACTCCTCTCAATGATGGCTCAAATAGATAAAAAGTTGTATCCTTTATTATAGTCCATGGTTAAAGATTTTAGCCGATTAATCATCTGCCTTTTAATTGATTAATCAATTATTTTCAAATAATTTCCATAGTATACATCCTTTCTCTTTTTCAAAGTTATTGAAGGAAACATGGCAATACTTTAAAAACCAAATTACCACTTATTGCTAAAATATCACCTTTTAAAATTGTGTTTTTTCTTTCCTATTCCCATAACACATTAAGGCTCCAAATGATTTCAAACATAAAAAGTGTATTCTTTAGTGTCAGTTCCCACAATTAATCAACTAAAGCTTGATTAATATGGTAATTAAATTGATTAACATTCACAGCCCTAAGTATTAGGTGATCAATTATCATGCATCATGTCTTTCTGTTTTGTCAAATAATTAACAAATGATAGTATCCATTTATAATCTATCAGAATAGGATTGGAAGTTTAAACTGGAATAATATGGACATAAAATGGGAGGAAGGGAACACAAAACTAGGAAATGTAATCTGCAAGCTGCATATTTCAAGATATAGGCCACCAATATTACACACTTCTAAAGTCTCATTAATTTCATTACACATGCCTGGGAGAACTATGTCTTAAAATTAGTGGGATCGGGTTACAAAAGAGTTAAAGGATGGATAAGGAAATTAAAATGATAACTTTGGCTCAGAAATTTTGAGATTATGCATGTGAAAATAATGGTAGATGGATTTTATTCCTTTGTTAACTTCTAATGCTTTCTGCCACCGTATTTCCACTATATTCTCCAAAACACTGGGTAAATTAATATTTATGTTTAAAGATTTAAAATTAAATCACCTTAATGGGAAAAGATAAACCTGAAAGGCTTGTTCCTTCTGCCATTAAAACACCCACCATTTCCCTTCCCAGAATTAGCAATGGGGAAGTTGCATCTGATTTCACAGAACAGCTCTAGAGGTAACTGGACAACCTGTGATCCCTTGGGTCATTGTTTCAGAGACACTTCCCTACCTACACAGAGAAACAGTGGGAGCAGGAGTGACTTCTGACTTCCTGCAGGCTTCCCCATTGACTATCCTTGTGAGAAGCTGGCAGGGAGCATTGGAAATCTTCCTGCCTGCCTGCCTGCCTGCCTGCCTGCCTGCCTGCCTTCTTGCCTTCCCTCCTTCTTTCCCTCCCTTCCTTTCTTACCTCCTTCATCCCTCTTCCTCCCTCTATCCCTCTTTTCTTCCTTCCCTCCCTTCCTCGCAACACCCCTGTGCACCCTCCCTGACCCACGCCTCACCCTCACGCACCCTCCCCGATCTGCACTGCACTTTCGCTGCACCTCTCAGGCAACCCCTCGTGCACCCTCCCTGACCCTTGCCACACGTCTCACACACCCCCTCACTCCTTCCCCCACCCAACAGCAGCCACTTACCTGCCTACTGGCCTTGGACTTGCAACTTCCTGCAGCTTCCCCACAGACTTTGCTTGTGAGAAGCTGGCAGGCAGCATTGGAAATGACAATCACATGACCACAGCTGACCGCAGCAGCATGGTGGTGCTGAAGTGGCAGCAGCGCAGCAGTGCTGAAGCAGCCACAACTCTGCCAAATTTCAATCCCATGGGACTAATGGGTCCTGGATTTTGGACACATTCTGTAAGTTAGCCCATTTGAAGTATCTTGGTTCCAAAATTGTTGGCCTATAATGCACCGTTTCACCAATTGAAGGTTACAAGCAGACAGACATGAGAGTTTTAGTAGTATATAGATTCTACTCAAACACATTAAAGGAGCCAAATTTTGCAGTATGAGTACTTGGTAAGTTATATTCAAAGTTCTCATCTCAAAAAATGCTTTCTCTCTCTCTCTCTCTCTCTCCCCCTCCCTTTTTAAAAAGCATTTTAGAGAAAAGAACTGGGAAAAAATCCTACACGTTAGTATAAGAGAGCATCAGAGTTCAACTTCACTTTACCTGTACACAGGTGTGCTCATACACATATAGCAGTAAAATAATTTTCTTCTTGCTGGACAGAATATTAGAACTTGGTGGATCAATACAGTTCAAGCTACATGCATTGTTCAGCAATTTTATTGCAGACAATATAAAAATGAAGTATATAGCCATCCACGTAACCGGTCAATACCATGACCTGTCAGTTTCACTACTACATCAGAAAAACCACAATGATTTTTCTTTCTGTACCTTTCTCTTGAATGGTTTGCCAAGCCGGTGTCATTGCTGTAGACAATAGCTTGGTTCACACTTAATACAACACAATAATATGGTAAGTTTGGTTTTGACTAAGTGTTATGGCTTTTCATTCAGGCTGAATCAGGCCACCATGACTTATTCAACTATCTGTGCTTTAAAAAATTCTGATCTGGGTTAATCTCTGAACCCAGCCAACAGTGACTTAAAGAAAGTAATCACTTGACTTAGTGTAATACAGCTTGCATGTCAATCCACATATACATTTAGTAATAAGTAACAACTATACAGGATTCATGGCTCTTTAGAGTGTAAACACCCTTTGCAATCATGAAGCTGAAGGATAAGCTTGAGTCATCTAAGTTAGTTTTATCTATCCTGATTCATAGCTCCTGAGCAGGAGCTATCCCTATAATAACAGGATAATAGCTAAGCCTTTCAACCTATGTTACAACACACAATAATTAAACTCTACCAACAGACTGAAGGAATCATATGAGAGTCATAATATAAGAATGTTCCCTCACCAGATGATACCAACCCCTGCAACAAAAGGATGAGGGTAACCTGCAGAAGGGTATTAACTAAAAATATCATTTTCATCTTTAAGTCTCTTATTATTTTTAAGTTTTAGAACCACTGGAAAATTGCAAGAAAAAAAGCCTGACTGTTCTCCTCCACACACATACAAAATAGGGCAGTGAAATGTCTTTAGCAATTCAGGGTCTTTTTGTGAATTTACTTTTGATTGACATGAAGTGCAAACAATGGAAGAAGTCAACTTGGCCATCTTTGTGGAAGTGATAATCTCGGCGTATCTGGCACTGCTGATTTCATTTTGACTAAAAGCTGATAGAAAGCAATTGTAGCACAGTATGTAACAGCCTTCATCTTGGCACCAGCCATCAGTATCAAATGTTTTTCACTGTCCCTTGCTAGTTGTACCACTTCACTCATTCTAGAAGAATTACCCTTCTTCTTGCTAGGGTGCTATGCTGTTCCGTATGGGCTACCTAACAAAGATCACAAAATGTACTGCTCAGCATTTAAACAGCAGTTCACTCTGCTATCGGCTGACCTATACAACCCCAATCAGAAATGAAGTAATACGCTGTGAAGAGCACTGCTGGCTCTAAAGTCATTCTACAGGTATTTTGTTCCTAGTTTCAAAAAATCCTTCCTTAACTATATACCTTGGAGTTGAGATGAGGGACTCTGTATTTATCTCAGTACCTACATACCCATCTGACTATTCCCTTTAGGGGTAAGCAACATTATACAAAGCACAGAAAAGGAGTAAGAAGACAAAGAAATTAAAGGCATGATATAAGAAAAGGAAAGGAAATACAGCAAAAACTACTTTATACAAACCCCATTTAGTACCTTTTCATCTTTGCAAATTATCCTTGCTTTCATCCAGCCCATACTTCATTTCATATCTTTCCCTTTTGTTCTTACATTTTTCACCCTACTCTTTTTAAGGTTCTCTTCAAGTCCATTCAACCATGATTCTTGATCTTCCCACTTCTCTTGACCCATTCACTCTTCCTTCATTATTTTTTTTGCAATTAGATCCTCATTCATTCTCTCTGTGTGACAAGCCACCTCAATGTACTTCTTTCGGATGGGTTACTCAGTTTTATAGTCACTCCACATTCATTCAGCACCCACTCATTCTTGATGTTATTTCTTCTTGTTTTACCACCACTCTTCTTAAGTAACCTTGTAACTTTCTTCTCATATCCATATAAGAAAATGTTCACAAATTGTCACTTCTTTCAATGAACATTTCTTGCAACTAACCATATACCCCCATTATCTTTCTAGCAATATTTGTAAATCTTAAAATTTCTTCATATATATTCCCATTTTTACTAAATATTCTACTAAAATACAAAGATTTGTCTACTTGCTCTAGGTTTGAACTATTTATTTAAAACTTGCAACTGTTTACTCCATATTTCCTGTCAAATACAACTACCTAGGTTTTGGATACATAAATGTTCAATTCCATATTCCTTGTTGGATCATACAAATCTTCTGCAAATCATCTGAAATACATAGCCAACATCATAGCATCATGTGCATTAAAAAATACATATATTCACATGCCCAGCCAACACACCTCTAACATCACTACGAGCATTCTTTATACAGGTAGTCCTCATTTAGTGATGACAATTGGGACTGGCAACTCATCATTAAATGAAGTGGTTGCTAAGTGAAACTGGGACTGTGCTTGTGATCTTACTTCAGCTTTCCTTTGCTTTACAGACCTGCAAAGGTCATAAATGTGAGGATTGGTCACAAAGTTGCTTTTTCATCACCATCGTAACTGCAAACGGTTGCTGAATGAGGCAGTCACTAAATGAGGACTGAATTTCATTTATTCAGAACATTGCAAAATATTCCCCAGAAGTCCATTCCCCAATTGTGATCATTGGTTTTTCCATTATCACAATTCACTGGAACTTAACATGCAGTTATCATCAGCCTATGGATTCGTACTTTCATATGTACCCACAGAAACCCAAATGACACCAATTCCTACTTTCTGACATACGTTTTAGCCCTTTTATTTATAATTAATTCTACTTCTTCTCTTCCCTGCATGTATTAATCAATCCAGTTCCACAAGATCAGAATATTTTCATTCAAGTGTATTATAGTCTTCCCTTTCTCTTAGTTTCATAGACACACAACAAACCTATTCTTCTTTCTCTGATTTCATTCATTAATTCACACTCTTTACCATTTAGTTTTCTTATATATAGAAACTACCTTGAAAGTCAAACTGTTGTTTCCTGAATCCAACCAACTAGGAGATATATGCAGTATACAAACACACACTCAGGATGTATAGTTAGTAGTAATTAAATGCTAATTTCTGCCCTTATTAAAGTTTGCAAGGTATAATGTAAACCTTACTGTTGATCAGATCTGCGTCTAAAGCCAGCAAATTCCTGACAATTTGACATCCCCAATAAGGCTTTACAATCCATGTTTAAAATACCATATGATGCAAATATCCAATCTGAGGTCTTTCTGTGTTACTTATAGAAGAGGAATCCACCATTTTCCATCTACAGAGAACACACTAGAGCCATGGAAAGCATTCAGAAAAGGTGATTTGGTTCATACAGAAGCATGTACAAAAGACTTTTCAAATCATTAAAGCACTTACAGGTAGTCCTTGCTTAGTGACCATGATTGGGACCAGCAACTCAGTCATTAAGTGAAGTGGTTGCTAAGTGAAACCATGACTGTGCTTATGATATTATTTTAGCTTGCTTGCTTGCTTGCTTTTTCTTTCTTTCTTTCTTTCTTTCTTTCTTTCTTTCTTTCTTTCTTTCTTTCTTTCTTTCTTTCTTTCTTTCCATATCTCTATATCTATATCTATATCTAATTTTTATTGAAAATTTTTATAAGATAATAAAGATAAAGACAAGAACATATATAAAGGAAAGTTAAGAAAAAGATAAAAGAAAAAAGAAAAAGTGTGAGAAACAGTACAAATAAAGAAGAAAAGATAATTAAAGAAGCGACTTCCAATCTTCTTTACAGCAGTTACAAACCAACTTATTAACCATCCTCCCTCTCTAAGATTATATTACATAGTTCCCCTCTATCTCATATTCAACTCTTTTAATCAGCAAATCCAAAAATCATCCTTTCATTTTTTTTTTTCCATTTCCAGCAAAAAGTCCATAAAAGGTTTTCAGTATTTTATAAAAGTACTTCTTATTTTATCCCTGATCAAACAGGTCAATTTTGCCATTTCTGCAAATTCTGCCATCTTCACAATCCATTCCTCCACTGTGGGTATTTCAGTATTCCTCCAATGTTGTGCATATAATAGACTTGTTGCAGTTACCATATACAAAACCAATCTTCCATTAATCTTTTCTAATTGGTTATCCATATGTCCCAATTAAAAAAAAAAATCGATGAATATTAACCTTTATAATTCTTTGTATCATCATGCGTATTTGTATTCCGGAATGGTATCCTCTTCTGTTTCAGTTTGTCAGTCAGGAAGGTATATTCTTTTCTCTTATGCAGTATCCTAATGGGTATTTATTTGAGCAGAATTACTTCTGAATTGTTTATCCTTAACTTAGTATTAAAATGTTGTTGTAGAATATGGTCTCTTGTCTTCTTCCTGACAAAGTGCACAAGTATATCCCTTAGTACATTTTTTAGTTTTGCATACCTTGTATTCATTCTGTACATTTTATCCACTTCTGCATCCATATCTTCTTCATCCCATTCCAAAAATTTTGTTAAAGCTCCAACAACCCTCTATCTAATATCTTCACCAGATTCTTCTGGAACTGCTCTCAGTCTTAAACAAAACTCTTTCTCTCTCAATTCCAGTAGTGCCAAATTGTCAAAATCTTTTTTTCCATTTCTCTATTTATTATTTCTGTCATGTTTTCCAGAATGTCCATTTTTTCTTTAAATTGTTTAACCTCTCCACTCATCTGTATTACAGATTTCCCAAGTGTTTGGTTCAACTTCCATATTTGCAAATCTTTCCTCCATTCTCCCTTCTAGTGAAGGCACATCTTCTTTGACTGACACAGTCACAGCTGTAGTCATAGCTTCAGTCACAGGTGCTGTCACTGTTGCTGTGACATTCTTCCCCATTTATTAAAAAATCTTTTGTAAAATATTTGACTTGATTCTTTTTTCTGTTATTTGTTCTGTATGTCTTCTCCTCCCTTCTGTGATTTTTGCTACTTTTCTAGTATTAGCCATTTTCTCTTTTAATTTATAATCCAGAAAGGAGAAATTGAAAATAAAAAGAGGCTTTTTTCCTGTAAGTTTTCTTAACTCTTCGGTCCCTTTTGGAACTCCATAGATCTATAGTCACATCATCTTTCACATCCTTCAGTTTCCCTTATCTCTTCATTTAACAAAGTCAATGAATTGTCTTAGCAAATTTATACAATCCTCTTTCCTGGTGAGGTATGTATTTATTTAATTAGTTCAAAAGTACTAAACAATATTCCAAATTCAACTGTCCACTTAGTCTGTTACTTTCTTAGTTCCACTCTTGGCAAACTTTTTGCTTTTAATTCTTTTTTAAATCTATATAATTACTTCTTTACTTTCAACTGTAATCCTTTGGGTTAAAGGTACATTCTCTGAGTGGCTTAGGTGTTCTGCTAGTCTGATGTTCTCTATAACTTTCAAAATTTTTCCCATTCTAACACGCTCTAGATGCTCTATCTGCAAGTCACTAGCTCCTGGTGCTCTATCTGCAAGTCACTCACAGGGTCCCTCCAGATCTTGTGAGTTTACTCATGAGGAGCTGCCTTCTAGAGCAGACACGGACAATCTCACAGCTTTCCCTTGTACAGAAAGCTTTGCAGGTCCTGGCTCACCGCCCCACCACCAATCTCCACCTCACCATTTTCCCTGCAATGCAAAAGTGTGTTAGTCTACCATTTCTCCACCCAGAAATCCCCCTTACTTCAGCTTTCCTTTGCTTTACAGACCTGCAAAGGTCATAAATGTGAGGATTGGTCATGAAGGTATGTTTTTCATCACCTTTGTAACTGTGAACCATCACTAAACAAGGCAGTTGCTAAATTAGGACTACCTGTACATCATCTTTCGGACTCATGTAGCTGCTTCAAAAGCTGCTCCCAAGTGATCTCCACATATGATTTCACTTCTTATGCATAAGAAACACCTCTTTCAAAATATTTACACAACTCTGCTACATGCATTAGTATGGTCATCTAAAGGGATAAAAGCAATTGCTTGTATAGAGGTCTGGAGGCAGGATGAGGCAGTGCACCCAACACTTCAGCCAACTGCTTGAGTTTGGTTCTAGCATCAGTTCCACAGTATCTTCTAGGAACAGAAATTGGAAGATCTGGCTCTAACTTGGAAAATTATGATAAACAAAATGAGATCACAGAGCCGCTTTGACTGCAACTGTGCTAGAAACAATTAGAGCAGTAACAGTAACACCCATTTATTTGTGCTTTTCAGTTTTCCATCTCATTTTTTATTACCAACCCCTTTGTTGACAGAAAGGTTAAGATTCCTTTTCAAACTTAATTAGAGAGAGTTCCATAGAAAATAATGAGTGTTAAAGTAAGGGCTACTTCTTGGCAAAAGCAGCATGTGTGCCAGCTGCCCCTGCATTAGTAATACAAAGTGACAACAATTAATAATCATTAATATTAAAATAATGCAAATTAGCTTCATTTGATACTGTAAGGCAACGATGAATGAACACTGTTTATATTAATTTCTCTTGTATCCGTGCACATGGGATCCTCTATAGCATTTTAAAACTGATGTATGAATGTGAAACTGGGTGCTAGGATGAAAATACTGGGTGCTACATCTTTAAAGTGTTCTGGGCTCTTTGTGAAGCATTACTGAGTTAAACATTTTATAGTATCACTATCCATGCCAAAGATTTCACTTGAAGTCAGCAAATGTGAAGCAGTGCGATGGGAAACAAGGAAGGAGGAGAACTGGAAGATTGGTCAAGAAGGCAATGAAAGACCTGAAGGGACCTGGGAGGCACAAGGCAAATATCCTACCTTTTCCCAACTAAATTCCATGACTGATTTCCTGAGAGACTTTCATTATGGATGGAATTTTGTTGATGGCTATGTTGGTAGCAGGATGTTAGCATCTACATCTTACAGTGCAGGTAAATTAAAATGTGAGAGTAATGTAGAGAATGCAGCAACCACACCAATTATGAGGTGACATTGTGTTATTTATTAATTGCATTTAGATCCTGTACATTTTTCTGTGAACTCAAGGCAGCTGATGTGGAGTTCTCCCCTAATTTCATCCTCACAACAATAACCTATAAGGTGGGTGGGCTGAAAAAGAATGACTAGTTGAAAGTCCTATTGTCCTGCCTCAGGCCAGACACACACAAATACACAAGAGGTAGTTGCAAACTTTTACTTATAGCAAGCAGCAACAAAAAGTTATGCAGAAACTCATACATGCAAAAGCAACCAAGTTCTCACAAGTCCAGCAAACTTGCCTAAATAAAGAGTTCAAAGTCCAGGGAGCAGGCCCAAGAATGGTCAGGCAAAGCCAGGGGTCCAAAGCATTAGTGAGGTTGTCAGATGGTCTGGGTTCAGAATCAAAAGGCAAGGCATAGAGAGTCTGAGTTAGCGAACAGTTGTTTCCAACACCAGTCTCAAGCTCATAGCTTTTCTTCAATAAAAGCAGCCCTGGTGGGGCTCATTTAGGAGGGTGAGGCTGCTTCCTTGTAAGTAGCCTCACTGACTTCCTCTGTTCTGCTCTTCTTTCTGCTCTCGGTGCTCCTGCAGTGGGAAGGGTTGGCAATTCCGAGTCTTCATCTTCCATGAGCAGCAGCAGCAGCTGTCCTCGCTGATCGCTGGCCAGCCCTGCCCCCTCTGCCTGCTCAGGCGGCTATTCATCCAGTGGCCCCAGAGCTGACTGCTCGTCCTCCAAGGCCACTTCAGGAGCTGGCTGCCCTTCTCCATCTTCTGACTCTGAATCTGAGCCCCCCATGACACCTATGGTTGGTTGGAAATTAAAAGTGGGCTTCCTCAATTCAAGTATAATTCCTTAACTAGTACAGGACATCCTTGCCATTTGGTTCTCTGGAGAGTTAAAGCAGGGTTGTGCCATTTGAAATATTCTTGATTAACAATGACACCTGTATTTCACACCTACAAAATCTGCTTCCAAATTTGCTAGAAATCAAGTGCAGGTATGCAGACAAATGCTGGAGATATGGCATCTCCCATAGCATTCCTTCCAGCTGTTGGAAGTGTTTGTTGGACATTTTCAGTATCTGGAGCAAGAAGGAAACTTCTGTGATCCTTTCCAACTCATTCTATGATTCATATATGAGGAAACTGCTGGCTTATTCCTCCACAGCAAAATGCTACATAGAAAATGGCTGTCAGCCTTCTTATTCTGTAGGCAGAGAGCCACTAGAAGTTTTGGATGAGAAGTGTCACAGATCTTTGTTATTGGCCATGTTCTTTGGATCTTGTAGGAGTCAAATTCCAAAATATCTGAAGGGCACCAGATTATGTATCTCTCATTTTTGTCTGGGAATAATTTTTACAAATTGTAAATATGAAGCATAATGCATTTAAGATTGTCTTGTGAATTCTTCTTACTTTTAACATACGTGCATATGTTTCTAATGCTTGCTTTAAAAATAATTGGGAATCTAGCAGATACCATTACCTCCTAGTAAAAATCATAGGATATCAAACATTTTGTCAACCCTTGTTTTTTTTTTGTTTTGTTTTTTTATTGTTCAGCCATAATTGGAAGACATCCACTACCAATGTTTACAAAGGAGAATTTTGAAGAGGTTTTTGTGCAGCAGCGTGACAGTGACTTTATATTACCTCTCTCTTAAGTGATGATTTGCTTGAGGGGATTGGAGGCACACCTGAGAAAACTGCAAAAATGTCAAGGGATTAGATAAAATCATGATGGATTTGCTTTATGAAGATATTTCTTACCCCTGGCATCTCACTTTTAACCAAAAAACAAAACAAAAAAACTGTTGTTTAAAAAGGTTTTTTTCACCAAGCATCTCTCCCTTTTCAAGAACAATTTGAGTCTGTGGTTGCTGAGCATCCTACCTTGTTTGCTATTCTATCGATAAATTACACAGATTTTCTTTCTCTTGTTCCCTTTGCATAAACGGTGCAGCTGGGACACTTCTCCACTTGCTCCATTATGCATGCACTCCAGAAGTGCTGCCTATGGCACATGTGTTGCACAGATGTCTGGGCTCTCAAGACACAAGGGGGCATGTACCTCAGCAACTCTAAGAACACAGGGAATAGAGAAGCCATCTTTCTTCCTTTCATTCCTAGGGAACAGCAGAAAACAGAGCACTATCAAATTAAACAAAATGTAACATGTAGAGGAAACAAATGCTGGATCTGGCAGTTCAGACACTGACTGACAAGTAGACAGTGCTGGCAATGTTTCTGTCACAGAAAAGCATTTCTGTAAATAATATTAGTTGTAACATCTCATCATAGCCATGTCAGCTAAACACTCTGTTGGTGAGGAGAGGGAACAGGGGAAGGAAAGGTCCTAAAATAAATTTATCTTGATTTTTTTGCTTTACTAGAGAATATGTAACAGTTGGCAGCGTAATACACTTTTTATTTTCATGAGTTATAGATGTGCATGGCCATCCCTAAAAACCTGAAATAAAAACTGTATTACATTGCCAAGTCTATATATTATATTTATATCATACCAGAGGAGGTGTCTGCAAAGCAACTATAGACATAAACTTTTATTTTATCTATACTTCCTCATGTTATTAGTATAGTGTGAAAATAATAGGATTTACTGAAGGCTATTTCTCTTGGTAGTATTATTGATATGATGTAATATAATAGGAGATCTATAAATAATATATTGATCTTTACATTGGTTTGAACCTTTGTGATGATTCTAAAGGGGAGTTGCTTGTCAAATAAATTATGAAAAGAGTTGAGTGTGTTCCATAAGCAACCATTTTCATTTACTGTTATGTACATAATAGGTTATGTATAATTTATATGGACAAATAAAATAAAATATGTTACACACACCACACCCCCATTTTTCACTAAGAAAATGTGCAAATCTATGTTATCTAAAATTATTTAAATGCTCAGTTTTTAACAAATGTGCTTATTTAGGCAGTGCAGTTCCACAAAAGGAAAACCCTGCTGAGTGTGGGAAGATTTAAAAGGTAAAAACGCTGTTGACTTGAACCTGACTCCTGGTGATAACATGAATGCAGCTATGAAGTTTTCTTGGCAACAATTTGGAAGTGGCTTGCCGTTTCCTTTTTCCAGGAAGTTTTTCAACCTCTCTGCCTAACTTAGAATTTTACTATCTCTAGACATTTCTCATCCAAGAAGTAACGTCCAAGTCCAAACAAGAGCAACCAGGTGCTGCCACCTACCTCCAGTTAAATATGCACTGCAGGATAACATGATAAACTAAGCCAGGCTTATGCCTAACAATCTTCTTCTGCCTTTGGAGGATGCTTGTTCAGACTGCATCTCCCCTTTCTCCTTTGTGGTTAGAACTGCTCTGCCTCTTCTTCCTATATCCCAGCCTTCTTTGTGGCCCAAAAACAAACACACTTTCAATTGTCCTTTCAGACTTATTTCTATTAGGAATAATAGCCTGCAAATCTTACACACTTCCTAGTATCTTTACAGCTTAATTGTAAGCCAATATGATCCTATGAAGACTTTGACCATAATGGTAGGGTGGAGGGAAAGCTAAATTTCTCACTTCACTTTTGTTTGCTCAGATTTGCTCATCACAAACCTTGGAGGGTGCTAGAAAAATAGTGGCCTAGAAATGATGAAGGTACCATCAAGATGAAGAACTCAAGAACTCAGTTTATTGACTTTCTATCTCTATTTCTGGAAGAAGTAAGAGAACACTAACCAATTAACTACTTATAAGAACTTGTTAATAGCAATGCTATTCACTAAAAATCCCAGTGTACAGGATTTAACCAGTCTGTTACATGGAGAAAGTAATGTAGGAGGCATTATACACTGACTATGTATCAAAGTAGTTGTGCATTATAAAAAGTGTAAGTAACAAAAATTCACAGCAGACTCCTTTTTCCAAGATTTTCTGAATAAAGATATTTATGAGAGTTTGCCACAAGTCAGGTTGAACCTTGAGATGTCCTATAGTTAGTCTATCTAGGGAATGTTAGCCTTAAACCAAGGACTTTCTCTTTTGGTCCAGTCCTATAAAAACCAAAAGGAAGGTGTCTTGGATTTTCCTGTCCAGAGCCAGAATTATAACATTTGACCAGCCTTGTGCCTATCCTGAAACACAAGGGGTGGACTATGCAAGCATTGAGCGCTCCAGATGGGGAAGGTTTTAATGAGAAATGCACTTTTTAAACCAGCGAAGCCAGATATCTAGTTCTGTGTATCAGAATTACCTTCCCTTGGTTTTTGATAATTTTCCTTTTATCAATAAAGGAAAGGCAATACAGATACATATGTAATTCTCCATGTAATCAGCCTAGTTAAACTAGTTATGTAACACCTCCTTGTATAAGCTCATTAATTTCAGTACATGTTCTTAATTAATTGTAAGGGTGTATAGTTAGACAGAGGTGAGCTTGGCCTTCTCCTTAGATTTTGATAGTAAGGCCTGCCTGCCTGCCTGCCTCCCTCCCACCTATCCTCCATTCCTTCCTTCCTCTTCTTGAGCCTTCTCCTTAGATGTTGATAGTAAGGCCTGCCGGCCTGCCGGCCTGCCTCCCTCCCACCTATCCTCCATTCCTTCCTTCCTCTTCTTGAGCCTTCTCCTTAGATGTTGATAGTAAGGCCTGCCTGCCTGCCTGCCTCCCTCCCTCCCACCTATCCTCCATTCCTTCCTTCCTCTTCTTGAGCCTTCTCTTCATTTGTACCTTCTATGTGACTGAAGGTACTAGTGTAAGATAATAGCAAATAGGCCTGATTAAAATGTTTTGATGTTTTTTAGCCTTTGCTTATTGTTACAGCATATTAACACAACACTCATTAGAGTTATCAGCAGTTATTTACTGAAAATTATTTCAAAATAGCCTTATGAAGCCTGTTGTAGGGAGGGAGGGAGGGAAAGCTAACACAAGAATTATCCATAGGATGAAAGTCCATACTTTACCAGATAATAGGCATAGACCTGAATATCTTTTCATTTCTTTTAGCAATTCAGCAACTTAATAGTCAGAATCTTAGCATTATTTTTTTTAAATATCAATTTCCTAAACAACACTACAATAATAAATTTTGCCCAAAACAAAAGTGATTGCAGTCACGATCTGCTGAATAGAACATTTATTTAGCTATTCTAAGTCAGAACTTCTATTTATTAATAATGTCAAATCCAGCTGGGTGATGTTTGGGGTCAGCTTCTATTACAACTGCTGAAGAGCACACCTTCTTCTTTGATGATGACATTAAAACATTGCATTGTTTCATCTGACAAAGCTAGAAGAAACGGCTATTTATTATTATTATTATTCTTGCCCTTACAGTGGTGCCAAAATTAGTTTTTAAAAATTATCTTAAAGTTGCTTTCAACTCAGTCTGGGTGTGCCTTTATAGCTAGAATATTACCCCATACTCTGGGCTCTTTATTACATCACACTAATCTAATTTAAATGCATTTTTACTGTACTTGGTTTAATGAATGTGGAATGTGTCACTATGAAATTGCACCATTAATTTGATAAATAGGACTTGAAGGTATAATTTTTTCCAGCATTGCAGACTAATGAAGCTAAAATACATATATAATAAGAAGTGTAAATAATAAATTATTCTGAGGAGCAAAAAAATTAATTAGATCTTACCACAAATTGCATCTCAATGTCAGTGGGTTTGGAGGATTTTTTTAAAGACTACTGACTTTCAAACTAGTTGAAATACAACTACAATCTGTGAAAAAGTTTTGTGCATGATTATTATAACCATGACACATCTTCAGGAATGTACTTAAGAAGCCACCCCTTAAATCAAATCCTAGATCATTTACTTGGGAATTACATCTGATTAGAATCCTCATTGATTTCACTGGAATTTACTTCTAAATAAAGGTGTTTAAAATTCAATTTCAAATCCCAGTTCATAGAACTCTAGGCAGAAGCAATCAAATGATATCTACTTGAGTTCTCCATGGACATTGCCATCTATCCCTTGCTAAGTGTCCCACAGATCAGCCTATGCACACTGGAATATTGTGTCATAAGCAGCACAGTTACAATGTGAGGCAAATGCTTTTAGGAAGAAAAAGGGGTTGCTTATCTTGAAGAATAAGAAGATTATGAGGATGGAAATTAAGGTGAAGATGAAGATGCTGTTAAGCATGCCATCTTGGTGTCCTCTACATGGCTGGATACAATTGGGAAAAGGGCTTGGAGAAGATTGGCGTAGAGCCTTGACACATGAGCCTTTTGTAGCAAGCCCACAATACAAATGGAGTCTGATCCCCAAAATCTTAAGGGTATTGTTTTTGTAAGATATCATAGTATACCTTTTTGTTTTGGCCTTACCCTTTATGTTTTGTTTGATTGTAGCATTTGATTTCACTTTCATCAATTTGGTTGATTGCAGTCCTTGAGTACGTGGAGAAACAAGTTATACAGTTTCCAAAGAAATAAAATATAAATCACAAAAGGAAGTTGGAAAGGCTGGAGGCAGCCAGTGGTTGTGGTGGATGCAATACCATCCCCAGAAAGTACAGTTTTCTCTGGGACAAATTTCTCCCTGACTGATCCCTGACAAAGATCGGGCCAACCTGGAGCTCAAATAAAGGTTGCCCACTTTTGTATTAAAAAAAAAAAAATCATTCTCCCAACCTATCAGACAAACAGTGAAGAACACTGGAGTGAATTAATTATGTAGTAGTAATGCTTAGAAGACTTCTCTTTTCAGCAACTTGGTCCAATAATTACAATTGTACCTGCATGGTAGTTTCTTTCCACTGTATAATCTCATGTGAATTGAGTGTTTTAGGATTTTGCAAGTAATGCTTTTATTCTGAAACACCCAGTCTTTTTTTTCACAGAATTATAAAGTAGTTCTGGAGAATGCAATCTCCCATTGGTAGCCCTCCCAGGTCTACTCTCTGCCTTTTAATTTATAGGGTAGTCTTCCTTCTGGAAACTCTCTCCATGTTAACATCAGTGTGTTCTGAGAAGTGAGAATGAAAGTGATTATGGAGTACTGATGTTTCCTTGATTGGTCTTCTGTTCATTCAAATTCATTAAGTACTTCTCTTGTTATATTATAATTTGCTGTTGAACCAGGTAAATGTCAAAATGATATTTTAGACAC
Source organism: Liasis olivaceus (assembly GCA_030867105.1). Lineage (NCBI taxonomy): Eukaryota > Metazoa > Chordata > Lepidosauria > Squamata > Pythonidae > Liasis > Liasis olivaceus. Next base: position 45,546,471 of record CM061350.1, on the reverse strand, counting down.
AGTGCTGAGACATGGGAAAATGTACTTATATATAGCTTCCTAGGAGGAGGAAAATAAAGCTTTCTGTATAAATTCTCTGCAGAAGCAAGCACATTCCTAAATTAGATTTATGTTAGTGCATTACACACTGCAACTTTTGCTAGTGCATGAAATGGGGAAGTAAAAGTGCTAAATGCAAGCTAATACATTTTGTCATTTCACCGCAAAAGTCTCAGCAGTGAAAACAAATAATTAAAGCAAGTGGAAAAAAATGAGAGACAAGTATGTGCATTTGTATAGTTCAGTATATTGTGTCTAAAATCAATTACTTTGGTCTATCTGATTTCCCTCCATGCCATACACACATTTCTTTGTTCATGGAGCAATTCAGAAATGACAACCGAGCCAGAATAAAAACACCCAGGAACTGAACTTAACATGCAGAGTTTTACCTACTATTTCATCTGTCCACAGCTGGGCACTTATGTATACTCAGCAAGTTAAAATATTCTCTGACCATTCAGTTGTTAGTGGGAGAACTCTGGGCCAAAAATGTCATCTTTTTTTAAAAAAACTTTTATTTTCTTTTTCAAGCCCACAGTTTAACATTTTGATTTTCTGTTGCTTGACTTGCAGCCAAAACTCTGACGTGGCATCAGTTTGGTTGCCAGATAATGCATTAAGGCTTACTAAGAGGTAAACATAATAATCTTCATTAAACCCTTTCAATGAACCCACCTCCCGCTTCTTCAGGTGGAGAAAGCCTTTGACAAGGAACAGTCGTAGACCCGTTTGGTGCCTTTTTCTTCTTCACAGGAACACAGCAAGGGAGAGATGAGTGGCAGCTTTTTAAAAAGGGGGGCGAAGTTAGGTAAACATAAAAAGGGGCTGTCAGATTTCCTTTCCTAATGGCAAAGTTTTTTCAGCAATAAATCACAATTCAGTCAATGCCATTAGTTTTGAGGCATTATATCCCTCATTAAAGTGCATAAACAATTATATTTACTGAAGGTAATGTACTGTGTAGTGTATTATAACGATGCTCATTAACATATGTAATCATCATTTGAATGGGCTTTACTACAATGTAAACTGATAATGGCATGATTACCCACTGGGTTATTAACTTTTCAGTCCTACGATAATAAAAGGTGAAGCAAGAAATGGAAAGCACATACACATTGGCCTCTGTGTGTGATTTATGGGCCTCTCCATTGAGCTATGAACACAGGTACCCATCATTTGGGGACTGGTTTTTTATTGCACATTGAACTTGACAGAATAATAAAGGTAATGGAGTAGCTTTGGGTGAACATTGGGAGAAAAAGAGTCCTATTTGTAAGGAAGGCACCACGGCAGACTGAGAGCCCCCAGAAGGAAATAACTCGTCTGTCTCTCTGTCTCTACCTTGCTGGCTTTCTGTGGTTAGGTATCAGTATAATTGCTGTCGGGCCTGAATTAGCTATGGAAAGGAACATCACAGCTTCTTTCTCTTTCTTCTCAAGAAATCAGGCACCAAATGAGGAAAATAACAGAACCAGTCACAACATCTTCCCCTTTAGCAGTAGGACATGTTCAACCTTATATATTAATCCTGTGCAAATCAGCTGTATTGTGAACTGGAGATTTGACAAGGGCACAATGTGACTTAAGTCTGTGACCTGAGATCTGAGGGCAAATGGATTTGATTCCAGTCACTTTAAGATTTGATTCAAAGAAAGATTTGTCCATAGGCTTAATAGGGAAACATCAAATTGTCTGCAGCTGCTTCATTTTTCCTGACAATAACAGGTCTGGTAGGCTGTTATGTTTTAGCTGCATATCTTCAAAAACTTTTTTGAAAGATTCCTCCTGCACTTCTTTTCAGATGCAAGAGTCAGAAGAATGACCAGTGATGCCCCTTAAGGCATGATGTAGTTATGTGGCCTCTTAACTTTAGGTCCCAGGAGAGTTGGCATAGGTGATTGGCAAGTTTGGCCTTCCTGGGAAGGACCCCTCATCAGTGAAGCTTCTTTTAAGGTAGAAATAGTAGGGATGAGAAGAAGACCACAAGACACTCTCCTGTTGTTCAACAGAGAGTATGAGTTGAGCCAAACCTATTTATTTGCTTGTTTGATTGGCTTGCATGCCATCCATTCCCACAGGCTCTGGTCAGCTAATTGCAAAACATATAAAAATACCTCAGATACATATAAATGTAAATAAATCAAAGAAATAAACACCAACAAATACAAATGACTTGAATCTGCAATCCCACCTTCAAATTACAGAATACTCTCCTCCTATGTAAAACAGAACAGGAAGGTATTCAAAGGTTTCCTGAAGCCTAGGAGAAATGAGGATGATCGAAATTTTACTGGGAGGGACTTCCAAAGAGTAGGGGCAGCTACTGAGAATGCCCTCAACTCCTGGAGAGAGTTGACCCTGTTTGATGTGGTTGGATGGCCAGATGAATACAGGAGAAGGTGATTCCTCAGATAACTAGGTCTGGAGCCATAAAAGGCCTTAAAGGTGATAAGCAGCACCTTGAGTTGCACCTAGAAGCCAATTAGTAACTAATGCTGCTCCTGAAGCTGTTGGATCACCTGATATATCAGGATACATCCATCACACAGATGTAGACTTTGTATGGATAAGTGTAATGAAATATGGGACTCATTTATGCAAAATACAGTAGGTTAAAAAAAAGCATAGTAGTAATATATACACATAGTAGAAATATATATACACACACACACCTGCATAATATTTATATTAGAAAATTGTATATAGAATTGTAACTGTTTGTTGCTGTAATGACATGTTATACTTTACATATTTTTCTTTCTGTTGTATTCTTTTCACTTATTTCTTTTTTAAGCACTTGTTATGTATGTTATTTGATAATGTATGTATTTTTGTGTTTTGTTCCCTTTTTTCCTGTTATTTAAAAAAGAAAAAAGAAGGATACATCCATCACTGCCCAGGCCACCATTTTCTTCACCAACTATAACTTCTGGATGTTCTTCAAGGGCAGTCCCATGCAGAGTGCACTACAGTAGTTCCAACAGGAAGTGACTAAGTCATGAGTGGCTGTGAGCAGGACTCTTCAGTCCAGGAAAATTTGCAATTACTGCACAAGATGTAACTGTGCAAAAACCATTTGAGTCACAGTTCCATCTGCTCTTCAAGTAGGACCTATGAGTCTAGAAGAAGTCCCAAATAGTAGACAGTATTTGAACGGGGAGTTCAGACTTGTTCAGAATCAAAGGAGGAATTTCCCTGGAATCATTAGGCCTACAAACTACTTTTTCGCAGAGGGATTCAGAATCTGTTCCTTCTTACTCAGACCTTGAGAGCATCCAGACATGGGGTCAGCACTGCCACTGAATCATTTGTTCAGTCTGGGGGCAAGATATAGCTGGGTATCATCAGCATATCTAGGTAGATGTTAAAAAATAGTGCAAAGAAGACAGATCCCCAAAACACTCAAGTATATAGAGTGGCAGATCTCTCCTCTCCCATCACCACTGACCCTTAATGAAGGAGGAAAACCACTGCAAAACAGTGCCCCCCTCCAATCTCTTGGAAATGGTCCAGAAGGATACCATGGTCAATGGTCTCTGGCGCCCTTTGCAGTTGTACTGCTACCACCATGTAGAAAGTGTCCTACTCTGAATTAAAAATAAATGCTTCAAAAACCTTTTTTTAAAAGTAAGCTCTTTTTTGCTTGCTTTTCTGGGATCCCGGTTTTGGCATGACAATTGACTTGCCTTTGTGAGGTGAAATTTTCTTGCCTCTAATATCTGGATTTTCTGGGTTGCCAGTGAGTTGGTATAACTGATTGGCAGGTTGGGCACTTCTGGGGAAGCATTCACCTTCATTAGTTTTGGTGGGATCCAGGCTGGACAGAGCACATTACCAAAGTTTTGCCTTTTCTGGACAGGAATCAGAGGAATGACTACTAATGACTTCTTCTGGGTAGTGCTTTGCTATCTCTGATTATTGGGTTTGTGGTTGTCAGAAGGATTGGCATTGCTGGGCCCTCTTTGGAAGCACCCTCATCACTGACAGGATTCAGCTGGCTTTGGGTTAAGGCTAGTTAGCAAAGCTAACAGAAGCAAAGGTACAATGCCACCAAGAAAGATAAAAAAGTAGCATTTGAAGTTTTACTGCCCCCTAGTCATAAAAACAGTAAACGTTTAGGCTAGGAAGTGCAGCCTAGTACCTATTTGTTCATTGCTGAGACACTTAAACCTCCCCCAATTTCCAAGAATGTAATATCATTTGATCTAGGAAAATATTCTCAGAGACACTGAGTTTTGCTTCCAGTTGTATTCGCAGGATCAATACAGAAGTATAGCATTCCATTAGTACAGGAGAGAGCAAAGGTGAGGCATGTTAACTTTAAAGAATGTAAGAGCTAAGAAGGTGAATGAAGCCCAAAGATATTAAGTTAGTAGTCCAAAAGAGTTGATAAGAGTTGAAGTTTAATAAGGTGATAAAAGTAATTAGCTGGTTACTTATGTCAAGTTCAGAAAGCGCATCATACCACTTAGATACATATACACTTAGCAGTGTTCTCCATACATGAAAGTCAACCTGCAATGTTGTATATTGTCAGTAAAATTTCCCAAACCACAGAAAAGCCACTGAATTTGTGTCACTTGCTTGCTTTTATCTGCTGCTTTGACACTGACCCCAGCTTTGATGGGGTGATTTTACTGAATTTGTATCAGATGGAAACTCTCCTTTGAGGCTTTATACATACACAAGCCTTTTCAGAACCCTACTAAGCTCAGTAGGACAGAGTTCCAGTTAAATTTGTTATCCTGTGTATCCAAGGAAAGTCCTATTACATTCAGTAGGGCTTATTCTGAATCGACACGCAAAGGCATAAACATGTAATTTAGGTCCACTAGTCCTAAGCATGGATTCTTGAAAGTAAGTCCGTTGAATTCTCATATGATGTATTTTCTCTGTATGTAAATTCGAAATGAACCTATGGGGTAAGAAACACCTGATTGTGCTATTAATTTTGTTTTACTTGGTCTCATCTAACAATACAACAAAATGTTCATTTCTCTGCATTAGTTTATTAGCAAATTACTAGCAATTAAGGCAAGCTTCAGATAAGTTGAATTCCTGAGATCAAAGTACAAAGACACTCTCCCAAGAAATTAAAATTAAATGAGGAATATTGTAAGAGGTTAGTTCTATGCTAATAAAAACTAGAAGGTGATGGTAGGGTTCTGCCATTTGTTCTTCTCCTATGCAAAGCATCTACATGCCATCAATATTCACTTTCTAAACTCCTCAAATATTTAGATGTTGAGTGCATATGTAGGTTGCAGGTGTAATTGGGAAGTTCTACTACACAAGTAGAAGTCTGTTTGTGTGATGTTTTGTTTTAACTGGTTCTTCAAAACACAGCAAAATTGCAAAGTGTGACCAAATTGGGCAGTTGAAAGCCATCACATAGATATTCATTTAAAAGGATTTACTTCATACATGCCACTCAAATTTGATAATTCCTATTATACAGCTCTTCTGAACAAGCAGTTAACAAGATAGGATGAATTACTTAGTCCAGTGGGGGCTGTTGAAGATGGAGAGATGCTGAATATATTTAACATGGATTTCTCTAACATTCCGCTGAAGGGGGGAAAAAAAAGAAATCATTGGATAACTCCAAACCTTCCAAACTTAAGAATGTTATGTTCAGACAGTTAAGACTTTATATATACCTGTTTTGATTGATGAAACATTTCTGCAAGTAGAAGGAATATCTCAATATCAGTTCAGGTAACTTTAGTATGACTACTTCTAGAAATTGTAGTTGGCGAAGGTATGAATCTGGCCCAATAACCTGAAGTTATTCAGGTTTTGCATAAGGTAAGGGACTAGCACAGAATGTAAGTAGTTAACAGGATGATGGAATTCTTCAGATTTAATTCCTAGCACAGCACAAAGCATATGTCTGCAACTCTTATATAAAGCAGCTGAGTCATGTGGCAGCTGTGGAGGGTAGCCACATTATTCTGGGAAAAGACACAGCTGCTTTAAACAGTTGCAGACTGGTATAATATCTGTGCTCTTACACACTCCAAAACACCTTTTTCTGAATTATTAAGTGCTACACAACTAAGTATTTACTTTCCCACTTTCAGCTTTAAGGCTTTTATGGGGAAGAAAAAAAAACATTTAAAAATATCTATTATCCCAATATTATACTTTTAAAAAATCTTCAGTCAGCCTCTGAGAAGCTGATTCATCCTATGCTTCTAACCCTCTAGAGAATTTCAGAATGCTTTGGGACACATTATGGCTGTTCATTAAGTTATGGTCTAACAGAGACCTGGGATCAATTAAGAAAGAAATTCTTTCTATAGAAGGATACAGGATGCAATACCTTGATCAAAATTGCAGAACATATAAGCAATTGGATAAAATGTAAACGTCAGTTTTTGCACTAAGGTAAATTATACTTTGTTATCTTGCTACCTTATCTGCATGCAGTTATTCAGGTTTTGCACGGGGCAGAAGTTGTTTCTGCTTAAATGAGGTATAATGATTCCTCCAGCATTCCCCCCAATACAGTCAGAGGAGAAGAGAGGCATATGCAGATCTGGTACATTTCCTAAAGTCCTTGCTGCGGAACCTGTTCATGGTTTGTGCTAAACTTGCCACACCCTTTCAGGAATATATTAATTCCAAGTCTACAGACTCCTCAGTTGTGAAGTTGATAAAATTTAAGAGTAGCTTTTCCCATCTGACATGCTTTGGAGCTTCTAGCTAGACTGAGAAGAAAAGAAAAAAAAGTAAAAATCACAGAAGGCAACAATGCCAAACTACTTTTGTAATATTGCCATAAAAACTATAGGATTTCAGCTATCGGGAGCTTGAGGATGTCTTTACCTTGATTTGTAAACATGATTTCATTTTAAGAACAAGAACTCTAATTAGGAACAGGAAAGCTTTTTTGTAGCCAAGAAACTGCATTCCTCCTCCTCCTCCCTCCTCCTCCTCCTCCACTTCTCAGCATTACTGGGCTAAATCAACTTATAGTCTGACTCTGGTAGAGAAATAGCATAACAAGAGGTCCCCCCCCCACACACACACACAGAAGGCTGGCACACACCTAGCAAATGTAGATGCTATTTTTTCCCCACTAATTAACTTTTAAACTGATTAGCAATGGAGAATTCTTATTCAGTCATTTAAATTTAAATAATGCATGATTTTTTAACATGCACAAACAAAAGACAACAAACACATTACATTGGCCACAGAAAATTGAAAATATCTGCTGTACAAAGGCTACTCTGCAGGCCCTACATTTTTATTTTATTTATTGATTAGATTTATACCCCCTTTTCCTCCAGGAGAAAAAGTTAGTGTATGCAGCACTCTTGAAAGCAACTACAAGATCATCATAAGTATGCGGCACTGAGGGATTATGGCTGACCCAATGTCACTCACTGAGCTTTCATTTCTCCAGATGGACTTGATCCTAAGTCTATCCAGTTCTAGTCCAACACCTTAACCACATCACCTCTCTTTTGATATAAATTTAACTGAGGTGAAACAGTGCAAACTTTGTTTAAACATGATTCCACCCAATATTATGCGGGAACCTGTAACTGAAACATATTCAAAAACAGATTTTAAAGGGCTTAAATGATGACGCTTGGCTGAATACTTAACCGCAATTTTGCTGAGCATCACATTTCCTATTTGGCCACTTAACCACTGATGTCAAAGCTCACAATTCACAATGAGGACATGGTTCTCACCAGGTACCAGAAGAGGTAGTAATGTCTTCTTTCTCAGAGGAGTTATTGTATTGTACTTTATAGATAGGAATTGCTAAGTTTTCTTCCAAGCTGAACAACAACAACCAGACAGGCAGTGAAACAGAGGCAAGAGACACTCGAGGAGTCAGATGAAATAGCAAGAGAGTTCCAAGTACAAAAGATTGTACAGTAGTACAAATCAGGCCTGTGTTCAGGTAGTCCTTTCTAGACTTCTGGCAGCTGGTCAGAGTAAAGATGTTATTTCCAACTGGCCAACTGGCCATTCATTAAGGACCATGTGTCCTTAATGAATGGGGTAACAAGTAAAGCAACTAAACTATGTTCTACATGTATCCAGTGTTGGTCTCAGTACTTTACCAAAAGACAGCATTTAGTTGTTTGTTTGTTTGTTCATTGGAACTATATGCCACCTGAAGAGAGTATATACATAGCACTCCCTCATTCAGTTTGTCCATATAATACTAACCCTGTGTGACAGGTTAGAATAAGAAATAGTGGTAGGCCAAAACTGCCCAATGAACTTCACCAGCCCTAGTTCAATACCTTAGTCATTATATCACAGTAGCTCTCCAACAAAAGATGCTTTAAGAAAAGGCTCTGACTTTGGAAATGGAGTCTAGGCACCGGAGAAGAGACAGTGCTTAGTGTAACTTATGAGGAATGGTCCCAGAGATTTAGTAAGCCCTGCCTTGAGCTGGCAGCTCTCTTAGAGCAACTACTTTTAATTTAATTATTGGCGGCCACATATTTCTCTTTAATTCAGTCAGTGGAGGAAAAGCAAAAACACTTCTGCTTGATTATGTTCCCCCATGCCATCATTCCTGTCCCTAATAGGTTTTTTGAGCATTTAGTTCAGCTGCTTTTTCCAGAATAAAGATGAATTCCTAAATTAAGGTACCAGGGCAGTACCCATTAAAACATAAGGCACACGTTTGTAACTGAGCCCCAACTTTTCCTAAGCTTTACAATATATGAGTGGGGAAACTCTCTGTCTCTTTCTCTCTCTCTCTCTGTCTCTCACATGCACACACAAAGTCTTCATCAGTGCATACACCCAAACAAAACCCTGAGAGAGAGTTTCACAACTTTGGAAAGTTGGTCATTTATAGTCAGCTGCTGTCTATAAACACAGTTACTAATTATGGCAAGCAGGGATGACCCTGATGAAATTAATTATGATATTAATAAATATGTTACTAAAGGAAATTTGGAAATATATTATGGAAATGTGAAATGCCTTCAAATTATATTATTTGAAACTTGCACCTAAATTACCCTGACAGCTGTGAATACAGGTAACTTGCCCACTGGCATAGATTTAATGTTTTGCCAGCCCATGGATTTCTGCTAGCCATAGGAATGTTTTCATGTTGTTTGCTCTCTTTGTATATACAATAACCCTAACTTAATTTCCAAATGACATATAATGCACAGAATGGATTTTAAAAAATAACAAGGTAACATCTTGATATTGCCATGCCTCTTGACAGTTGTTCCTCTTGTTTTTCAAAGTTTCAAGGCAAACTTAAGAGCTCTGCTTGAAAGGTACAGTGGGCTTGGTATAATTACCACAGCTGCCACAGATGGCTCATTTTAACAAGAGACCCTAGGTAAACCTACTTGTTTAGCCTGCAGCATAAACAGAAAAATATTCCTCTTAAACAAGTGGATTTGGGTTCTGCCAAGATGAAGCTCAAATCTGCTTGCTAAGTTGAGTCGTTAAAAGGATTCAAAGGCTGTTGAAGAAAAATGGGTCAGTTCAAAGTTCAGGTTGTAAAATGTATATTCAGTTTTCCAAGTTTAGAATGTGTTTTAGAATCAGACCTTATTTTGGTTACAAGCCAACCAAGTTAACTGATCTGATTATGCACAGGGTCACTCCTCATATCCTAAAACTAAGAAAAAGGGAGGATCTTGCAGGTCACTTTTGTGCTTGAATCTAAAATACAGTGTTTGCAGTCAGACACAAGCTTTACTGATGTTATTGAAGCCAAAAGGGGAAAGACAACAACAAAATGGGTGGAAAATAAGAGAAAATTGCTGTGATAAAATGTATAATTTATTTTACTAATATATTTTGGCATAATAAATAAACAATATTCATTTCTCACACATTTTCTTTATTTTCCCTCTTATAGCCTGTTACAAGCATTAATTTCCCCTTTCTGATATTCACCCAAACAATCTCTATTTCAGGCTTTCCAATTTCAATATACCAATATTAGCAGAAATATTCCATAGGGTTGGATCTAGATGCAGTTATACAGCAGACCAAATTTAATCACAGAAAAATTAAGTCACATGGATTTCAAATGTTTACTTTATATTTGCCTTGTCTGATGATAAGGATAGGCTCTTTGATCCAGCAGAGTCTGATCAATGTTTCTTGGGGATGTTTTAACTTAGATTCTTGTTTTGAGCAGTGGGTTAGATTCAGTGGATGTTTCAATTCTATGACATCAAGATCTGTATTATTTTCCTCTTAGGTGGGCAACAGAGTTCTCCCAGACAAATATTTTATCATATACTTGCCTTTCTCGTTCCAAAGTTTTACAGGAGAGTCCAGTCAGTTGTACCTCATTTGTATTTTTCCACTGCTTTTTCTGTTTCTTACTTTATGTTAAGGATGAAATGACAGAATAGTCTACATTATGTCTTGACTGATACTGTTAGCTCTTCATCCGTAATTATTCATCTGTGATTATAAGAATATCTGAGTAAAAGTAATAGTAAGGAAATTATTTTAAAAATGCTATTTGATTACAACTGTTTCATAACTTTTAAATTGCTTTATTGTATAGTTTTCATATTTTCTTGTGAACTACCCAGAGTCATTGGGAGTCGGGTGTTGTTGGAATTGAATTGAATTGAATTGAATTGAAATGAAATAAATAAATAAATAAATAAATAGATAGTATCTGAATCCTGTATTGTGATTTTGAACCCACATCAATTTTTCAAGATAAAGTCTCTAAATCGTTCCTTAGTAGCATCCACCTTGACCTTCCGGTCAAGGTGATGCTGTAGCCAGACTGGTATCAGGATATTTCAACATATAATAACACTACTATTACTACTGAAAAAAGTGATTATCTTCTCGTCTATTGTCACAGAAGGTCTGTTTATTGATTGCTTGGATGCTACTTAATAAATAAACTCCCCTCCCTCCTCCATTTTCCCTCCTTAGATGACAGTTGCAGAGACTAAGAAGACAACAATCCTGTCCTTTCAGAGATGACATTATTACATTTAATATAAAATATATTAAAACTACTGCTACCTACTACCAGGTAGCTGGGTATGACTAAGAACAGTATATGTTGGCTGGAAGATTGTGGGAAATCTGTTGATATGTTTATAGTTTGTTTAATGTAGACTAAAAGAGAACCAGAGAGCCAGTCTGGTGTAGTGGTTAAGGCATCAGGCTAGAAAGTGGGAGACCATGAATTTTAGTCCTGCTGTAGGCATGAAGCCAGCTGGGGGACCTTGGGCCAGTCAGCCCTAGGAAGCAGGCAATGGTAAACCACTTCTGAAAAATCTTGCCAAGGAAACTGCAGGGACTAGTCCAAGCAGTTGCCAGGAGTCAAAAACTGATTTAAAGGCACACACACAGACAAAAAAGAATCAAATCATGTAGCTAGAATCTCAATTTCATGGGCCAATCTCTGTGTATCAGGCATTCCAGAATGAGAGAAAAAGGAAGGAAGGAAGGAAGGAAGGAAGGAAGGAAGGAAGGAAGGAAGGAAGGAAGGAAGGAAGGAAGGAAGGAGCAAGCTTTGGATCTTCTTGCCCAAAGCCCAAAACCTTGTGCCACTTATGACATGCAATGAATCACTATATAACCAAGTGGTCTTGCATGTGGAAAGTTTCCATGATAAATTTCCTTATAAAACCAATAAATGAAAACAAATCTACATATAAAAAAAGAGTTTTATTAAGAAAAGTAAAATTGGAGGAAGTAGAGCAGTGATCACACATAGAATTTCAAATTAAATCAGTGCAGTTATCCTAACAATTAATTACATTATTTGAATAAGGTCTTAGGTTTCAGCACAGAATGAAAATGGATGAAGACAGGTCTTTTAGACATCGTACTTTGATGTACAAAAGCAGACCTTTTTGTATTCTGCTCTGTTCTCACTTGCCTTGTTTATTTCTCCTAAGCATTATCATCAATTTTACAGAAAGTGGGAGATAAGAGAAATCCAGCCTCTCTTTGGGAAGATTGTTGCTTTGCCCAATCAAGGAAAATGTTCTCTCTATCCTGTTCTAGGGCTAACCACTGAATCAGAAATTACATAGAGGCCAAACCAACATTGATAATAATCTTTGTGGAATTATAAAGACAGTGTTTTAAAATTTATTCTTATTTTCTATTTCCAATAGAAGAGAATATGTGTAGCTCAGGGTTGAACTGTGGAGTCCTTGGGGTTCTCTGAGCTTGGTTGTTTTCTTGCAAACATTTTGTTACCCAGCTAGGTAACATCTTCAGTGCTAGGATGGAATGGAGTTTGCTCTCTGTTTATATACAGTGGCATGCCCTGCCAGTGTTGGTGGGTTTTGTTTTGTTTTATTTTTTCCCTCTGGTAGTTCCTTCATTAGGGTGTTGTTTACTGTTGATTGTATGTCTGGTGATAATCTCGGTGTTAATCTCTGTTTATCTGGGTGATGACTGCTGGTGAGGAGATGTTCTGGTCTTTTGTTTTCCTTTTTACTGTCTCTTTTGAATAGTGTGTAGGTGTTGTTTATCTCTGTGTGCCTGTTGATGGCTGCCTTGTCTGAATACCAAGCTTCCAGGAATTCCCTCACATTTTTGGATTTAGCTTGGTTTAAGATGCTGACGGTCTCCCAGTTGAAACTATGGTTAAGTCTGTCTATGTGTTAAAATTAAGGAGTTTTCATCGTGTCTTCTGACTGCTAGTTGGTGTTCATGGATGCGCTCTGCTAACCTTCTGCCTGTCTGTCCTACATAGTGGTTGTTACAGTCCTTACACTGTATGTTGTAGATGACTCCTGTTTTTTCTTCTTGGGCTGCTGAGTCTTTAGAATGTTTTGGAGGACTTTCTGTTTCTATTTTCTCTTTTAATATAATTTTTATTGAATTTTCCAAGTACAAATAGTAACAACTGAAAATCAAACTTATTAACTGCATTCTGAACTATTCAGAAGGAAGCCATATTATTAAAAAGAAAGTAAACAATAAAAACCAAAAAGAAAGGAAAAGGAATAAAGTTTAAAAATGAAAACAAAAACTATCATACAAAAATCTATTTAAGCAAAAATTACAATACCATAATATTGTCTACTTTTCTATAATAGTAAAACTAATACAGTTATAATTTGTAAACCACTATAAATAATTTTTTAGACACAACTTGAACTAGACAGGACAGAATCTTATTATGCAGTCTTGTTTCTTTGCCAATAAAGAGCCAATTGAAAGGCTAAAAGTTGATATCGTGAGCCAATCTTTCGAGTCTGCTATACACAATTCTTTCCAAGAATACATCGTCAGCTTTTCTGCAAAACAGTCATATCCAAAGCTCTTTATCTCTAAAATGGTCTTAATTTTATATATTTTTAAAATTTAGTTTTAATTTTTATTTGTTATTATTGTATTATTTTTTATGTTTATTTTATACAGTGAAGACAACATAAAAAGAAGATACAAGTAACCTTATTTAATCAAATTATATAGCAACTTGGAACAAGATAGTAGATATTCATTATGTCTTGATTGTGCATAACTAATATGTTTAAACCAGGTGAGGTAAAAATCATCTTCTGCATTACTATGATATTGCTGTCTTTTTTTAGCAAATTTTCCATTAGAGCAGCTTTGCGCCATATTGAATACTAAAATCCTTTTCTGTTTTCCAAGATTTTGCTACTATTTGCAACCAACACAAAAACTCTAAGATGTCACTTCAAAAAAGCTTAATAAGGCCAGCTTAGGATCTAATATAATAGCCTGAGTTGTAATTTGCCCTATTATAACAAAAAAAAAAAAAAAAATCAGTCCCAGACAGTTGAACAACTTCACAAGACTACCACATATGAGCATAGATAACTATTTCTTTATATTTTCTCCAGCATATGGGAGTTATACCAGAATTTATTATGTTAAGTTTCTTTGGTGTTACATATCATTTATTAAATGCGTTCATTGAATTTCCCTAATTTTGGCTGAAATTGATTTCAGTGGTTTTCTTTGCCAGTTGGATAGTGGAGAGGCTCTTATAGCTGATTCCCATATTGCAAAACTCTTCATATATAAAATCTAAATTTGGGAATATAATTCAACAATGCATTAACATCTCCGTACCTCAATTTCCTCCCTAGGACCTGATTCCCTATAGTTATAATATTAAACCAAAAAGGAACTAGCAGAAGACAAAGGGTTGGGATCACATAAATGTAAGCTAGCATTATTTTTAAGTTTTTTAAAAATAAAGACTAAGATTGTTTTATTACAAAACACTCATATTCTTCCAAAGGACAAACAGTTCTTCTAGAAATATTAAGTGGAAGAGGAGTATATAAGTAGTAATTCTAAAGTGCTGCAATTTTAATTAGAAGATTTTCCAAGCTAATTGTTAGGGGAGAAATATCAGATAAAGTAAGTTGTTTTTTGAGGTTGGGTGGGTGGGTTAATGCTATTTTGGGACGTCAGTGTTATTTCAAATGAATCTATATGTTCAGCTCTAAACTCTCCAGAATGCATATGAAATTCTATATTTCAAGCCAGTGGTTCATACACTGCCTGCAAACTATCTGAACCAAACTCTAGATCTTATTTCAGATCATATTACCTCCCAGATTCATAATACGTTATAGCACTATATGTATGGATTTAACCTACTGGCTATCTGTTAATTCCCTCAGTATGAAGGTACTTTCCTTCTTTGTATAGAAATTGTTTTCATGTAAATTATTTTCTGATATCTCATTGCTTGTTATCCAAAGTTTATATATTTATTTATTAATAAGTTTTGTATATTGCTTCAATCTTTGTAGACTCTGAGCAGTTAAAGTATATTACACAATTGCTCTAACTATTTAAGATCATGATCCAAGAAGTTAGTATGACAATGCATACATTTTTCATAGTTGATGTACTGATGAATAATAATTCTATTATGAAAATGAAACAAGAGATTTTTTTAGAGTTTTTTTAATTAAGAACTCATTTCATACGGTTTTCACATTCTAATGCAACACTGATTGGAGGTTGTATTATTATAAACACTTCTCATAAAAAGAGGCAACAATTAGTTAAAATTAAATCTCTAGAAGAGAAAATTGAATGGCTAAATCTTTATCCATCCCAGCCATCTCCTGAACAGTGCAGAAATTTGGCCTTTGCTAAATGTAAACTTAGCAAGTTGAATGCTACTGAAACAGAATTTTATTATATTGCATCAGACAATGATACTGAAAAAAGGACACAGAAGTGTAGTATGCTATTGGCTTTGAGATGTAAACAAATTTAACAATGTAATTCTGCATTTCTGATTTCTGATACCCATGGAAAAAATATATACATATTCTAGATCACTTAATCAACAATAGTTTATATTTTGCTATAAAATATCTAATTCCAACCTCTCATCAATAGATGGTGGGACAGCTTCTTTTAACAGAATGTAAAGCTACCAAAACTATCACAGAACCAGATTTCAAGAAATTGAGACTATAATTATCTGAAAATAAGGAAGACTCCTGGACTTGATAGTTTTTCAGCTGATAGATATAGAAATTATATTGGGTTCTTACTTCCTAATTATTGTACCTGTTATAAATAGACTTCTATTTCTTAGTTTCCATAAGGCACCTACTATAGTCTTTCCTAGAAAAGATAAAGATATTACTATCTATTCCAGTAATAGATCTGCTTTGCTGAATATAGACTGTAAAATTTTAATAGCTACCTTGATCCATATACACCTTGTTCTCCCATCTATTGTGAATTCAGTTCAGGCTGCACTTATAGAGGTCATTAAAGTTCTGATATTATATTTCATAATGCAATTGCTTTAACTCAAATAAGCAGAATCAAACGGCAGAATCAGATCCAAATACATCACATTTTTTGGATGTATTTGGATCTTTGAGGATTACTTTCAATACTTCCACTTAATGCTGCAAGCTATTTAGAAAGTATTGGGTTACAAATATTTGATCTTTTTACCCATTAAAAGCCTATCTTATGGGATAATTTCCGTTTAAAATAGCTGGTAAATTCATTGTAATTTTTTACGTGATGGATGGATGATGTTCCATCAAGTCAGTGCCGACTCTTATGACCTCATAGATAGAATTTCTCCATGAGGATCTGCCTCTAACTTGGTCCTTCAGTCTTCCAATGGTGCACTCATCACCACTGTAATTGAGTCCATCCACCTTGCTGATGGTCATCCTCTTTTTCTCTTTCTTTCCACCTTTCCAGCCTTCTCCAAAGAGCTAGGTCTTCACATAATGTACCTGTAAGTGTGATAATTTGTGCCTCCAGTGAGAGCTCTGGATTGATTTGTTTGATGATCCATTTGTTTCTTTTCTTGGCTGATTTTTAAATGTATCTGTTTAAAACCTCTGTAGAATTTAAACAGAGTTTGATTTACCTAACTGTGCTTATTAGAAGTTTATTTAACTCAAGCATTTTTTGTCTAGGCTGGTGGTCTTGATATTACTGTTTCTGAAGTTGTACAGTTGTTGGAAGCTTTGAAGGAATAAATTGACACTCCTAAGTTGGCAAACTACTTTTATAAGAAATTACAGGAAGTTTATGAAATTGACATTAAATATTTATGCAAACTTTGCAATAATGAGCTTGCATGCTCTGTTTATGTGAGCCAGTAGAAGGTAGAAAGAATGTGAAATTTATTTATTTTGATCTTAGAACAAGGTTTATAAATCATAGCATTCTATTTCATGTATACTGAAAACTTCAGAGAATATTTAATGAGGGTTGGATGCAGTTGCCTTACCATTAGAAGTGCAGTTCAGAAGCCACATGGTCTGGATCTGTCCACTATTGCCAGAATTTGGTTTGAAACTCACAGGATTGTTAATATGATTTTAGGTCTATTATTGCTCATTAAGTACACATATGTTTCGCTTGGCTATATTCCCAGCATTTGGAACCTATGAAGACATCAAGAATTATTGATTTTTTTTCTGCATGAGGGTTGGACAAAAGAATGATTGTACAAAATATGAGAGACAACCGTACATCTGACTTGTAGCACTGGATAGTTGGTATGTACGGTCCGCTAGCATTTGAACTTTCAGGCAATCTAGTCAAAATCTTTGGAGTTTTGTTGTATTTTTTATTCTTTACTTCAATGCAATAAAGATATTTAAATGAATGTTACAATTATCTGACTTTTCATGATCATGTTCTCCTTGAACTGAATTGCTATGTCATTAGTACGAAGAAGATACTGAAGAAGCATCTATAGGATAAAACAAGGTTTGAACCTCCAGGTACGCATGCAAGTCATTTAAACTGCTAATGGACAGACCTAAAATCACTGGTTCAGTCTTTCGTGATTTCGAAACAACAAAGATGGTTGGGAGGCTGTTCCAAAAAAGCAAAAGCAAAAAAAAAAGCAGCCCCTTTTAGCTTCAGCCTTCTTGGAAATGTATTTATTTTATTTCTTCAATTTATTTAGCTACTCTGGGCAGCTTACATTTAAAAATAATACAACAAGATAGGTGGTGACAAATTTGAAATATAAATAAATAAAGAAATAAATAAAATAATAGACAATAAAAACGAAGGAGTCTAGACAAATAACTACATCACAGTAACATTACAATTCCCATGGCTGGGGACACATTCACATTTTAAGAGGCTCCTGAAAAGCCAGCAGGGAGCCTGGGCCAATGCTGGTTGGAGTAGGAGATCCTGAAGGTACACAGGTGCGAAGCTATAAAGGGTTTTATATGTCAAGACTAGCACCTTAAATTGTCCCTGGAAGCCCATTAGCAACCAGAATACAGTCTGCAAAATTGGGCTTATGTGCTCCCAATATCAAGAGCCAGAAAGGATGTGGGCCACCACTTTCTGGACTAATTGTAGTTTCCAGGTAGTTATTATGGACAGCACATTGCAGTAGCCTAACTAGATGGCAATGAGAGCATGACTCACTGTAGGCAGGTCCTCCTGCACCAGGTAAGGCTACAACTGGTAGCAGCTGAAGAGGCCCCTCTGGCCTCAGTGTTTACTTGTTGTTCAACCCATGAGTCCCAGCCATGAGTCCCATCTTACTTGGGTTCAACTTCAGCCTGTTCTCCCATCCAAACCCTCACAGGTTCCAGGCACCTGGAAAGAATACTGGGAAATGTTGAGGGGGAGGGGCCTTAGCTTTTGGCAGCTCAGGCTCAAGTCTCATCTGTAGCCAGCCCACTAACTGGGAATGTGCTCCCTATCGAGTTAAGGAGCTTCAGCCATTTCTTAGTTTTTTCCATACATCCAGTATATACATACTCATCATGCTATTCCTTTTTGTAGCAAGAAATGTTATGACAAGTGCAGGTAAGAGTAAGAAATAAGCCAAGGATTTGAGGTATAAAAGAAGAAAAAGAGGAGTAAATACAGCTAAATTTAGTTGACACCAAATCATTCACTATAACTTGTCCATACATTTCTATTTTTGAAAGCCATCCTTCCTCCCACTGTGTTCATACATTGCTTCATGCACTGCCTTTTGTTCTTTAAACTCTTCACCAAATTGCTTTTCAGGATGTCAGCAATTCCCTCTAAATACCTTTTTCCTAGCTGTCTGCTTCATCTTAACACATTCACTCTTACATGTTTGTGATTCAACCTTCTACATACTTTTCCATTCATGTCATTCACCTTTGTATTTGAGTTATGTGCTGAGTGGGTGACTATTTAAATCAACTAAATAAATATTCAATCCACATTAATTCCCATTCATTTTTACCTATCCCTTCCTGTTTTACCATACACACTTCTGAAATACCCGTACCCATTATATTAAATGTACTTCTAGATTTCTCCTGACATACCATATTGTCACTTCCATATAGCATATGGAAGTTTCTCTTTCAACAAATATTCCTTCTTCGCAATAGTCCATATACTATTACTTTTCTAGCGGCATATGTTCATCTTAACAATTCTCCATCTATTTCCCTATTTTTAATAAATGTTCTACTGAGATTCACAAATTAATCTACTAGTTTTTCCCATTTATGTATAACTTGCAATTATTTGCTCCATAAGCACCATACCACAGATGCTGTCTTCACAGACAAATTACCCAAAATTCTCAGCTATTCCATAAGCAAACTATATCTGTATTTTAACCTTCCTTCAGCATCAGCACTGTTCAATATTCTCACAGTATTTCTTTCATTCATTAATTCATGCTCTTTACCATTTATTCCTCTTGCATTTTCTTTCACCATGTTCCATATCTATGGTTATTACCTGAAACACTGCTGCCTACCATGGCTTTGGTCAAGCTCTCACATAATGCTTGTTAGCAACATAGAGAAGGTAAGATAGAAAATATATAGATTAGGTTATCATCTTAGTCACTACCGTGCCATGTGCATTATATTCATATAAACCCTGCACATATCCTGAAAACAGTAAGTACCAGCCAGTTTTGATATTTTCTGGCCAGTAGGCTGCAAACACAACCAGCACTGAGTTTTAGCCCAAACATAGACTATCTCGCAAGGCAATACATTGTTGTTCATCTCCTACTAACTAGGAGTATATGCGGTATACATGGTATCTTTTTTAAAACCCCAAAAACAAATCTCTTAAAGTAGGCTTTAATTGTTGATTTTCATTTTTTTTATTCTTCTTAACAGCCCTGATTCTAATTTCATTTTTCAACTTTTTATTGTGAATTGCCAAAAGACTTGATAGCCAGTAGTATACTAAGACTAATAAACAAAATAAAAAATAAAAATCCCCGTATTTTTCTTTAAAAATTCAACATAAGTCCATTGACCCAGAAAGGTTGCCCAGCCCTGAAATATAAGAATATGGGTAAAGCTGATAAATGGCAGAGAAAGAGAAATGCTAAAGGACAAAGCATATACTTAATTAAACCAACGGTGTGACTCAAGCAGGGGCACCAGCAGGTGCATGGGGGCTCTAGGCAAGTTGGCCTCTGCTAACACCTCCTGGGTTGCTTCCTCTGAAATGCGGCTCTGATAGGCAGCAGTGGGCAGCCCAATTCTGAAAGGAAAAGTGCCGGGGAAGCAATGGAGCAGCCCCTCTCATTTTGGAGCCCAAAGGCACTGCAAGTAAATTGAGATGGTACATCTGCTGCTGTCTCACCAGCACTTTCTTTCAGGCTATAAAAATGTATCTTTGAAAAATAAATAAAAGGAGGCCAAAGTCAGCAGCAGGGAGGCCTCTGAGGCATGTGGGCCTCCACATATCCCCTACTCAGAAAAGAAGCTTGTTGACATGCTGAGAGGAAAAGAAGGCACTGAAGTCACTTGAGAGGAAAGGTTCATGTACTGAATCCATGTGTCTACCAGCCCAGCTTCAACATCAGTGGGGCTGGTTCGCTTCCCCGCCCCCCCCACAACAGCTGTGCCAACTGCATGAATATCTGCAGAAGATAGCTTTGAGCACACAGCAATATGTGTGAACAGCCATGACTGAGGATGTCTGCAGCCTGTGAATGTCGGAGACTATTTTGCATGTAGGCTGACATTCATATACATCCCCCCTCCCCATACACACACACTTTGAAAAGAAGACTAGGAGTTTTCTAAAGATCACCCTATGGCTTCTAGAAGTATCTATGAAGTAGGAAATCATGCTAAGACATGGCATTTTATTTACAATATACAGAACATGCAAACAGGATAGCACATAAATGTGAGATAGGCAGTATCCCTCCATTACTGGATCTTCCTCTACCCACCATTTCCCATGGTCCACTGTCCTCCTCAAAGGGACCTCTGTATAAAATATCCTCCACTGTGTTCATCTACCCTTGAATGTACTGATGTTAAATTTATACCCCCTCAAGTTGAGATTCTAGTGCACAAATTTCTGCTCTGGGCTTCCTGCAGTCATTTCAGTGCTGCATGGTACTTTCTGATTTCACATCAAAATCCTGCATGAAGTGATATAGCTTCTCAACAGTGTATGGAATGGCATGACATGCTTTCTCCATCACAGTCCAATGGGACTCCCTCTTCAATACTTTCTTACTCAGGAATGCCAGCAGATAAGGAGCTTGGTCTGCACCTGTTTGCATTAACAGTGCCCCAGTGCCCCTTTCTGAGGCATCAGGAATTAACATGCATGGTTTCTCAAAGTCTGAAGCCTGAAATACAGGGTGTTTTCAGTTGACATTTCAGTGAGAAATGTAATCTCACACTTCTGGGACCACACCACTATACTGGGTTTTTCTTTCCAATTGTGTTACAGTTTTGCAGTACTTGGGCACAAACTTCTTATAGTAGTCAGCTAGATCCAAGAATTATTGCACCTGTATTTTTAGTAGGGATGGGCTGTTCCTGGTTAGCTTGTACCTTGGCTCTCAGAGGTAAGACAGTTCCATGGCCCACCCAATGTCCCACATAGACTACCTGATTTAGGCCAATTTAGCCCTTTTTGGCCTGGATAGTAAATTGGCCCTCACTATTACATTGGAACACCCTTTCCAGGTGGTTGAAAAAAGTGCTGCATCATCTAACATGCCATAGCAAACCAATTTATGCCCTGGAGCACTCCATTTTGCCTTTGGGGGAGCGTAGAGGCTTTCTAAAGATCAATTGGGCATATATTACATTCAAACACCCCACAGTATGTGATGAATGCTGACTTCTCCTTACTTCTTTCTGCCAGTATCCTTTTGTTAGGACCCATGTGGAAATGGACTGGGCTTCCTGTAGTTTTTCTAGCTCCTCTAGCAAAATATTGATGCAAGGCATGCAGAATCAGTGTACAAGTTCCCTATAGTCCATACAGAAATACATTTTTTCCCCTCAATGCAATTCAGGATTAGGAAACACGACAATTTGGAAGGCTGATGTACTCTAAGAAGATCAGATTACCCTCTAAGATCACTCCAGTTGCCTGTATCTCCTCCATTTCTTTTTCAATGGTTTGATGTTGCAAAGGGGCTACTGAATAAAGCCTTCAACATACTGTCTTGTTTTTTCTGTGTCTGCGGAATGGGTGGCAAGATTATAAAATCTTCATATTCTGCTCAGCATATTTCTAGTATAAGTGCTCAGTACTTTTCTTTTCTTTGGGTACCAGGGTAGGAGCCCATGGCATTTCTTCTACTCCATCCCGCTGGAAATTCTTAAACAGATGTCTTCTGGAACTCCCATGCTGGGTACCAAATCCCTGGTGATGTAACCATTGACTCCCTGGAGCGGTACGGCTTGGGGTAACTCACTTGATATTGTCTACAAGTTTTCCTGGTTCCAGGAAACTCTATGAGTATTCAACTGTCCTACCTTCTCTTTGATCTGGTAAGCCCCTTTGGGTCTTTTTGGTGTTCACAGTTGAAGAAACCAGTATCTGATCTCCCAGATTAAAGATGTGGTCCCTGGCACGTGAGTTACACCAGGCCTTATATTAAGCTTGGGTCTTTCTCAAATTTTGCTGGACAAGGGACCAAGTCTCTGTCAGAGTGTTCTGTAATGATTGTATAAAGTCCAAGAAGTTTACTTGTCAAGAACCTTCCTCTCCAAACCACTGATAACATTTCAGTTCCAGAAGTCCTCCGACATCCCTCCTGTATGCAAGTTTGAAAGGGATGTAGTACAGCTCTGTATGCAAAAAGATAAATTAAGGCCTAATTTACATTCTTAGCATCAATCCAGTTTAGGGTTACTGCTTTGGTGTAGTCCTTAAGAGTTATTACATACTGTCTCCTCCAAGATGTCTTGGGCTGGATAGGCCCCAGGATGATTCCTGTCACTCTCTGGAATAGAGTTCCTGGATAAGCAAGGGCAATAAAGACACCTTCACCTTGCTTTTGCTGTTTCCTACCCTCTGGCAAACATCACAGGATTTTACATAGTAAGTCACTCCCTGACATTTCCAATCCAGGAATAAATCTATCTTACTATCTCTGGTTCTACTTTCTCCCATGTGTCCATTTGGACAGTCATGTTCCAAGCTTAAGATGTATCTGTGAAACTTGCTGGGAGCAACTGGAGTCTCTGGGCTTGCACCCTTTCTGCATCTTTGTGGGAATTTTGCTGAGAAGTGGGCTCTGGTCCTCTGCTCTCTTTTGAACTCTGCACTGCTCCTGGCATCTCTGTAGGATTTCTTCTTTTCAGAGGATTTACTTCTCTGGCATCAAAGTGCTATAGGGACTCTGAGTGATGTAAGAGATAGTGGGGAGGCTGGGAAAAAAATGAAGCTAGACATTAGTAATCAAGAGATAGAAGGCAGGTCCACTGGCAGTTTATCCTATAAATGGCACTTCAGCCCAGGTGGCAAGAAACCCAGGAAGAAGCATTTTAAATCATTCAGAGAGACTCTGCCTTAACAAACCCACTATAAACATGGATTGAAAATTCCTCTTACAGTTTTGAAGATTCTGTATTCACCCCAAGACTGGCATTGCTCTTGCCCAGCTGTGTGGGGCCTGAAAAGTGAACAGGTCCATCCTCTGCTTGCTGAGACCTACCCTTCCACCTTGCTGATTCACTTGGAGCCCACACCTGTTGCTAGTTGCTCTGCTCTATCTCTTGTAGGTATGTCCCTACTTTCCAACCACCTTGTATTCTGAAAACTTGTATCAATCGACTGGAACTGCTGGGAGTGTTGGTTGTGTGGAGTGGGCCTTGTGTTGCCATGCCACCATCTTGTACACCTGTGAATGCCAATGCCACTGCTACTGCTTTCCCCAGCCTCAGTTAAGAGCTTCTTTCTCCATTCCCTTCTCAAGTTCTGCTTTGTCCTAAAAACCCAAACCATATCTCTATCAAAGACTAGGTCTGACTGTGTGTATGAGCTCACATGTATATATGAGCTCACTTGAGTGTACATGTCACTCAAAGAAAACAGACTAAAGATGTCTGCAGTCTGAGAATGTCTTGGAATATCTGAGCCTATCTGATGTGCAAGCTGATATACAGCTTACAACAGCTTCCAGTTTCGGTGCTGTACATGCAGATCCCTTTGAGGTATCATGTAACATTAAAAACAGCAAGGGTATTCATTGACATCCCCATATGCACACAAAGATAAAGGTCCTAATTTGGTCGCTACTGTGTCAAAAGGTAGAGTGGGACTTATTTCACTTTTCTCTTTCTTTCAGTAGTGGGTAGCTACTACTTCAAGGAAATATTGTTGGGACCCAGAATCTGAAAACAACTGCCTAGGTTCAGTGCATTTCCTGAAGGCAGGCGCTGCACCACAGAGCCACACCTCCTAGTTTCTATTGGCTGATCTTTCTCTGCCTTTAAGAACACGATAACATTCCAAGAGTGTCATAGAGTCATAAGCTTGGAAGAGGCCTTGGAGGACTTCCAGTCCAACTCCCTGCCCAGTGCAGGAATCCTCAGACCATCGTGGACAAATGGCTGACCAATATGTTCTTGAGAACCTCCAGTGATAGAGTACCCAAGGCTTCAGGAGACAGGCTGTTCCACTACTTAATAGCTCTCACAGCCAAGAAATTCCTCCTTATTTCAAGTTTGGACCTCTCTCTGTGAAGCTTCCACCCACTGATACTTGTCTTACCCTTGTGTGCTCTGGAGAATAGATTCATACCCTCTGCCCGGTCACATCCCTTCATGTATTGGAAGACTGCTATCATGTCTCCTCTTAGCCTTCCTTTTTTTAGGCTAAACACACCAAGTTCCTTTAACCGCTCTTCATAGGATTTAGCCATCAAACCCCTCACCATCTTTGTTGCTGTTCTTTACACTCTTTCCCAGTTTCTCAGTGTCCTTTGCTGATTTTCTGCATGCTCTCTTCTCAGCCTGTCAGTTTCTCTATGTACCCCTATCTTGCTTTCTCCACTCCCTTATTTTTCTTTCCAGGACTTTTGGCTCAACTTCTTTAGCCATACCTGAGGCTAAAGCATGTTGTAATTTACTCCGTCTGTTCAGACATTTCTCTGGTGGCCATTCCTTTTCATAAGGAAGAATTAAGCAAATAGTGCTTCATTCTATATTTAGGATATTGTATATCATGGACCTTCTAAACAGAGGTCTATTTGCATCCAGCTCCATATAATTGTTATACAATTCTTCTGTACCCTTGATGTTGGGACCACCGTGCTAAGGAAACAAATAATATATTACTCTAAGCACTAAACAGAATATTAATGTATACATTAACAATTGTACAGGTAGTTCTCGCTTAACAACAGTAATTGGGACCGCCAACTCCATTGCTAAGTGACACGGTCATAAAGCGTGATGTCACATGACCACACTGACTTACAATGGCAGTTGTAGCAGTTCCAGCAGCATTGTTAAGCACATCATGTGATTGCCATTTGAGACCTCCTGCTGGCTTCCCCATTGACTTTGCTTGTCGGAAGCCAGCAGTGAAGGTCGCAAATGGTGATCACGTGACTATAGGACACTGCTGTAATTGCAAGCCAGCTGCCAAATCCCCGAATCATGATCACGTGACTGTGGGGACACTGCGACAGCAGCAACTACCAGGACCAATCATAACTTGCATGGGGCAAGAAAGGGGGCAACCAACCCTGAGGGTGGCTAGCACCTTGAAGATGCTCCCATATGTTAATATGTTCGATCACCAGCTCCTTGGAAGATATTATTATTATTTATGTATGTATTTAGTTTATTGTATTTTTATACTATTTTTATTGTATTTTAACTAATATTTATTTGTTGTTTTTATTGTAAACCACCCAGAGTCACTTCCTCGTGAGATGGGTGGTGTTCAAATTTGAAAATTTGAAATATAAACAAACAAACAAATAAGTCTTGTTCAGTACCATTGTAACTTCGAACGGTCACTGAATAAGTGGTCATTAAGCAAGGACTACCTGTATGTGTAGTCTTTAAAGAATAATAGCAGGTGTGGCAGCCTCAACCTTGCTTGTTGTTCAGGATCAGGAATAAAAGGGTTTTAGTCCTTTTTTTTAAAAGTTAGTAACTATTATATAAACCTGCAGAGCAACTATGTCCAATGTCCTATGATGGCTGTGACTGTTGGATTTATGGCTCAGAAATTTTTGGACGACCAGAAGTTCTACACCCTTGGTCCAAAGAATACAGAAATCTAAACAGCACTACTAAACATCATGTAAATCGTGGAAGGGGCTACTCAGTGATTTAGCTTTGAGTTTAGAGATTGACTCAAGGAGACTTTATCTTTTGAAATAAACTTAACTGATAGAAAGGTAACCACAGTGTGTATCAGGAAAGAGATAGGAAGACAGGAAGCTGCCTATCTTTATACTGAGTCAGAGTCATACTGAGTCATTAACTGAGGGTGCCCAAGATTGTTGACAGACAGGCAGCAGCTCTGCATGGTTTCATAGGAGTTTTGTTTTGTTTTAACTTTACTTGGCATGCCAAAGAAGATAGAAGAACAGGACACATTGAAATTATCATTTCTACTTCTTATTCTAAGGTGATTTAATAATCCTCACGGCATTTCAAGGGCATCTACATTGGCCATGAGAACTGAACTGGTCAGTCCAGGCATATATCAGGTGCAATTGGAGTTCTCGGATACTGATCTGACATTGAATAATTTCAAAGTGAAGCCTATAAAAGGAGCTTGACTTTTATTGATACTGTATGCCAAAGGATCATTTTTAATCCTAAAACTAACTTCCTTCCTTCCTTCCTTCCTTCCTTCCTTCCTTCCTTCCTTCCTTCCTTCCTTCCTTCCTTCCTTCTTCTCCCCCTCCTTCTTTACAATCACACAAAATCAATGGAAATGCTGCATTTATGAAAGCTTCTGGACAATATTTCGCTTTTAGCTGTTATAAAAATGAAAATAATTGTGAAAGCAAAGAGAGATCTGCAGCTGCTCCAGGCTATTCATGCCATAAGAGATCCCATCAGGCCCTCTTTATTGTCGCAGTTTTTGGCAAATTATTTTCTTATCGCACACAACCTATTCACTTCTGTTCCTGCATAACCACTTAGGCTCATAAAGCAGTGGGTCAGCAACAGCTTAGCATATAGCACACGGATCGGCTGGCCATGGGGAGCACTGGTGCCTGCCCCTCCGAAAAGCAGCAACTGGAGTCAATAAAAATCTGGCCGGGCAGGCCAAGCCATTAGTAAACCCAGCTCTGTCGCCCCTCGCCTGGCTTATTTTGTGCTTAGCGCAACCCTCCTGGAACTGCCATCAGGTCCCACCTTATGGAATGGAAACAAGTGTGCTGCCCAATTCTTCTCGTTGAACTACATCCGTTTTCCCCCAAGGATGGGCAGGAGCAAATCAGAACATCTCTGCCTTGCACGCAGAATGGCCCGTCCGGATTTTGATGGGCAGGAGCGCTGCAGTGTCGGCCAGTCAAGGCAAAGAGTTTATTGTGCCGAGCACACATATGCACTGGACAAATGCTCTGGCATCTTCAGCGTGGGCAGAGAGCATGCCACTCTTATTATACTGGCCCATTAGGGAAGCCATTTGAAGGAAAATATTTAGCAATTTGGAAGGAAGCAAGGTTCCAAAATGGCTTGTTTTCTGTGTGACAGCCTGCCATGTACAGATGAAAGGGAAGGCTTATAACAAATTTTCATTACCCACAAATAAAAAAAAAGAAGGAGGAGGAGGAAAAAGCAACAGCAGGCAGAGCAAGTGCTTTGAGGCAGAGAGGTGTGGCCAGAAATTTACCCAGGAGGCCACAAAGGAGACTCAGCAGAACGAATCAATCAATCTCTCAATCACTCACACTTCCATAGCGCCCTTTATGGAAATGGCAATCAGTGCCTGTCAGCCTGTCAGGTTTTGGCCTTCAAGCCCAGCCTGCTAACTATTCATTACGTTCACCGATATGCAACCTACAGATATGGGCTCCCCCTCAGCGTCCTTGCTCACCTTCCCTCCACAGCTTTCTGTTCTCAACAGAAAGAGAGTCAGCACGCTGCATCGCTGTAACCGAGGTAGATGGCAACATGCGGCCCTGAAGTCATTGTAAACGACGTGGGCCTATTCAAAATGGCTTTGTTTCTGTCCTTGGCTGCAGACGCGGATCCAGCATTTAGCATCTGAGTCAATCCTTCCAGGAACTGTACGGCAGTAATTGAAGCATATCAAAGTGCTGCTTGGATGTCGTTTGCATTGTTTTTGTGTTGCCCTGTCCGCAGCTGCTCACTTGCACAAAAGAATTTAAACAATGCACAGAGTTCAGAGAGCAAATGGCGCGGTTTGCCCGATATATTTCATCAAGTCAGTTAAAGATTTCAGGACTGCAAGCACATACGATGCTACGCTTGGGTTAGCTTTAAACTTTCTTGTTGCTATTTGCGGCTCAACATATTGTGTGGACCGAGCCTGTTTAATTATATTTTATGATTTGGTGCACTGTGCAAATCCAGAAACGGGTTATTTCACTAAGTTAGTGAAAATAGAAAGAAAGTTATATCACCAGTTTTGGTACTGCACCTTAGGTTAAGATAATCAGGAAGAAATCTGTAATTATTTCATGAGAATTATCAGGATTATATATGAATGACTGTGATTCTTACATCAGGCAAAATAAATGCTTACCAACTCACTAGACAAAATGAATATCCAGCAACTAACATGTCCACATAGGCTTAGTTTGCACACTTTACTAAGCCATAGCTAAATGAACCATGGCTTGTTGAATAAACTACAATTGCCTAAGTTGATATAGAATGCTAAGCCATAGAGCATAAACAGCAAGCCAGGTTGTGGTGATATGGGACACCAAAGCCAACCCATTACTCTGCAGCTTTGCTAGAAATATAAGTCCCAGGACTCCCAACCGGCATCAAGTTTTTATAGTCCTAATACATCTGGGGATTGCCACACTGGGAAAAACTGCATTAAGATATTTTAATATGTTCTGAATAAAGCTGTTCATGGATGTGGTTTGTTTATGTGGGATAGCGTCCTGTGTCTGGGGATGGCTGAGAATCTAGCCATGTAAACAAGACACCTATCTTCATACAACGACCTTTACTGACTCTCTGTTTTCATACCCCATTCATGGTGTTTAACCTGGAAAGCTTAAAACAGCCCGAGGATTTTCAGAGGATGCCTTCGCCATTTCGACCACCCTGAAGTTCTAAGATGTGCCAGTTCTGCCTTACTTCAAGTCCTGTCTTATGCAAAAGCCAGATTGGCCTTAAGTAAAACCCAGGGCTTTTTGTTGTTGTTGTTTTGTGACCACCCTAGAAATTTGGAACAAATTCCTGGGCATGGTTCAGTTGGCTCCCTTTCTCACTGAGTTCCAGGTACAAAGTTTTTTTGTTTTGCTTTTGAAAGTTTGTCACTGTTGTGTGGGTTTCTTCTGTTTTCCTGGCTGGTGATTTGGGCTACATTTGATATGCTGATACTCTGCACACCTTTTTTGGATTCTAGCTGAAGTAGTAGAGATTCCAGATTAAATTCATTAATTTGGAACCTGCAATGAAATCAAAATATGTCTGTAAGGGTTGCTAACTAGGATCAGAAGTGCATTTTGCCAATGCTGGAACAGCTGCACTGGTTTCACCCGACTAGTTTCTCCAGCACAGAGATAGACAACCTGCTTTGCTCCAACTGCTTTGGATTACAATTCTCAGAATCCATGACATTGCTCACATTGGCTGCGGTTAATGGGATTTGTAGTACAAAAAATGGGGGAGGGGTGCAATATGCTTTACATGGAGTGCACAAATCATATTACCTTTCATGTGTTGCTTGAATAGAATAAAAATTCAGAGCCATCACTAGGATTCCACAACCTATTCTTGAATTAGATACCCATAGGATTGTACTGAAAACATCCTGCTTTGGCAGAAGCCATTGACCCCTCAACTAGTATGAAAAGAACTGCAATCAGAGATGGAATGAAGACAATCAGAAATATGTAAAATGAGTCCTAGATGAAAGACAGGATTCAGAACTCATATGCTGCTTTTAAGAACACCGTCTTATTAGTTCTCTAATGTACAGAGGATTTTTTAAATGCTTCACTGACAGATCTGTATGTCCCAGCTACTGTATTTGAGTAAAGTTCAAGTCTTCCTACTCTGCCTTGGATTTGGATTATACTTTTTCATTCATTGTCCAGTCAGACAATCTTTATTACTGGGAATACAATACTCACTTTGTGACAATTGCAGTCCAAATAATTCCACAGCTTTAAAACCTGAATATAAGTTTTAAACTGTGAACCTAAAAAAAAGAGCATCTGTACCAAAGCAGAAGAATGAATGGCTGATATTTCTGATTCATTCATTCAACATGGAACAATATAGTTCTTCAGACGGATATTTCTATTTTTTGTTTCTGATGACTTAAAAAAAACAAAGTATTGATGCTTCCAGCCTTTCACTGAAATTAGAGATACAGAGATTTTTTTAAAAAAGGAATCAGAAATGAGCATAGCTATTTTACTAGAAAGATCTATTCATTCACACTGAACTTTGTGTACTAGTTAATCTCTCTTTAGCAGGTAAACAAGATTTTAGTCTAGTCATATCAGTGCAAAAACTCTTCATCTAGTTCTGCCAAAACAAAAATGTAAACACAAGCATATATACCAATTTATAACATGACCACCCAGAAGATTGTCCCATTACATTTAATTGCACTTTTTTTAAAACAAAAATCTGTTCAATCCTGTCCAATTCTGGGAGAATGCCTGGACAAGTCCCTGCAGTTTTCTTGGCAAGGGTTTTCAGAAGTGGTTTGCCATTACCTGCCTCCCAGGGCTGAGAGAGAGTGACTGGCCCAAGGTCACCCAGCTGGCTTTGGGCCTAGGCGGGACCAGAATTCACAGTCTCCCAGTTTCTAGACTGATGCTTTAACCACTACACAAACTGGCTCTCCTAATAGAACTTACTTCCTTGCAAATATAACAGGGTTATACTCTTAGTTCCATGAGGATCTTAAGCACAATCTAGTAATAGTATGCATTCATTTTCATAAATAATGGATGAGGTGGTAAATGTGTTTCTGGACTGTACTGTTTGAGTACAGGAGTGGCTTCCCAAAACTAAATAACAATACATTTCTAGTTATGAAAACCCAGAATATTAGAGTGAAATCTAGAGAGATTTGTGTCTTGTTTTATTTGAAAAACATATTATTCACTCATGAATGCCACATACATGCTAATATGATACAGTCTAGAGAGGAAATATTTTGCCATTTCTTTAAATATTTTTTGAAAACAAGACCCAAGTCCTATCAAACTCAGTAGGTTCAAAAAACATAGGTAAATGCTAATATTGTATTGCTTAAAATGGAATTCAGGGCTAGTTCACACATTTTTGAAAGCATATACCTAACATTTTGAAATGCAATGTATGAATAAAGCAAAAATCTTGAATTGACTGGTGTGGGTTTTTGCTGATTCAGTGGGCCTTATCTTAGTTCTCCATCTTTCTGTACCCTGTAAAACAGATTTGGATATAAAACAGTGTTTTAGGGATGCAGCAGGGAGGGGATAGCTGTCCCACCAGCTGATTCTCTTGTGCTGGAAGACAGACACTTTTGAATTCAACTTCTTTATCAGGTAACTCAAATGACTAGATCTCAAGATTGGTTGTGGCTCCCTGTGAAGTTTAGACTGAGATGGAAAACTGGCATTCATATTCTTTTTATGTGAAAAAAGCTTCTGCTACAAATGCCAAGTAATTTTTGCCAGACCGTGCCCATTTGCTTCTAATGCACTCTTACTATCTGGGACTCATGGGAGTTATTCCAACTACAGGTTATTCACAGGTAAGTAACATTGGTCACATTTACATGACATGGCTGACTTCGTGCAGCCTGAGCTCAACGAAGGGGCAGGGGAGATTTAAAGATTTAAATTAAAAATCCAGAAATAAAGAGATGCTGTATCCAGAATCCTATCTCTGTGTTCCCTAGATGGGAAGGTGAATTTCAAGTTAACCTTTTCTTCCAAGTTCAGACAATATAACAGGCTGAGTAAGGTAAGTTAATATTAAAAAATCCTTGAGTATTCCAGATATTCTGCCCATATCACAACTGATTTGTTGACCTCATACTGAGGTCTGAATAACAGAATTAATATTCTATTTCCCCAAAAGCCTTTCCCATGTATTCTTTCTCAAGAGCCTATTCAAGTAAGTTGTAGTAGCTGACATTATCGATTATACATTGCTGACTATATTGGTTATTGCCTTCCTTTTCTTTTTCCAGTCACCTTCTTGTGCTGAAGGAAAAGGTCTTTGAAAGAAGCCTATTCAGCCTAAATCTCCTGGAACACGTGAATTCCTGAAACACCAAGTTCCAGCCAGGACTTCTCCCTTCAGCCCAGTTCTAGAAAAATAAAGAGGATGGTAGGTTGGATTTTTTTCAAAGCCCAGAAATACAGAATTTAAGAAACCCTGAACCAAACTTGAAAGGTAGCTGTGCAACTGCAGTCTTTCACATGGGAATGTTTTAATGAAAATTTCCCTTATTAAATCATTGAAGCCAAAGCCCTCTCTATAAAAGGGAATATGCTGGGAAAAGAGACATAGAAAAACCACATGAAGTTGGTTTAGCACAAAGGCTAATATACATAAAATTCCAAATAATCAGTAAAACCAGCCCAGCAAAATTAGTCACTGCCTTGTTGAATAAGGTCATGGTTTTCATCACATTTTCAGAATTCATTGCAGAGTACAAATGGTCAGAGTTCAGTTGGATCTCCTGATAGACAGACAAGCCCTTCTTACTCCTTTTTCTTGAACACTATTCTCAGTTTTACAAAATACAAAATATAATTGAAAGCCAGCCTCATCAGGGGAAACTGACCATTGCTTTGCCCAATCAAGAAACATCCATGATAATCTGGTCTCACCAATAGCCTAGAAATCAGAAATTATCTAGCGACTAAACCCAACTTCCTCGATGACCTTTGGTGAAATGCTAAAGGCATTGCCTGGTAAATCAGCATATGCTCTATTACATAAATCAGATTACTCGGTATATGTCTTTTTGGAGGAAACTTCTCAGGATGCAATAAATTTACCAGAGGATTTGAAGGACACAGTTGTCCCATATCAAAACTAGAGATTTGTCACAATACAACAGTAATTGCAAAGCTGGAGAATGTTCCTATACTTCCAGGATAACTTTGGACCATTCATTATCTCTCAGCCCAACCTACCGTATCTCACAAAACTGGATTAGGAACTATGTATACTTCTTTGAACCCTTGGAGAAAAATTGGAATATAATCTAATTAGTTTCATAAACCAGATCTATGTGAAGTCTTCCCACAGTTCTACTTAATGAGTTCTGTTTTTGGTTCAGTAAACCTTGTTCCTTGGTACCCTTTTTAAATATTGCCCTTCCAGCATCAAGAAGACAGACAGCTATAGGAAGTGGTCTTTTTCAAAAAAGGTCTTCCAAGTCACTGTGACTGACTTAGCTATCAAAAAGACTTTGTATACAGTATCTTCCAGCAAAAGATAGGAAATGCAGAAGTGCTGGCATTTAACAAAAAATACCAATCACAGCAGGAAGTCCTCTCTGCCCAATTACAAGGTGATCTCAGTTCACTTTATGGTTTGATTTTTTTTCCCTTCTATCACATATGTTTTCAAACACAGTTCTGATACCCTGTGGGGATGGCTTTTGTAAAGAGCCAAGGTTTCTGATTGAAGGAGCTTCAAAAATAGCTCTCTTTCCCTTCTGTTTATGGGGAAGGAAAGCGGGGGGAGCAGTCTTGTAATAACAGATTTATTTGCTTTGAAAATGAGAAGGTTGGAGAGAAAGTTAACAGTAAAATTAGCTGTTTGTTTGGTGATCCTGCGATTTTTATCATTAGATGTAGCAGTGGGGATAGAAGCAAAATTGTTTAATAAGCAGAAATTACTGTTAAAATGTTTATTATACTCAAAAACATACCCGAAGAGAAAGAATTAGTAATTATACAAGCACTGTTAAAAGGGGAGAGGAGAGGAGAGCAAAGCTTGATCAGACAGAGCAGACCGATTTTTCTTTTTAACTTAGAAGTAATTTACTCGCTCCATTCCAGAGGCAGAAAAATCTCGTTCCGTTTGATAACAATGGCACAAATTACCACCAAGTGGTTTTTTTTCTTCCACTAATTAATGCCCATTGAACACCACCAATAATAATGTATTTGCCTAGGTGTGAGCACACCCATCAGAATAAAAATAGGGGAGCTTTTGAGAGGTGCCGAGGTGGGATCCTTTTTTAAAAGTTTAAACTTGTGCAATTATTTACCCTTTTTCTCTCTTTCTATCATTTTCTGTTTACTTGTAGTACCATTATTTTTTTTTTCAGAGAAAGGAACAGTGCCACTTTTTTTTTTTTTTTTGGAAGGCCTCTTTGTCATCCATGGACACGGCTGAACTACAGATCTATCTAGTGATGTTACAGACAGGATTGGAAGGCAAGGAGGATGGATGAAAGATGATCAGCAGTAGAATCCCTAAGTTGCTGACTCAAGTGAGCAAATTCTGTGTGTGTGTGTGTATGTGTACATATATGTGGTCTAGTGTCCTCTTTTTTTTTCCTAATTATTGAAATTATTTACAACTGACTTGTTTCTTAGTGAACTTTCCAGGAGAATTCATGACTCAGCACACAAATGAGAGCTGAATGTCCTAGAAAATAGGTCCTCCGAATGCCACATACGCAGCGTATAGAAGCATGATGATTTGCCTCTACGGCAGAATAAAGCATTTACCATCCTTGACCTGATGCCTTCCAGCTGTGTTGGGACTACAACTCCCAGAATTCTCAGTCAGCATGGCCTTTGGGAGTTGTACCCCCAGCACATTTGGAGGGTGCCAGGTTGGGGAATGCTGATCCCCAGTCTCAGTCCAAACTTTTGGCAAGCAGTATGTATAAAACAAAATGACAGATTAGAATAAAAGAAAGAGAGGCAGCCTGGCTGAAATGTTCTTTATGAACCATATAGGATGAGGGTTTTTTCCCCTTCAGGGAACAAGAAACAAGCTCAGCTGCCTAGTGTTCTTTGTCTAAAGTGAAAATGAATGCAATTCTGGTGAACAAATATGTGCCCCTCTAGGAAAAGCCCACCCCGAGATCTTTTTCCAAAGGAGCTAATGCCTGACACACAGGTGTGGAAAAACAGTGACACCTAGTGGGCGATGTGGAGATGGGAAGGGGTGTTCTCACACCAGCCACTGCTAATTATGTCCTTGATGAGATAACGGAATTCCAAGCATACTGCAAACTGTTTGTGGATCTCCTCTTCCTCTGAAATAGAAGGAAAGATCCCGTCCATTCCTGCACACGTATGGTCACATGATGCAGGTGAAATATTTGAAGTAAGCATTAGGAAATTGGACAACTGCACAACACTAGAATCATTGAATTATACTAAACTCCAGCAACCGAAATATCTACTTGTTCATGTGTGCTGTATGTACATACACAGAGGCAGATGTTTGTACACACATCTCTTCCTTTTGCACTCTGTTGCTTTAGAAGCTGAAATTGAAATGGACTTAGAACTAAGAAACAGAGACATAGAGAGACTGTATGCCGCCCAGAGTCAGAGTCACATCCGTGAGATAGGCAGCTATATAAATTTGATAGATAGATAGATAGATAGATAGATAGATAGACAGACAGACAGACAGACAGACAGACAGACAGACATGTGGGAAGACTTACAAGAGAGAGCTCGTCGCACCCGGGAAATGTTCCAAGCGTATCACTTGTCTTTGTATTCCTAACTTGTGGTAAAACTCATGAGATCTGCATTTGAGGAGGAGGAAATTGGAGACCAAAAAAAGCACAACATACCTCATTATAACAGAAATAAACAAAAGCGATAGGATCGTCCCAAGGCACCTAATCGTGGGCATTCTGTATAAATCTGAAAATGAATGCTAAATAATGTGAAAACAATTGTTTTGCCATCGCTGTGTATACTGTGACTTTTCCAATGAGATTCAGTGAGCTAATAAGTTGGGTATTGTAGGAAATGTTCCAAGTGGGCATAGTCCTTTAAGACGAAATAATATTCAAGCACCACAGTATGTCGTTTATCTATTTATCTGAATAATTAGACATAGAAGCTATATAAGTTTCCTATGGTGTTTTGAGATAATGTAGATAATGGCTATATCACCTGGTGCAGATCATAGCATATCCTGGGCAAAGTTAATGTCTGTCTGCAAGATTAATTCACCTTCAAGTCTGTTTCACCATAACGACTCTGTTGAAGGTGCTCTAAAACTGTAGGGCTAAAGACAGACATAATCTACAAGAAAATTCACAGCACATTCATGGAATCATCACAAAAGCATACAGTACTCTATTCAGTCTTGTCACTCTTCATTGATGAATTCTTCCTGGTATCGATAGTATCATATGGTTCCAGTATAGAAAAGCCAACAAATCTATCTATCTATCTATCTATCTATCTATCTATCTATCTATCTATCTATCCATCCATCCATCCATCTATCTATCTATCATCCACCCATCCATCCATCCAAATTAAGGAGAGTACAGCATATGCTGGAAGACAGGGAAACTCAAGCTGTTATGCTTCTGCTCATCTACTTTAGAGAGGAAATCTATTCCTATACTTTTGTCTTCAATCTAATTCTAGATAGCAATTCTTTAATGGAAGTCTTATCATTATCTTCCAATAACTATAATTCCCACGGTGTTTGGGAGGAAACAATTATACCAAACATAAGGAGAAGGCATTTATTTTAGAAAAAGGAGAAGACATATTGGCATATACTGTGATTATATGTAAAATAATGTTTCCATTATAACTATATCATTTGCATATATATACTGTACTTCAAATAAAGATTGAAAAAAATGGAATGAAAGATAACAAAAAGTAAAGCTGGAATTATAAAACAATGTCTAGCAATTAATGGCATAATGCCTTTAGTAGAAACTTTAACCATATTTATTTGCAAGTAATTTCTGGACGACCCTTTTCATATGTGGATTACACATGCACAAGAAGTCACCCATAATGAGCAGTCTCCTATTTCTTAATAGGAATATTATGAATAGTTATGAATATTATAATGAATTATAATTATTATAATTGAAATTATGAATAGTTCTTATTCATCCTTGTTGATCTGAATAATGGTTGAAGATACTCAAAAGTGATAAACGCATCCAGGTTCAATAATTATTTTGATCCATTTGAGTCTTGTTTCCAAAGATGACTATCTCTATAGTAATCCAGGAGATAATTGTGGGAATTCTATGAATCTTGGCGAAATTCTCCTGTGTCCTAGAACTCTCAATGGTTTACAGTACTGCAGGCCCCAGTATCTTCCAGGGCTACCTGGCTTCGGAATGAATGGGTAACAATGTTATGACATAATCCTAGTTTTTTTCCTTGAGGGGAAGTCGCAACAGTGGCACTGGGAAATTTACTGCTCCTTTCTTTAGAGGTTTGCCATTACCACACTGTCATGCCATGTGCTGTGAGTTCTAGCTCTTATGTTGAAGTGCAATCAATATGTTGACAATACCCTGCTCTGCATAGGTTGTAGGATCCCAGGGAAGTCGTAGTTTTCAGTAGGTGCTACGGAACTGTAATGCATTGGTTGAAGATACACCAGATATTTTCTTCTGGTGCGTAGAAACTATAAGTGAGGAATATCACAGGTTCTGAAGCAGATTTTTTTTTTGTTTTGTTTTAAAATAATCTTTGCATTTCTAACACTTGGTTTCACAGTTTGAATATGAAAGCCATCCAGAGTCATAACAGGTGGAAGCAGCTTATCAGTCTTACTAATAAGTAAAATGAGCAAGCTCCTGCATGTCATGACGCTGGTTTAGGTGTATCTGTCTTCCTTGGATACTATAACTGGGTCAGAATTATTGAATTTATATAAATTGTGGCATATATTAAAATGGGGTTGGATAGTTTGTGGTTCAGCATGTTGTGGTTAAGCATTGGCTTAATATGTTGTGCGAACCAAATAATTACATTAAAGCAAAATATGGTTTAATTATTTAGGCAAGTGTGAGATAGGTCAGTATACAGTAGGCAAAAATCTGGTGGTCTTTTGAAATTCAGTCTGATTGAAATTCCTGTTCATTGTTACACTTACTTTTCATCATTACTCTTCAACAACTGTTAACTGATGGTCTGTCAGGATAGTGATTTGCTGTTCTCCAAAGCATTTGGAACTAGCCAAGTATTGACATGATTTCTTTGCATTAACAGTTTAGGTGACCTTTCCTCTTTGCTGGGTTTAATTTTACTATACATTTATTTTATTCTACTTTTCTTTTAAAACATTCTTAGGAGTCTTAAAGGATCTTAGGTGTAAGAAGGAGGATTTTCTCAGACTGAATTAAAGCCTCTGATTGGACTTGGGGTCCAATTCTGAAGTTTGTTTGAGAATTTCAGATTTCCCATTAACTACTGTTAGCAAATGGTAACAACAACTATAATCATTTTCTATTTGGCATAGAAGAATATTATTATTCTTTACACACAGTCTACCAGATAGTTGTAACTGGATTTGGTACTTTGACTATTGGATCTTTTCCAAGATCTAGGATAGCTAAAGATACCATCATAATATGTGTGCTGTTCCAAGTAATAATCCTTTGTAACTGGTGTGTTGAGATTCTGTCCATTCCTCTTCCTGTACAGTCCTATTGTACTGTCCAAGTACTTGTCCAGATTCTTTGGTATGGCACCAAGCACACCAACCACTATTTGTACCACTACAGCTTTCTTTTCCACATTTGCTTGAATCCTATTTGACAATCTTAATATTTCCCTATTTTTTCTTATTCTCCAGATATTGCAATGTTGTTCTTCTCCTCATCATCACAATCTCTCTTTTCCTATAGGCATTCAATACAATATATATAGCATATAAAGAAAGTAGCAGGGGCAGAGAGAAAGGAGGGGAGGGTGCAAAACTAGTATATCCCTCCTCCAATTTTTGTCCTTTACAATGAGGCAGGTGAGGCAACAGATAGTAACTGGCCCAAAACCATTCTGGGAGCTTCACTGGCTGAAGATGGACTTGATTACATCTTATCACCCCTAATCAACATCTAAATCACTATAGAACTTAGGGTCTTTTTAAAAAAAACAAAAACAAAAAAAGGAACTGTTGATAATGTTTAAAATCAAGATAAATGAGTTCAGCTGGCTTTATGTAGTCTTTCAGGAAAATTATATTTTAAAAAAAGGTTTTCCAAATATTTTCCTATTTTAGAGTCACAAATTAAATTAAATGTAGCACAGAAATAGCAAAATGTCAAAAGAGTAACCATAGTGGTTCTTGAGTAAGCAGAATCTTCAAATTTGTGGGGTGGGGTGTGTGACATACTCTTGACTCTAGCCATGGGCATGTTTTGATAATTTCATAGACATACACTTTGGCAATATGTTGACAACATTTCAGGAAAGTCCCCAGGGCTAGGGAACATAAATGATGGAAAACAAGGTATGGTTATCCTTGTTTTTTGAACAGTTCACAGTAATGTGAAACAAAGTGCAGTAGAAAAGAGATTTATAATAGATGTGGCAAAAATAGTGGGTGAACTGAAAGGAATTGGCTATTGTTCTCCTGGAACAGAAAGATGGGAAGGCATAACAGTTGGGGAATTCCAGTGGGGAAACATGGTAATCTGCAGCTTGGACTTGCTACTAAAGGCCATCATGTCTGGACACAGTTTTA
The DNA here is from genome assembly GCA_030867105.1 of Liasis olivaceus. NCBI lineage: Eukaryota > Metazoa > Chordata > Lepidosauria > Squamata > Pythonidae > Liasis > Liasis olivaceus. The sequence goes on along the minus strand of CM061350.1, from coordinate 45,506,887 downwards.
AAAACTTGCTTAGAATCAAGCCAGCATGAACACAGGACAGGAGCAACTTAATTGGTAAGTGTGGATTTGTCCTCTCAGTGCCTATGGTTTACAAGTACAGTGTGTAAATTTAGATCTGTCCACTTCGGAGGAACTTCCTTGTTGATTTAGATATTTATCTCCCAGTCAGTCCAATTTGGTTCAGATTTTGCGAAATCCAAGAAATAGTGCTATTATTTATTTATAAAAGTATATCCCAGGAACTCCAGGCAGCATACATACCTGTAAGCACTCCCTCCTCCAACTTTTTTCCCTACAACAACCTGTGAGGTAGGTTGAACTGAGAAAGGTTCACTGGATCAAAGTTACTCAGTGAACTTCCACGGCTAAGGGTAGCCTGAACCTGGGTTACCCAAATCCCAGTACACCTTAATAACTATACCACACTGGTAGAATTGGACTAAATTATGTCAGTTTTGACCCACAACCTGAAGGTGGTCTGTTGACCTTGCAAATCAATGGAAAAACACCAGATACTAGTATATATTCTTTCATCTCAGATAGCTTGGCAATTTGAATACTTTACCATTATAAACAGTATGCAACCAACTCTATCCCTGCCTCATTCCCACTGCGATACCTTCAACTTCATTCTTCCATCTATTCTGTGCTATTGTGTTCAGTAAAGCAGCCAATACAGCCTCAATATCTTTATTATGATTTTCCTTATGAGCATACCCTACAGATAAATATCTTTCGTAGAAAGAAGAATAGTAGAATTAGTCTAGCCTGATTAAAACACTCGAAGTTTTGTTCAAAAAGCCAAACTATTAAATTTGCAACTTTAGTAAGTTTTGAATTAGACTAAAAGGAATGTGGCTTTATTATTTCTTTTTGCAAAGTTAGTAGAACCCACCAGTTGACAGATTTGCTTTTCATATGAAATGTTTGCCTAGCTCCAATACGATTTCTGCAATGCATTAGCTAATGTAATACAACTGGTTCCAAGAGGTTTTTGGGGTCAGAAGATTAAGCCATTCAATTTATAAAACATTTAAAGACACTTTGGTAGGGAGCCTCATGAAATCATATAAGTAATTTTCAAGTATGATTCATGGATAAAAGCACAGTATCAAAGTATGTTTCTGCTAGAAATAAGGGGAAAACAACAAAGCTCTCTTTCTTTCTCTTCAGAATCACATAATTGCTATGGAATAAGTTGGATAGTTAAATACAACTCTCCAGATTTTGCATTATATGTGTATAATGAACATTTTTCCTAGACAAGAGACATAATGGGAACTGATAGCTGTTGTGTTTGAAGGTGGGGAGACAGCCATTTTCTTTGTCCCTGAATACTAGGAGTAATCTAATATTAGATACCAACCACTAACACTTGCAATCAGTTTACAATAACCTTTTCCAAACTAAAGTATAACTTTAATCCGCAGAATTCCCTAGCCAGCATAGCTATTGCTGAGAATTCTGAGAATTGAACTCCATGAATCTGGAGAGCATCCAGCTTGAAGAAGTCTTCAAGACTGATTGTGAACTGCAGATTTTATGGCTGAAACATCTTGACCAGTTTTTGGACTTTGCTTCTTCCCCAACTTTGTTTTTTGCAACATCTTGCCAGATGAAGAATTCTGGAAATTTTGAAAGTTGGCATGCTCTTTTGTGCCCATTTTGCCTAACCCTAATAAATGTTATTAGCCATGTATGGATTTGGAATTTATTTTTTCAATGGGCCCACAGGGATATGATTGCATTTTTACTTCTCCCACTGCCACTTTTCTTTTTGACTCACTCTCCTGATCAAGTCATTTCCCTCAATCAAAGAACCATGTTGGATTCAAATGGCATATAAGCTCCAGGAGAAAGAGAATAAATATAAATAATTGTAAATCTGGATAAGCCTAGGGCTAGGGTATTGTAGTCTGAACTTGTATCAGTCCCAGAATATACAGTATCATCACTGTAGTCTTCCAAGCTATTTTAATGATACCTAAGCACTTAAAAGCACTAAGCGTAACTGAAATGTTTTAGTGAGAGATTTACTGTTCTTTTGATAATCCTTTCCTACCTCAGGTTACATATACTTATGCAACAGAATAAACAATGCAGCCCAGGCTATTCATCATGTCCAAAGTAAGATACAAAATCAGTTTCCCCATCAGCTCTCACTCCTGTTTGTCAGCAACTGGCATGACTAGCTGCCCTCATTAGCTTTTCTTCCATGAAATCACGGCGGCTGATATGGAGGTGATTCCACAATTCAGACAGCCCTTCCCCAGCTGGCACTCCAGATGTGCTGGAACTGCAACCCCAGCATTTCGAGCCAGTGCGCTCCATCCCAATACCAAAAGCTGGGACTTAAAAGTAAGACTTCAAAAAGCCCCCCCACCCAAAAAAAGTATGACAGATCACACATTTTACAGACAACAAGCTTAAAAAAAGAAATGCAGAGTTCATCTCTAGCATGTTATATGGGCAAATTAAAACATTTTTTATTGGATGACAGCATGTCAGACTGCTATCCCAGCAGGTTGGGAAATCTGAATAGGTTATTAATCATGTGCCTGCTTCCATCTGGAAAGGTGTTTCTCCCCGAGAGAAGGAAAGGAATGGGTGTCTTCTCTTGCCATTCACACAAAGGCAGTGCCTGGCAGCGAGCCAGCTCCTGCTGGTTTTGGCAAATAGTGGATACCGACAAACATACATATAATTAGAGCAGTCAGGCAACTATGGAACCACACTCACCTCTACTTTGGTTTGATGTACAATCTTCTCTGCAGGATTGAATGCAAGAGAAAGTAGTTCTGCTATTTTCCAGCAGAAATCGACAATGCAATGCACTGAACAGGTCAGGATCATGACATTGTTCTGTTATCTATCCTTCTGCTCAGATAAGTTTTTAAAGTTTTTATTTTATTTTTAAAGACATAAGGTGCCAAATAATATTTATCTTGTAACTTGTCAGCTATGGGAAAGGGAAAAAGGAAAAGAAGCCAGGAGGCCACAAATGTTTGGACCTTTGGAATACTGAGTGTTCAATATGGGCAGTCACAAAAATGGCTGCCACAGGGAAGCAGGACTATCACACTGTGAAACCAAGCACTGGGTTCAGACATCAGCCAATTGTATTTTCTAAGGGCATTTTGACACAGCCACTGTTTCCAGTCCCTAAAAAATGGTTTGAAGATGATGTGTAGTCTTCACTGCCATCAGCCTCACAGTGTTGAGAACAAGGAGTGAAAATCAGTGTCCATCAAAGCTGCCACACGTTCTGCAGAAACAGAAAAGAAAAGGCAAAGAAAGACCATAAAAACATACAAAAATACACACAGTATCTGTCATGCAGTCAGTAGCTTTCTGGGTAGGCCATGCTATGCAAAGCATAAAAAAGCAGTAAGAAATAATAAGAAAATAAATTAAATATGTGAGTTAGGAAGAAAGAAGAAAGAAATACAGTTAACCTTGTGTACATGAAAACCTTTCTATTCTTACAACCTTGTTTCCTCCACATCCCTACACCACTTCGTACATTGCCTCTTATTCTTTAGACTTCTCATCTCTCTCTTTTCCAAGACTTCACTAACTCCATCCAATCTTCAGTAAGTTTGGCATTTTCAGAGTTGTATGATGTTTGCTTTTCAGGCATGAGGAAGCAAAAAGTATATTGCAGCTGCATATTCCTGTATTGCGTATTGCCCCATTTGGTTTCCAATGCTCCAATGAAAGGACTGCTGCTTGAGGACACTGACTGACCATTAAGAGCAGTCCATGTCCTCAGAGAGCAGTAAGTTTACTGGACATAAAGGAGTTGCACTGGTAGTGCCTTTGGCGAGATTTATTGCAGGTACATGGAAGATGGCTACCACCACCATTACCAGGGTAGCAGTGGCTGAGCCTGAGGCTGAAGTTGAAGATTGCATTTCTGAGAGACCTAGCAAGGACTCCTGGGTGAGAGTGGGAAAGGCTGAAGTGGTCTTCCCCCACCCTGAAGTGAGAAAAGAGGGAAATAGGAGGGCATACTGGATAATTGATTCAGCTATTACATCACCTTTTGGTACTTAGCTGCTAATTCAGCACTTAGCAAGCCTTTGGTACTGGGACCTCAAACACTTCTGAGGCCAAGTTAGCTACTTCTGTGAGGCTAACAGCTCCTTTCTCACCATTGTGCAAACCTCTTTCTGATTGGCCCCCTGTCACTACTTTGGAGATCCTTGAATGAATTTCTCAACTTAAGAAAGAAGGCAAAACAGCTGGTGGAGACCTTGTTCCAAATGAACTTTTTGAATCTAATGCAGAATGATGGACCCCTGTTTTGGCCTTTTTATTTACCCATATTGACCAATCTATCCAAACGCCCAAAGAATGGAGTTGCTTAATAACCTTGCCAATGTTTGAAAAGGTCTAATCCAGTCAATTATTACCCAATTAACTTGCTCAGCATGGTAAGTAAAATATTTGCTAGGCATCTATACACAAAACTGATGGATTGGCTGATCACAAAAAGATTTTAGCTATAGAACAAACCAGCTTTGAGCCAGGCTTCTCAATCTTTGATCATGGCATCACTCTGCAACTCTTAGCCTCCCCAGAGGGACCCTCTATGCTGCCTTCATTGACTTGAAGATGCCTTTTGATTCAATCCCCAGGAGTGGCTGTGGCAAAAGCTAGTTGACTTCTCTGCTGATTGCCAGCTTTTGCAGCTAATTCTAATGTTACTTGAGGACATTTCCATTCAGGTTAAACGTGATGTTCATGGTACTTTAACAACACCAATCCCCACAAAAAGAGCATCAAGTAAGGGTGCATCCTGGCCCCCTTTTTATTCAACGTTTATGTAATAGAATTGTTCAGGCCCTTTCCAAATGTGAATTTCACCCTCCTCACTAAATCAGAAACCAATGTCCACACTGTTCTATGTTGACAGTGCAGATATTCTCTTCCTTACCCAAAATGGACTCCTCTGCAGCCTTTGGCCAAACCAAGGGACTGGAAATAAGTTATTTAAAAATGAAGATGTTGCTTTTCACCAAGTGATGTTGCCTGCATATGTGGGAAATCAATAGCCATCCCATTGAGCAAGCAAAAGTGCTTAAATATCTAAACATCTCTTCCAGTCATCTACTTCCTGTACATAGCAACCTTGAGAAGGCACAGCTTGAGCTGAGAAAGCCACCAGGGCAGTCTTTAGATTTGCCAGCTGCAATGGAAACATGTAGCTCCCTGCAGCCATGAAATTTGCAGCGTTAAGGTGCTGAGCCTACTTTTTTTTGCTGCAACCATCCAATCTAAATTCATCAGAACCTTATTATGGGTCTTCTGCAGTCAGCCAGATGTTTAGGCTGGATTTGGCATTTTTATCCACCTACCGAGTCCTTATTATAATTATTTAAATTTATATGCCACCCAATTCCCAGTGACTCTAGGCAGTTTACAAATTGTTTAAAATATTAAAAACAACAAAAGACATAAAAGAAGAGTTAAGATGGCAAGAATGATAATACAAGATGGGAACAAAGAAAAACAACCCACACAATCTTAAAGGGGACTTCAGTCACTCTCGCCAAAGGCTTGGGCGAAGCGGGTTCAAAATGCCAATTGGGTGGAGCCATTCAAATCTTGGGGGGAACCTCATTCCAGAGGGCAGGCTGCCACCTGGCAACCATGTTCAGAGTTACCTGGACCCTTTTAGGTCTAGCTGATTTTGCAGGATGCTTAGTGGATAAAGTCTCTTGCATCCACTCTAGGCTGAATGCCAGTTGGGCAGAACTCATTCTGATGAGCAAGGCAGCAACTTCTGTTACTATCTGGGATTCTTCTGAACTTATAGGAAGTGAATAGATTCCTCTGTAGTATGAATTCTGCCACTTTGGGGCTATTTCCTTCTGGCTCCTTCAAACATCTAGGCAGAGCATAAGCAGCTAGATCCAGGAAATAATCAACACTTCTTTGATGAAAGGCATAATGCTCCCTACTCTGAAAGAAGTGGTAGCAGGTCTTCTCTTCAAGAGGCTCCCCCTTGATTCAGCTGTTTGACAACTTTCTCCCAATCCTCAACTTTCCCTTTCTTTGGGAAATTTGTTGAGAAGGTAGTATAAAATCAGCTACAGAGGATCCTAAACAAAATGGCTTGCCTAGATCCCTGTCAGTTAGGGATGGTAACAGCATTGGCCAGTGATCTTTTTTGGGACTTAGAGAAAATGCATTCATCTTGGTCCTATTAAAATCTCTCAGCTGCATTCAATACCATCAACCATCATATTAAGGGGGTTGTACTCTTACCTGAGTGATTGGTTCCTGTCAGTGGCCATGGAAATTTCTCACAGGCCACATGATGTAATGCCTAATTACCAGGAGAGGTAATCCTTTAATTTGGGTGAATCATCAGTGTCATTTCCACCACAGGTTCAGCCAGGGATGCTGTGGAAAGCCTGAACCAGTCTCTGCTCTAGAGGCTGTCAGGTACTGGATAGGGTGAAAGATTCAGATTAAATGCTAACAAGATGGAGATGCTGATCATCAGTTAACATCAGGGCAATCCAGTAATATTGGTCAAGGTAGTAACTTTGGATGGGGTCATACTACCCTGAAGAAATTGGCATCTGACTTGGGGATCCTCTTGAATGTGTGGCTCCTACTGAAACAGCAAGTAGAAGTAGTGGCCGGAGAGGAGGGTCTCTGGCTGATATGCCATTGCTGCCCTTCCTAGACCAGTATGCCCTGCCAGTGATAATTCACTGGATATCTTGTAAAACAGAGTTGATTTTTTAATATTTATTAATATAGTCAGATACTTGCATGGACAATGAATATTGAGACAACTATGGTAATTTGAAGCAAACTCGTTTGAATAGAAAAAAAATTCTAATTCAAAATTTTCCAGAAAAAAAACCCTGTCTCTAGCATTGTCACATCTCCATCCAATATAACTCTAATGTCACCATAAACATTCCTAATTCATTTATCCATAAATATATTAAACAACCAAGAGGATATTATACCTCCTTTTCTTGCTCTCTGTTTAATGTTTTTATTTCATTTGTATTGCTTTTAATCTATCAACAGAAAAAAGAAAAACAATGATCAAACACACAAATTAAAAGAAAATTTTAAAAAACACATACAAAAATAAACCAGAAAGAAAGAAAGATGAAAAAAAATACATGTTGAATTAGGTATGTATAGAACAAAAGGGTCAATTCTTAAACAACAGGTTGAGCTTTGACCACACAGAGAAATACTGCTAGGACTTTCCACAACAACTCTACAATGCCAATACATTCGTAGCCAGTGTACACTTGTTTCTATTCAAAGTTTTAAAAAAAGTGTACTATAGTCTTTCTACTGGAGTAGAACAATTTTTCTAGCTGTAGCCCATGCACAGTAAGCTCAAAATTCTTAATATTTCAATGTGTTCCAAATTTTCAGAATATAATCTCACATCACATTCACATCTTTAACCCTTACTGCTTTCCCCAATATCCTGTTTAACAACCTTATGAATTTTGAACCAAAATGGCACCACTGTAGGACAAACCTGAGGCAGTCTCTTCTCCAAAGCATAATACTTCCATCATATAGATACCTGAAACTCAACCTCTACCATATACCCTCTGAGTCCTCAATAAGCATGAAAAGGAATATTTTCCTGAATGAATTGCATCTTGACAATACAAGAGGCTAATTTAATATTCTTTAAACTCTAGCCTATTGATCTAAATTAGGATATTCCAACTCATTGTTCCAAGCTACTTGCAGGTTTCCCATATGTGTCTTAGTACTACTTTCAATTGTACATAAAAACATAAAAGATTTACCAGCAATTTTCAGGCTAGGATTATCCTATAACATCAATTTCTCATCAGAATTAGGAGATTCCTTCCAACATCATCCATATATTTATATATCAAATGTGTCACCATCCATCTCATTAAAAAGCAACTGTGGGCGGTTTACAGAGAAGAAAAAATAAATTAAAAGACAATATAAAAGCAGTCTTAAATAAATAATAAATACATTCCAAGAATTGATGGAATTGGCAAGTAGCTCGGGGAGCATCATCAGGGCGTCAGCCACCCCCAGGTTTGATTAGAACTCTCATTGCCCCATGCAAGCTGGCAGGGCTAGGTCTTAAGTCCTTTCTGTACAACCCGGAGGGTAGGGGCCTGCCGCACCTCTGGGGGGAGAAGATTCCAAAGGGCAGGGGCAATGACAGAGAAGGCTCTCCTCCTGGGTATGTATTGTATTACATATGTATTACGACCTTTAATGCGGGGGGGGGGGGGGGGAACTAACTTACAACTAAAACAGGAACCAAGTCTTTTCCAAGGAATTAAATGGGTCAAATCATAACTATCTATTTGTAATGAAGGTCGGAAGTAACTTCCTTAACTTTCTTTCTTTCTTTTCCTTTAATTGTATTGTTTCTTTCACTTTTTTCTTCTCTTCTTTTATATATTTCTTTTTCTTTTATTCAAGTAAAAATTCTCAATAAAAATTATAAAAAATATTTCTAATTATCTATATTAAAGTATATCTTTCTCAATCACTTATTTCTTGCTCTACAACAAATCTGGAAGTTTTACTAATTTGGCTCATCATCTGCCTCCTCACCCCAAACAGATTTGGAGTTTGCATTTATATATGTTTGACCTAATCCATCTTGAAGATAGAAAATCCTCCTATATGAGTTTCTTGTAGCAACTTCAGGATATAATTAACCAAGATTACTAAGAATCTTTCTCCTTTTGGAAGGATACCTAAAACCTGTAACATTCCAGGAAACTACTAGTGATGACATCAATATAAAAAAAAAAGCAATATATCTAAAAAGAAACAGAATTATATGGACTACAGTAGAGAAATTCCATCCCCTGTGCCCTCCGCAGGGAGGTCCATCTCATTACTTCTTTTTGTATTCTGATAGCAGCTGAACAAATCCATCTCTAGCTTCTGGATGAAAGAATTGCTTCATGCCAGAATCTAGGATTAAACAATAGCTAAATAAAGGAAATAGTAGTTAGAAAAAGAAAACAAAATCCCTTTTTGCCTAGCTGCTAAACACATCCCATTAAACAATTTGCATTGCTGCATTAACTGAGGGACTGCCTCTGAGAAAAACATTACATTCTTGTCCTTCCATTCCGAAGATCCAGTATTTGTAGGTAGTAGTAAATTATTATTATGGATTTTAGTTCTGAGAGACCACAACTGGGCTGGTCCTGCCTAATGCATGGAAGCAGAAGCCTAGAAAGCATGCAGTTTCTATCTCCAGTTTATATTTAAGCTGTAGTAAGAAAATCTCATGCAAGAATGTTTCCATATCAAGCTAAATACTTGTCTAGCTCAATGTTACAGGGAATACTCAGAGCATGTAGATCATTTTTACATAGCAAATCCTGTACTTGTATTACTTAATTAGAGTCTGCTAAATTAGGTGGCATGTGCATTTTTAAAAAATGAATAAATAAATCTTGAATATCTTTATTCCCTTTCAACAGCTCATCAAAATCTGTAGTGCATTGCTTATCATCACTTTCAGGTTAATTGATCCTTTTCTCTTGAGAGACAGTAACTATTTCTTTAAGCTCAACCTGAGTCCACCATGTCCTTAACAACAGAGTTATACTATGCTTCAACAGACTTCAAATTAAATCCTCAGTGGTAGCTTTTTAATTGCTGAAACTCTGTGGTTCTATCATTCATTAAATTACAATGCAAAAACTTTTAATGTTCCAGGTAATCAAGATTAGATGCCATCTCTAGAATCTCAGGAATTTCAGAAGTTAATAATACTCTTTGAAGTTCCTTACAGATGGGAAGGGCTGATTCAGCTTCAGGTTCTCTCCGTTTTGCAATGCTAGCCAAGTAAGAATATTGAAGAGTCAGAAAAGTAATTTTCTGGCAATATTTTGGGACCCAGAACTCATAAGCCTTCCTTCATTAATTTATGCCCTCTACCTCTGGCCGGCCCCACAAATTATAGGGTATAACTGCTGGTGCTGTGGTAACCCATGGCTAGTAAGTCTTTGCAGATACCCTTCCATTATCCTCCATCCTCAGTAAATGCTGCAAGTTGTTACATTAGAATGTAACTATTGCTTCGGCCTCTACCTGGCTGATCCAGGATTCTAAGTCTTTGGGGGTGCATTTTTTATTTATTATTATTTATCCAGCCAGGTGGACATCGCCTTTCCAGCAGTTGCCCAGGTAGGCATGCTACCTCCATTCTGCAGACATGCTAAACCAATGAAGGTGTGATTGCTGGATCTTATTCTGAACTGTGGTCTGCTGATAGTATATTTGTTGAATGTCCCCATTCTACCATCAATCATGCAAGGAGATTGTTCTCAAACATCTCATCTGAAACACTTCCAGCTTTTGTAGGTTATGCCCACATTTCTACTGTGTAGAGCAAAACTGGCATGATGGTTCAAATCTCCATTTTCAGGCTGATGTTCTTCTTCGAGAGACATAATTGTTACCTGGTGAAAGCCACTTGAGCAGTACCATGTTGTGCAACAATATCAATGGAATCAGCAACCATTGATGTAGGGATCAAAGAACCTAGGTATTTAAATTCATCCATCTGCTCAATAGGCTAATCTCCTAGGGTTAGATTAATTCAGGTGCCATCAGTTGACATGGCCTTGGTCTTTCTTGCATTTATTCATAGTCTGAGCCTCTCTCCCTTTTTGTTTATGATATCTAATACATTTTGTGCTGTCAGTTCTGATTCTTCTATGAAAACAAGATCATTGGCATATGCTGCATCTGGAAGGTTCAGTTCTGCACTGCACTGAACTCCTGCAGGCTCAGCTGGGCCCTTCCCCACTGGCAGTTGAAGTGTTACAATGCTGGAAACAGCATTTTGAATTAATTTTAAACTGTAATCCACTAGTGGCATTACATCAGGAGCTAAATGATCCAGGTCCATCCTCTGATATTGTATGTGAAGCTGAACCAGATAAAACAGAGATTGTTGCAACTATTAAACAGTTCACAAACAGCTATAGCTTAAGCATAGAAAGCTAGTAATGCTCATCAGATTTGGAAGTTTTCCCCTAATTTTGGACTCCTTTGTAATTGAATTAATTATCAAGCAGCCATTATTAGAAACCTGAAGTCCCCTCCCTGCTCAGTGTTAAACCATTTATTCTCATATATACTTTACTTCTGTCATATAACTCTTATCAGATTCAGCAACTAACCTTTCATTCCATATTTGTACAAAGCATTCTGTATTTTAAGCCTATTCACTTTATTATATAGTTTCTCCATCAATATCAATAAAGCTTCTTTCTTACATTCATACAAAAAAAATTAACAATTCAAGCAACAGGCATTTTGCATGCAGCTCATCCCACACCAAAGAGAAGGGCGAAACTGACATAATCTCGTCAATTTTACCCCCAATGACTTCACCTGAGAAGATGCAAAGCTGTCAAACCAGCATTCCCTTCCTAATACTTCTTAGGGCACCTAAACTTCAGAAGCCAGGAGGAGAATGTGAGGCAAGAGATTCCTCCAATGGAGAAATAGCTTGTCCTCAAGCCTCCAGTCAAGTTGAAAAGGGCACTGTGTGGAGACTAAAACATAAAGAAGAAGTAAGAATGTAAAGAGGTGAAAATTATTGTTGGATACAGAGATGGATATGTGTGTCCTTAGAGGAGCAAAAGTAATGGCACTTTCTCCATAGTAGAAAAACATGAACTACATGTATGTGTGTGTGTGATTAAAACCTAGCTGTACTACCCACTCATGTTCAGATTATATAGCAAGCTAACTATAACTGAAATTACGGCTCAAGTTGTGTGCTGTTGCATATTGTTTCAGTCATAGCCATTGATGCATCCTGCCAGTAAATGCAACTAGCAAACCATGGAACCATTATTTGTCATTTGTTTAGTACAACATATAAGGTCTTGGGGGAAGCTAGAGGGAGGGATGATGGCCCCAAATGAAGGCAGAGGCTTCATATATCGTACCAGTATGTTTTTTTTCCCCCAAGCCTGGGAGGCAGAGGGACTGGTTGGTTAAAAAGAACTAAGTTAATGTTTATTACTTTTGTTTCTTACCTCAGAATGATGTACTGCTGAAATAGTTACACAGTGGGAGAGCAAAAATAATGAATTTGTAAGCTGCGTGTTGTTCTGAGGCCATCAGTTGTCCATCCTAATGCTAATCAAGCCAGGGATGGAACCACCTGGGTTTGTTAGCAGTCCCTGTGGTGAGAGAAACCAAAGGGAGAGCTTGAAGCAGCACGGGGCAGCACATCTCCAGATTGATCAATATTCAAAGTGTCCAACATTCTAACATTACGGTTAATTTTTGAACGTGAAGGGAAGCAAAGTTCTTCTTCTGGTTATTATTATTAGTAATAGAACTTATGTTGGACTGAGAATAACAAAAACAAGGTCTGAACTGGAAAGTGAAATTATATGTGTGTATAATTGGTATACACAAATTTGTAATTAGCGTGCGTGCACGCGCATGCGCACACACACACAAATTTGTAATTAGAGCAAGCAAGCAATATATGATGAATTCCTAATATTCTGATCAAAGTATTTTGTGCTTGGAAAGTTTGCAATTGAATTTAAAATTATTGAAAGGAGTAATGTATGGAAAGGAAAGGAGAGGTTAAAAAATTACAAATCTTTTAACACCACATAGTGAATTAATCAAATGGGTTATGGACTGAGGACTACATAATTAAACATGTAAGGTATGAAGGTAAAGTACCAGAATACATGAAGAGGATAATTCCTTTAGTCAGCAAATGGGCAATAACAAGAAAGGAATTTTTGTCTGGGGATATTGAGCAGTTGTATAAACATATGATGCAAAGGCTTTTTCAAATAGACATAACATTGCCATATGCTCCATCAAAAAACTGCAGAGGAACTTGGGAAAAAGAGAATGATTTAAGACCAGCTATACTCCTTTCTGCCATCACTTGGTTTGCTGAGCACAGACAGCAAAAGGTAAGGAGTGTCGTTAAATGAGGACACATTGAAAGACCAGAGTGTGCCCCAGAGAGCCCTGGGCTGAGATAATGAAAGCTAGTAAACATCACCAAGGAACGGCTGCCTTCCTTAGAGCACAGAAGAAAAAAGCATTCTGCACTTGCATTAAGTCCTCTGATCTCTCATTGCATATGCAGTAGCTACTTCAGCGGCGCACCAGAAGCCCATTAAAACGGTTAGACCTGTATCCTATTTGCAAACTTTGGTTGTCTGTGTACAGATGACTAAGGAGGCAAAGTCTGGATTGAACGGGCAGGAGAAAATGCAGTGGAAGAGAGCCTCTAGTCTTGTATAAATATCATGCCTTGGACCATCCTGCCTTGGCCAAAATCCTCTAAGCAAATGGCCCAGCATGCATGGGCCCTGGAACATGGGAGAAAACCACCAAGGTGCCTTTGGGACAGAGACTGAGCATATTTTGCTAATCTTGTCTTCACGAGCATTATTGGCATGCAGTCAGGAAGAGTACAATCTGGTCCATTGTTTCCTTGAACACAACCCAGGCAATAACAATCAACTCCAGGTCAAAGTTGAGATGAACACAAACTGAAGACTGCTATTCCTGAGTAAGAGCTTTGGTTTTCTCCCTTATCTCCTGGAGTAAAGAGTAGGAAGAAAGAAAAATGAATTGTTATATGCCAAAACCAATCGTAAATTCATAAGGATAGGGATAATATGAGAGTTTAACTTTCTCTGCATTTTTTCCAATCAACCCCTAAAACTTCATTTAGCCGCTGGGTGAATTACATAGAAACCCATGAGAAGAATAATATGCCAGGGAGGGTAATTATTTAGATGAGGAATACAATGGAGAGGTATTTAACATGAACTATTTCCTACCATCACTGCTGCTACTGCAAACAAAATGATGTGTTTTGACTTTTTTTTTTTAACCCAATCATATACAGCTTAGTTTGGAGCTCAGTTTTAATTAAATTTATGGGGTGATCTAAAAGAGCACAGGTTTTACATATAAAAATTCAGGTTTAATCCTTGGCATCTACAGCTAGTAATGCAGACCCCTTGTCTGGAACTCCACAGAACTGCTGCTGGTCTTATAGGCAATACTGAGCAAGGGAATAGGGCTACACAAACCATTTCGAGAGGCACTTTGCTCATATACACTGTGGTTTGGCAGTAGCCCTGATGGAAGTGTCCTCTTCGTGTATGCGTACTGTATAGAAGTCCATGCAAAGCCCTTAAAATGGCTACTTCAATATATCACAGCAAAGGTGTCCACATGAGGGATCAAAAAAGTCAAGACGGTGGCTGCAATTTAAACCCCACCCCCTTGAGATGCATCTGCTCAGATGACTGAAATTCATATTTTCTGGCATATATTTTAGCCCTTTCACTCATAATTAAAGCTACGCCTTCAATTCTCTGCATATATTCATCAACTCTACTCCACAAGATCAAATCAGCCTCATATTATGACTTTTCCCCTTCTGTTTCACAGATTCACAATGAATCTCTTTTTCCTGCTCTCATTTCATTTGTTAATTATGCTCTTTACCATTTATTCATCTTTTATTTCTAATTGCCATGTTCCATATGCCAGTGTGGTGTTTGGGGCACATTTGAGCCAGATGCCACAAGTGCAACCAAAGACCAGTTTTACCCCAAGCATACCCAATGCTGTTCTATGCAAGCTGGGATCTCAAATCAAAAGATTGCCTTGCAAGCCAACATTCTGAGTCCAACCAATTAGGAAATACATGCAGTCTATCTAGGATATGGGTTAAACAAATAGATGACAAAATGGAGCATTTTCTACAAACTTCGGGAAGTGAACAAATCGATAACATTGATGAACAGTTGTGCACTGAGGGTGATTTTTCTTTAAAGAAAAAAAAAGGTACTAAAACATTGAGTCCTTTATTCTAAAGCAATTCCAAAGCTATGTTCATTTATTTTAGATGTTGCCCAGAAAAATAAAAAAGAAATATTGAAGAGCTTTCTGTATATCTGCCTAAGTTTTTCAATAAAGTAGGCTGATTAAAAGCAAACTTTCAGAATTATTAATGTCCTACTGAAGTACAGTGACTACCTGAACTAAATGTATGCAGAACAGACTCCCAGCATAAACTCTAAATCATATTTCAGTTTAGCACACTATCTTTATTTTATTTTTTGTGGGAATTAGTGGCAAAAGGACAGGGATCGTTTTATGTATATAATCCCATAGCTACACATTCCTTTGGATCATTACCATAAGTGGCTATTACTAAATCATGTGCCTCATGTTCATAAGATGTTCTCAAACTTTCCCACCTTAGCAGAGTATTTGCACAGTAAAAAGACGAATCAATAAATAGGTAAGAGGAAAAAATGATAGGATGTGATCCAGGAAAAATAATGCAAACACACAGAACTTCTTGACTAATAGTTGACTGGCTCCAGTGAATCTGTAAATATCAATAAGAACACTGAAACATACATTAGATTTCTGAATTATGAGTATCACACATTTGATTCTCCAGCCAGAAGGAAAGCCAACTGGATGTCTTGGTTATTTCAAGTAGATTTGTATGAATAAATGCTTTCTTGGATAGAGATCACCCCTTTGACTTCCATTTTGCATTTGAATACTGCTCAGGATTGAAGAGAGTTGTCCAATATCAATAAGAATTTTTCCATTGACTCACACATTGATCAGCAACAAAAGTTACAATCTGAATGTTGCCTGTACAGATTTGCTTGAACCAGCTAGCAGGTATAGAGAATAAGGAAGATGACCTTGACAGAAATATGCAGGAACCATTTCCTAGGCAAAAGAGGCTGAAACATTTTTAAACTCTAGAATGAGATAACATTTGGAAGAGGCTCAGGCAGAGATTTTCCTAATTCACTGGATTATAAGAACCAGGAAGAGGTATAGAACAATGAGACTTGCAAGATTCTGTTGTTATAACCAATCTCAATAAAATAAGCCTTCCTGTAGGGTGGATTTCCTGGTCTGGTCTGCCAGGTGGGACTGACAGCAGGATCAGTCAAACTGCTTTTCTGTTCTAAGTCAACCAAATTTATGCAAATTGCTTAAAGTGGGGAGGGAGCATGAGGAGCTAATGCCAGATGCAGAGAATGGTCCAGTAATTCTGTCAAACTTTTAACAGATTTGTTTTGGGTTTTTTTTCAAATAGACTTAACTTGTGCATAAGTAGCCTTGCTTCGCTTCAAAACTGAGATTTTCAGTTACAGGCTGCCCACGTGTGTAATATAAACCTCCACCCATTTTGCATCATCATTTCATAATGGAGGACATTGCTTTCTCAGAAAGTATAGTGTAGTGTGGTACTTTTTCTTTTATCACACCTTTATTATTTTTATAAATAACTCAAGGCAGCGAACATACCCATACTCCTTCCTCCTCCTATTTTCCCCACAACAACCACCCTGTGAGGTAAGTTGGGCTGAGAGAACGTGACTGACCTCTCGTGGCCACACAACCAGCTTTCATGCCTAAGGTGGAACTAGAACTCACAGTCTCCTGCTTTCTAGCCTGGTACCTTAACCACTAGACAAAACTGGCTCTCACAGTTAAGAAAATCTTAAATCTGGTTCCTGACTGTTAATCATATATCAATCTTTCTGCATCTTATATAAATCTTCCCCAACCTTGTGTTCTTCAATATATTTAACCCCAACCCTTATCATTCCCATAGACTGAGCCAGCGTGATGATGGCCATCTGGCTCAGGATTGTGGGAGTTAGTTCAACAGATCCAGTTGGAGAGAGCTATGTAGATATGGAATCTAGTTACAGATCCACCACGTAGATCCTGATGATTCATACAGAAAACTGACCGAATAACACATTGATGAGTTTTGACAAACCATGAGAGACTAAATGCTATAGAATAGAAGCCAAAAGCTAGTGATGGATGCAATGTAACAAAGAGAGAAGAAAAGTTGTCTGAGATGATTATGGCAGCAATATGAGAAAAATAGCAATTAACAAAATGTGAGACTAAGACTCCCTAATAACAAAACAGATTAAATATCCCATGATTAAAAAAAAAAAAAGTGCTGGGTAGGGGGTTATTAGGATTATCTGACCCAATAATACATGAATAACAAAGAAAGATGATAAGAAGTAGTCAAGGACATCTGTCCTCAAGATGTTCTGCATTTCTGGAGACAAGCAAGTTCTCCCTCAAACAGAGCAAGCCTTACAGAAACCCCCACTGAAACCCATTTGGTCAGTTCCAAACAATGAAGCAAAAAAAGATAAGAGGTCACTTTGCCCTGACAAATTTCTTATGATTAGTGTATTGTAAATCACACACACACACACACACACACACACACACAGAGGATTGAAATGATCTTTATCATGTGTCTATACACACACAAACATCCCAAATTGCAAAATGTACATATGAAGATAAATTACTCCATGGTAAATGGTTGCAAATATTATTTGCAATTAGATGTTTGTTATTAGAGTCTAAATTTCATGCTGCAGGATCTGGTGATACAATCATTTAAACTCCTCTGAGAAATATCTTTTATCCTCTTTATGAGAGTAGCATTCATGGCAGCTTTTATATCAGCAAGAAAAGTATCTCACATAATTTCTCTTTCCATGGAGAATCAATACTGCATAATCCATCAATGTGGTAGCCCTTCCTTACTTGTTCAGATTTCATTCTGTGGACAAACTATCAGAATAATGAATATAATGCTCTATTTTTGGCTGAACAACTGAAGCACCTTTGTGAGAAAGACATCATGGTCCAGTTAGCTGAAGAATATTTTAGCAGCATAGGAAAAACAGTGAATTCCATAGACTTAATTGATGTCTTTCCAATTGCAGAAGCACAAGAATTCATAAATCTACTGCAGAGGATCAAAGCCAAACAGCAATTTCATTAAAAGCAAGAAACAATTCCTGAAGACATTTCTTCCTCTAATACATATCATACTCAAACAAATCTAGCATGCCCACCACAAATGAGAAACATGAACACTTGGCACTTCAGAAGAAAACTGTAGATTTTATTTGCTATAGAAATATCACCCAAATATACAATATAATAACTGTTTCACTTCAAAAAAAGTTCCAAGTTGTTTCCCAAATGTCTTTAAGGGTACTTAAAGATTCTATTATTATACTCATATTAAATGCTATCAGTAGAATCTGTGTACATAGAATGGTATTAGGATTTCATCATAAATTAACTTGTACAGATTATTTTGGTATGTGAACTCTTGTAAGTTATATACACATTCTTCACAATGTTTATACTAGAAAAGGAGGAAAATATTAATGTAAATTCCTCCAATTCCTTATGTAACACACACATGAAGGCCAAGAAATCAAAATTCAACAGATTTGATTGATTAATTATTCCAGGAAATCAGCATAAATAATATTTGCTAAATGCAACTGGAGACAAAACTGATTTATCTCGGTCTTTTTCTTATGCACAGGGGAAGAAAATGATATAAAACTATAAAGAAATGACCAATATTTTGTCAGAGCAGACATACTAGCATGGCTAAGATCTTCTGATTTGTTCCTAGCTATTATACCATTTATTTAAGCATTAAACCATTCTTTGTGTAACTTTGTATAATGCTCCTAAAACGTAGATGTTCATGATTTTGGGATAATCCTGGAAGTAATTTCATGAGCGTATAATGGTTCTCTTTCTGTGGCGGATAGCAACAGAGAGCAAGGCTATCAGGAAGGAGGGGGTGCATTCCAGGAAGGGAAGGGACAAAAGACAACACAGTCCACAGGGGGAGTGTGGGAAGCATAAGAGGTTCAGGATAGCCACTCCCTAGAATCTCCCAGAGTATATCCCACTAGTTGCAGTAGTATAGATTGAGTCTGGCAATATTCTGTCTATATGATGTAAGCAAATAGAGGAACTTAACTCAACTGGACTGTTTCACTGCTATTCTTGGGCTGGGCCTGACACTCTCCTTTTAGAAACCCTTTGAAGTAGGCAAAGCTATGACTCAGAATCACCCAATGAATCTAATTAAAGTTGTTTGATGTTATTTAAGTTACTGTCCTTAAAGACTCTAGCCAAATGGGCCTGCTTTCATACCCAAAAAAAAGGAATACAGAAAGAGAGAGAGAGAAAAAAAAAGTCTGGATACCGATTCTTGTCATGACCAGCTGGATGAAGAGAGTTTAGTAGCATAATGAATGGCACCTGCTGGGGAAGAACCAAAGCAGCTGATCTTTCAGCAGAACTGATGGAACAACTCTTCATGAGAGGTATGAGTCCAGTCTCCCTTATCTTAATGTTATATTGTAACCATTTTACCACACTAGCTCTGCTACTATGATGTAGAAAAATAGGAATGTCCAGAGCATTCACAGCATGCATAGTAACAGTCCTGTTAGGTAGAGTCAGGTTATTCTCCCCACTCTGCAGAAATTTAAGAGGATAGTGGCTTATCTACACTCACAGAATTTGTGTCAAAGTCCATATAACTGGGACCTCGTGCAATCCAACAGTTCACATTCCTAATGTACAAGAAAAATCTATAGGTCTGTGGCAACTGAGTTGTTTTTATTTTAACACAGGAAGAGGCCTGCTAGACCAAACAAACCCCATCTAGTATAGCATTATTTTCCCACAATGGCCAATCAATTGGATGGGAAGCCCACAAGAAGGACATGAATCAATAGCCTTCTCCCATCAGTTTTCTAGCTACCGGCATTCTGAATGATGCTGCGCCTGATACTGGAGGCAATATAGTCATCATGACTTGTAACCAATAAACTGCCTTATCTTCATGAAATAAATATCGTGCCCCATGCCCAATGATTATAACATCTAGAAAACAGTTTGCAGTACAATAGGGGAGTCATTACTTTTCCTTTCTTCAGGTCAAGTAAATGCTGAGAAAGATTGATAACTTGCAGAAAGATAAAGGAAAGACTGCTGAAAATGTGAGATCGGTAGACCTAATAAGGGAGGCCATCCCACACAATATAGTTGCCTGGTAGAGCTCAGAGAGTAAGAGAGTGATGAATCAGAGTTAGAGTCCCAGCAGGGAGACAGCCTATCATCAAACATCCCAGGATCCACAAAAGGAGACTACTAAGAAACAGAAGAATAAAGAAAGCTCAACTATATTGGAATGCATGGAAGAGAAAGACTGCAAAATGTTGAGAGAAAGAATTGGAGGTGTGACTGAGCACAGCATGCTAGCAATTTGATTGCATGAGCCATGATGAAATAAAGTAAGAAAGGAAGCAAAAGCACTAGGAAACAGTAGAAATAGAAGGATGTGGTCAGCTGGTACAGAAGATGAAAGTGCAAAGCAATCTATAATGTTGTTTCCTTAGCCATAGATATGGATAGAGGATTAACAGTGATAACAGTAGACTTCAGATACTAACAAAATTAAATACTGAACATAAATCCTGCACTCCATTTGATAATGATGGAGTTCAAAAAACAGGATTCAGATTTCAAAACTGGAGAGTGGGAGAGGCGATAAAATCCAGTGGTTCACAACCATATACAACAGACAGACAGACAGAAGGAAGTCTTATTCTCAGAAAGCAAACTTTTCTCAGTGACAGAATTAAATCCCATTCTTCAAGTGTTGGGAAGTCATGTTATAGGTTAAAGATTCTACACTGTAGGTCCTTGCACATTAACAACCCAAAATGAGTTGTACGTTCACATTATCTTATAAGGAGCAACATACTCTGGATATGGAAGATCAACTTAGATAGTAATGCAGCTTTCCCCAATCTGATTTTGCTGAGATACTAATTCTTAGAATTCCTAATCAGCAAGGCTAATGCTGAATAGAATGTTTGGGTGTTTTAGAGCGGACCTGGAGTGTGCCAAGCTGGGGAAGGAACATAATCCACATGTTTCTTTAGAAGTAAGCTCAGAGCCTACATAGCAGAAGAGACATCTGGGAGGCTCCTATCTACTCAACTGAACCCCACTTCTGCACGAAGCTCTTTCTCAGAGTGCATCACTAACAGGTATTTGATGCTTTACCATGAAAGATTATCAGATGATTATCAGATGATTGTATTTCCAAAGCAGTTTTCAGATGATAATATACTACAGTATATGGCTGTATAGCATTTTGAATTAAAAGAGAAAAAGGTGTTTTAGCACATTCTGGAGTGCTCCTTAAGGCAGCCATAAGCTGTCTCAAGACTGTGCAGTTGCCCTCCAGGAAAATACGTGTTTGGTTTGGTTAAAGGAGTTGGGACAGTCCCATGTGCAGTCCCATGTGCACTGCAAAGCACCCTTTTCCCTTCAAAGCATTACTCAGTCTTAATATTGGTACTCAAAATGTTTTGCTGCTGAAAGAGGCTTATTAATTATTTCAAGGTTATGTAAGATACAAGAAATGCAGATAAAGTGGAACATGCAGTCTGAATGGCTACAAAATAAATGCACTTCAAATGTATGTTTGGTATCTACCTACATTAAAACAATCTGATGAGATACGTTTAGTAGTTCTACAGACGCATATACATTACTTGTCTTCTTTTTATACTTCTTTCTTCATTAAAAAAAACCCTCAAAATATTCGTGCTTATATAGAAAAAGATGAAAGACTGCATTTGGCAAGTCTCTTTCATTTCGTAATTTGTTTCATTGTACAAATGTAGCAAAGGGGTTTTCTATTATGTTTTAGGTTTGAATCTGCATAGAGTAACTTCCAGCTGTTGACTGTGTGATTAGTCCTTTAAAGTGCAAAAATGGCTGTTTACAAATACCCATAATTACTGTAATTTTCAGGCAAGAAATCTGCATTCACCTCAAACCAGCCCACATGCCAGTTTTTGCCTGGACAAAATTACTTTCTCTAAGGCTAGAAATCTCAGTCACTTTTATTTTAAAAAATTAGCAAAATATATTTTGACTCAGAAGTAGATTTTAGCATGAATAGACCTTCGAGACATCCAACAGTTTCAATAATATTTCCTATTCTGGGGGAGCAAAAAATATTTTTTCTTTGATAGCGTTTGTTTTATATGCACTGCACTGAAATGATGTTTTCTGAATTCTGCCAGGAAAGACTTATCATATGTGGATGCCATTGCTGTAACATAAAGATAAGGATGGAAGCTTATTGCACTCATAAGCTCATGAGTCTGTAAATTGGAACTATCCTTCAAAGTACAATGAATTTTACCAATCCAGTTTTTTTTTTTAGAAAAATAGTAAAATAAACAAATAAGCCAGGAGTGTTGTTTTCCATTAAAATATTTTATTTCATTGACTTAAAGAAGCATGTACAAGCTTACCTCAAGGAAGAAAAAAATGCATAGCCCTTGCCCCATTCCTTGCTATACTTTCAGTGGAGCAGGATTATGGGCTGGCGGGGGCTGGTGGGGGTGGGGGATGGGGTGGGAAGACAGGTTCCAAGAGCTGCTGTGCTTGGAATTCTCTGCCTTATGAAGAGAATGCTTATTACTCAAGTACCGAATGCATTGTCCTCATCCATTGGATGGTCTCG
Organism: Liasis olivaceus; assembly: GCA_030867105.1. Lineage (NCBI taxonomy): Eukaryota > Metazoa > Chordata > Lepidosauria > Squamata > Pythonidae > Liasis > Liasis olivaceus. The sequence continues at coordinate 45,484,404 of CM061350.1, read as the reverse complement.
CACAAGGAACAGAAGTGATTTACATGTAGACATTTCCCCACAGGGATTATCCTTGGGGTAACAGACAACAGATTCTAGGAGCATAGATTCAAGAAGATAAAACATTTGAAAAAGTTGTCCACATGGAATCAGGACGCTTATACTGTATAGTCTTGTCTTTCCATTGATCATGTCATCCATTTCTGTTGCAACTTACTCTACCTGCCACACAGTACTAGAGAGAGAGTAGGTATAGATTAAATATTACTAGAGCAAAAGTAGGACAACTTCCTTGCTGAGCATGATCTAACTCAAAGATGAAAACATTTATGACTTCCAGTTCCTTCATTAAAAAATGACTTCTTCCACATAGAGTTTTGGTAGAAAAACTAGGAGTTCTTCTCAACTCAGCTATTCCTGGGTTCAGCATTTTTTAAATCCTTTGCCTATACTTTTTGTACCTGACTGTAACTGGTGGGTCTTAGGATTCTATTCATAAGGTTATAGTCTGTCCAGATTAAACAGCAACATAGGCTGCTGTGTTTGTTTTCCCCCAGCTTTTAAATGAGAATAAGAGAGAATGCCTTGGAGGTCCCATTGGGAAGAAAACACTGGTGAGATGGTGGAACTGTTTGATCTTGCCCCTTCCTTCCATTTGTTCACTAGTCTAAATCAATCTTCAGCTGCTTTCCAGTCTGTGAATATTTTAAGTTCTCACATAGAAAAGCAGGTGAGAGAAAGAGCTTTGAGGAGACAAATTACAAATTAAGCAATCCTTTACATCTCCCGTCTTTTACTCTAAGGACTGCCTCCAAGGATGCTTTTCGGTTGCAAAAAAGTTTGGGAAAAAGTCAAGCGCTTGTCTGTCTGTATTATGTGTGTTGACTTCTTTGAGAGATCTAGATAGGGCAGCTTTTGCTGTCTGAACCAGATATATGTCGCCCAGAGTTCCCCCATTGGGGGGAGATGGGTGGGGGAGAAATTTAATAAATAAATAAATAAAATAAAAATATACAGTCCATGAACATTAAATCAAGGCATCTCTCATCTTTTAAACAATGAGTAATTCTAAGGAGAAGATGAATACCCAGTGCCGTATAGACGAAGACATGTACTGTCCCAAACAATATGGCCTTTGAGAACCTGTTAGTCAATAAAATAAAACACCCCATTCTCTTTAATTAACATATGAAATAAACACAATCTGCAACACCTAGTGTGCAGCAGCAATTAAGAGGCAAGGCTTAGTTAAACCTCCTAATATCTCATTTAAATATGCAATTAAGGGATAATTGCCTACAATCAATAAAAAATTGAATTATTTTACAGGGGGCTAAATTATTATTATTTTTAGTGAGGCTTTCTGCTACTTTAGAGAGAATTCTATACCGCTTGCTAGATCAACATTCTGCCACTCCAGAGTCTTTTGATTTATTCTGGCACAACAGCAACAGCTTTAAGAATGTATGTGGTTACAACAAGCTTCAAAAGCCAGCGGTCACTTTTACTGCTCTGACTTCAGTGCTGGGAATTGTAGTTCTGTGGTCTTGGACAAATGATAGTCATCACCCAAATAAACTGTAGCTCCTGAGGTGTTTTGAGGGCAGTTAAAAACAGGTTTGTATTTGTACTACATGTTATTGGCTGCAATTTTCTCTGTCTTTGCTGATTTTGTCCCAACTAGATAAAATATCCATATACAATCTATATCTTTCTAAAACATGATCAGACCAGAAGCCCTGAAAGAGAAAATGCATTTCTGGTGAGCTTGCCAGCCCTTTCAAAAACATCAAAACCTTTATCTCGGTTCAGCTCCTCTGTGAAAATCTTTCTAATAATATCCCTGATTATCTTGTACAAAATAACAATATCCAAAAACTGTATAGCAGGAATTCTAATATTATCAAATTGAATGAAACAGAAACAAAGCAAACCTACTGGGTTTTTTTTTCCCTACCCCTAAAAGTTAATAGGATGACTTTTCTGACAGATCATAAGAACATTAATTCTAGAATGGATAACTCCCAGGAAATAAACTTATCTTTGAAAAGGAAAGGAAAAGAAACTTGAGCTTCTTAAGAAATTGGTTGTTCTGCTCTTTGCTACCCTTCCCCAGCAGATGTCCCTGAGATACATTGAATTAGTTCCCATAATTCCCAACCTTTATGGTTTACTCCATACAGACTTGCACTATTGCTTTTGGATATAATTCATCTTGGTGTAATTAATGTGAAGTTGTACTTCCCTTGGTCATGCTGGATAGCAACTAAGGGTTATGGAAATCTAACACATCTAGAGAGCACCAGGTTGCTCTGTGCTACTAAAACAGCTGAAATAAGCCTAACAGTTGCAGTCAATTATGCAAGTGAAAAACAAGTGTAATTATATGCACTTTATAATATCCATTTTTTACATATCCTGGGTCAGATAGCTGACATCCATATAGACTAAATTAGGGAGAGGGTTAGCTGAATGTGTGGAAAAGACACCAAGCTAATGGAGAGAACCCTGATCATTCTGTCTAAATAGATCCACTTGCATTAGATTAAAGATATCATCCCCCCCATATGTAAACATTCTTGTTTTCATTGCTATTGATATGGCACCATACACCCCTCTTTATTTACATGGAATTATCACATAACCTGACAAAATATAAATGTTAGACAATAATAACAACAATGACTACAAATGAGGATATCATCTCAACTCTAAAAGATCACCCGACAGGACATTTTTTTCTTTACAAGTTGGGTACAGTATTATGGCATTAATTCTCCACATCATATCTCCCTATATAGATTCAAAGATGCACTTTAGAAAATTATCACAAAGTCTTTATCATAGTTGTTGGTTCTATCTTACCTGTACAAGGACTTTTCAAAGTGGTTCTATTAGGACTTGATGGGGTTCCAGGAGAAATTTGAGAGCAAAAAAAAAAAAGTTCACTTGAGTGTGCATCCAATTCTCTGCCTTTGCCTCTTGAACAGAGGTTCCAAAGTTTGTTTTTTGGTTTTTAAATCTAACAGTTATGCGTTTTGAAAAAAGTTGAAAATCCCTGATCTAAACCAGCCTTCCTTACCTTGGCAACTTTAAGATGTGTGGACTTCAACCCCCAGAATTCCCCAGCCAATTGGAGTTGAAGTCCACACATCTTAAAGTTGCTGAGTTTGAGAAACATTCAAAACTAATAAAACTGGTATTAGAAGGCAACATTTTTCTTTCAGGAATTCCACCCTCATACCTCTCTTTGCAGTCTTCCAGAGTACACTAAGAATAGCCTTAAGAAAAAAGCAAATACTGTTTTGCTTTTTTAAAAAATAGCTACTGCTTTTCATCTCTTTCACCTCCTTTTGTGGTGTCATGTTGTTGTTTTATGTGCCTCTTGATTGATATAACTTTTTATTTTAATGTGGAAACTTAAATTCAGAAGCTCTTGAGAAGCTAAAAGGCAAAATAAAAACTTTCTAAATAATTTAACAAGAAGGACTTCAGGATTGGAAATACTTCAGTTGATGCATTGATACATTTGATTTCTGTTTAGTTCAATTCTTATAACAGCCAGTTGTAAAACAAAAGATAATTCTAATGAAACATTTTGGCCTTGGCCAAGAAAGGATAATGCATAGAGTCAATACCTTGGATGGACGATAGGGAATGGTGCCCAGTGCAGCAAGAAAAGACAGCAACAATTATGTACAAATAATTGCAAATGCAGGAATAAATACATCGTTGTCAGTGATAAATCAGATCATATTTCTCTCCTCTAATAGATTATGCACAACATAAACTGGATTTATTAGTAAGATCTCTAGGTGGTCTGTACTAGATCAGCAACAGATTCTGACTCCCAATTGTTTAAAAATAGGAATAGTGATATTATTCCCCATTTACTAATTACAAGTTTGAAATGAAGGAAGCTTGTGATGAAAAACAGGAATGATTTATTTGTGGAAAGATGTGAGTTCCATTTCGTCTTGTTTGCTAAACAAATCTCCCACCACCTTGAACTATTTAATTCTAAATCCCTGCCTTTTGCACTGAGCTCTTCTGTTTTATAGGCTTTGGAGTTACAGGGAAGAAAGAAGTATATCCTACAGGCCTGAATGTTATCCATCCCTGTAAAAATATATACCTATAATAAAAGCACCTTTGATAATGTTGATAAGTGTGAAAGGGTTAAAACTGACAGTAGTAATAATATCGTCAGTACATTATGTTTATTTAATACAATTTCTACTCTGCTTTTTCCTCATTATTAACAGTCCTAAAGCAGTGTGAAGAGCTTGCATGTAGTTTGTTGCTGTATGCAAAAGGGTTATACTTTAGGTTGGCCCTTTTTAACTATCTAGTTCTTGGCTGACATACATAGCTCTTCCAACATGAGAGGAACTATATTTGTCCTTCTACATTCTAAATGTCATACTTTAGTGTTAAATGCAAACACTTTTGAAAACTCCAATGATGATTACAAGTATTCAACTATAAATAGTCAGACAATAGTTAAGATTTGCTGTGTTAATCAGTATCATTATCTATTTCTGAACCACCCAGAAAATGCACCTAAGATTTTTATAAAGATGCTCTTACTTGGTTCTGAGGGTAATGAAATTAACATGAAATTGAACAAAACGTAACTAAAATCTAAAAGGAGTCAGGTCATAAGGTTCTACTATAATTGTTACAGATACAATCAGGTTCCTATTTTGTTGGATCTCCTACAGCCTAAAAGCCACTAATACAGAGATATTTTAAATCATCTGGATTCAGTATTTATTCCAGTCCTGAATATCAGGTTAAAAAAGCTTCTTTCACATTCCACTCCTTTATATTCCCCTTCCGCTCCTGCTGGAACTGTCAATTAATTTACTATTTTGCAAATACCCCTTTCTCAACCAGAATAAAAATATTTGTCTTACAAGAGGTTTCCTGTATTCCTGCTCATTTTAAATTCATTCTCTGCTTTAATTTAAGAGATAACTCATTCCTGTTTGCTGAGTCTTAATGCACTATCATTTTTTTTCCCCTACAAGCAATATACGTGTGTAATTAATAAACAATTTAGTATGTTGAGAAACCTAGGAACTTGGCAAATGTTCTGGGGATATGAAATCTCAGGAAAAGCAGCACATTATAAGAAATAGTAAGTAATTACTTATGTAAGCTTTTCTTTTTAATTCTAAGAACATTAGCTACTAATTACCTACTAATTACCAGTACTTCAGCAGGTGTATGCACTTAACTGTAGGCTAAAACCCCTGTGAAAAACAAACCCCTCGCATTCCCTCTCTAGATTAAAGAGAATCCCCCTGGACCTCGTAACATGGCAGAGGGGCAGCAGAGCTGTTTACATGGCAGTGCTTAAACGGCTTGATTGCTTAAGGAGAAAACAGGCTCCAGTTCCTCTGCCTCTCTTCTTTCGTTAATGTCAAGGCAATTTACTGAAATGAATAAGTGGACTGGTAACCAAATGAAATCTGGAGGGCAGGATGGGGGGATGCAAATCTAAACTATGATTAAGATGTCTCCATCACAAGCACATTTATCTCACTTTCGCAGGGAGCTGGCAAATTATTTCTGGTTACGGATGCAGGGGGAAAGAAAGAGTGAGTCAAAAGTTTCAGGCCCCAGCCTAGCAAACGTTAGGGGTGATTAAAGCCTGACTGAAACCAACAGAACTGCAAGTCATGAGGAACGATATACAAGTGCAGGTCTTGTCGGTTCTTGCTGGTTTTATTAGCCGGTTTGGCTCATCTCTGTAATATTCTGTGCCTTAAAAAGAAAAATGCCATAGACATTGGTCTGGACCAGGTCAGTTTGTGTCAGAATCTGCCAGACCCTGAATCCTGAAGCATGTCTTACCTCTTTCGAGGGAAGTCAGTATCCAGCACCCCTAACTGGATTAGGATCTTGGGTTTATGTTTTTATATCATGTTTCCATTCAGAAGTTAAAGAAGAGCTGAGTGTGAGCTGTGTACTTCTTCCACAGTTAATGTTTAGCTGAAATTACACTCAAAGTGTGTTTGATTTAGTGTGTTTATAAAGGATAGGCCAGTAAAGGCCCGGCAACCCTTTTTGGAAGGGAATCTGTTTTCAACCTTCAGAGCCAGGGGTGCTTTCTATCAGTCTGCTCAAAACTAGGGGGAAACAAACCTACAATTAAAGTTGGGGCACTAGAGAAATATCTCCCATATGGAGACTTCTGGTGAGGCCATGGTGAGCTAGACATCCCTGTCTGAATGGGACGTTATTTACAGCAGAGATTGCAACTGGATGCTGGATCGTGGCTGGTGAAATCTCTTCAGAGGAAGGACAGATTGTGAGATTGCCCATGCACGCTCCGGACAGCCACTCTTCGTGAGTAGACTGCAGGAACTGAGGTTTTTGAGGTCGGCTTAAGAGTTGAGCAGCTGGGATCAAGGGATTCCATGTAAGCTCACAGTTGCAATGCAGCTTTTATGGACAAAAAGCTCAACCAAGCCTCATTTTTTAATCACCTTTGGAATTATTTTTTACTGTTTTTGAAATATGAAGACGCTTTGGAATGGCAAGTTTTTATTGCATGAGTTTTATTGGGTGAGTTTCCTTCTCCTTTGCGAAAGAAGCTTTAAATACAAGTTTAAGGATTTAGAAAAATATTATTTTTCGGAATAAACAGCAAAAGGGTGTTTAGAGTGTTGATTTTGGAAAGTTAAAAATGGACTAAAGGTTCAGATGGATTTGAAATAAGAATAGGAAATTAATAATAGAAATCCTTCCTGTGAAAAACTGGTTGTTTTGGTTTTTTTGGGGAAAAAACATGATAATATGGGACTTTGAATTTCGGACACTAGAAGGAACCAGAAGAAACTAAAGATTACAATTAAAGAAGAATACTCTGATTTGACACACTGGTACAGAATGGAGCAAAACACTTTAACAATGGATATTTTTATGGAGATTTGTGAACTATGGACTCAGCAATTAATTTTAGGAATGTCTAACATCATAGACGGATGGTGTGCAAATGTTGTTACAGAAGAGGAACAAGCTATACCAGATTGAAATTGATTTGAATGTGGATTTAAATACAAGAATGATATGGAAAAAGATGATATGCTAGATATACAAATGAAGCTGATTGATGTCTTGATATTTGAAAAGGGCATACAAGTATGAAATCAGAAGAGAGATTTAGGTAACTTTCTTTTACTGGATTTACACAAGAAATCTGTTAAAGTTTTGAAGGTTTTGCTGAGAGGAGACAAAGAGAAGATGAAAAGAAATCAGATTTGAGGACATTATCTGAAGAGATTAAAAGCCAAGATTGTTAAAAGTACAGGGAAGGAATATAGAGTTGGCTTATTTGATCAAGGTTAACCTAGATATGTAGTTATCTCTGGTAGCCCTTAATGGGCTTTTGCTGACTAAGAATGAACGACAAAGCTTTAGCATTTTGTTTATAGTTAAAAAATGAGTTATGGGAAGAAGAGAGCATTTGTTGTATCTTAAGAGATGATGATATGTTACCAAAATTGTTGTACTTATCGTGATAAAGGGAGAAGTTACTTCTTTATATATTTTAAAATTTTTCTTCTATTATTTTTTTCTTTTCTGCAATTTTTACTTTTCTTTCTCACTTTTATATTTTTGTACTTTGTATTAGTTTCTGTTTTTTTCTAATTGTAATCTTTAATAAAATTATTTTTTAAAAAATATCAAACAGAGTAATAAATATAGTGCTTCAAAAAGAGAGAGAGAGAGAGAGGAGAGAGAAATACTTCCCGTATGGCTGCTGCTATCATTTCTTGATCTATTTGGGAACTTAAAATTTCTGTAGGCATGGATTCGTCTGGGAAAACAGTATTGCAAAAGACTTATCTGTTTTTTGGCAAGATGTCCCCGTGTTTATTGGAACACCTGGGCAAGCAGTAATGTATTTGGGGTTTGCATGCCAGGGTAGACAGGATTACCCCACTGTAGCCACCCCTTGATGTGATTTCTGAGGAACACAGTTTTGTGAATCTGCACAACTCATTTTATACACAAACATCAATTAACACATCATATTAACACACACACTGTTCTTATTTCTACTCTTCAAATTCAGCTTTTGAAACTTTATTTAAATAAACTTGATGGCAGTACAGAAGGTATACAGGAATGACCCAATATTTTATTCTTGAAATAAAATAGAGTTCCTCATCAGTCACACCCACAAATACTGTCCTTGGAAGTCTCAATCTTTAACAAGCAATGGGCAAAATAAGATGAAGGACATGAGCTCCAGTGATGCCCATATTTGTGGTATATGTATCTTTCTATGAACAATAGAGGTCCTATAGTATTGGCAATGTTTCTTGTCACTTCATATGGGATTAACACTTCGAATTTAAGAACAAATTTACAGTGTTCTTTTGGAAATATATATTCATCATGCTATTTCCTTTAAGCAATAAAATGAAGAGCGCAGAATAGGAACAAGCCAGAGAAATAGAAATAGTAAGCTAAAGAAATTAAGGTGTTACACCAAATTAGACCACACATATTGACCTCTGCTGCCCACGGTCAGTCAAGACTTTTACATACACGGTTTCTAAGAGAGAAAGAATATACAGTAAAGTAAGTTGCCAACTATATTTGTACCCATATCATTCACAGCATTCCCTGCTAAAAGACAGTACCAGTTACTTTTTGTACATTTGATAAGCGTGCACAAGTGAACTTAAAGTTCATTTTCACCCAAAGCAGGCTCATGCTATTCTATGCAAGCTAGGATCTTTAATCTAGCAACTGTTTTATAAGCCAGTATACTGTAGGCATCCCACCAATTTAAGAAACACACCTGGTCAAGACAGGACTTTATATGTTCTGCTGAGGAATATGACTCTTGACTGACTAAAGAGAATTTCATACAAAGAAAGCATGATGGAATAGTAGCCATAAAGGCCACCCCTTCTTGCTGCAACCCATGCGTCCTGCCATATTCCCTTATCCTGACCTGCCTGCTTCCACTTCACCCGCCATTCATTATTTGGTGAATGTGAGTATCAGTCATATGCCCCAGAGCTCTTACATGCCAAGGGAGGAATCTTAATTTGTCTAAAATCCCCAAATAACTTTGAAATGTATGTTCAAATATATGCGCAGTTCTTTTTTTCTACAGCAATAATTCATATGTTCATGGCATTGTTTTAATTAGGGAAATTTCTGATTGGCTATAGATGACTCTAAATTCCTGTGTTTTAGGTGCAAAGTTCAGAAAGATAAGGTGCAGGAACTTACTGAAATGAGAAAATGAAAATCATGTGTAAAAATTTTGCCCTGAGTTTTTCTCTACATGAAAGCATTTCTATTTATTCTTTTATTTCATAATAAAATTTAAGTGTCAAGAGACTAAAAAAAAATCAGTGTTGATGAAGAAACGGATGCTAGTACAATGAAAAATAGTTCTCCCCTTATCAAAGAACAATATTTTATTTGTCTTAGTCACATTCAATCACAGTTCATCTGATGTATTACTTCACTATATTAAAAGTGACTATGAATTTACCTTTTTAAAGAAAAACCTTGACTATGTTACTTGTACTAAAATCAAGAAAGATATTACTGTGTGCTTTGTCTTCACTGTCCTGCTTTCTCTATCTGATCACAGATGCTAATCTCTTTCAAATGGAATAGACCAATTTAAAGGAAAAAAATTCCATCCGTGCACAAATACGTATCATCCTTTGATGCATCTTGCTAAAGTACTAGTGGCTAACTTTCCCCAGGCTCAAAGTAACAGTAGGAAGCAGTGCTAAATGGTTGGACTTGGAAGAAATATAATCTTTATTTCCTCTTACAGAAATACATTCTGACCAACTGTAATAAAACTACATCGCATCCAAAAGGTACTCTGTGGTCTCAGCTTGTGAGTGTAATCTCTGCCATGCATTTATGCATTTAAAATTCCATAAAGTTTTCCTTTCTCACCACATCAGAGTGCAATTCTAAGTGGTGGAAGGTCAGACCATATGGCCACCGTTCAAGCAATTTTCAAACCGTTACAATTGGATCACTGTTATCAGAAGACTTAAAAGCCTCATCAAAAATGAGGGATTTCCTGTAATTTCACTTTGATATACCCAATGGAATTCAGAGCACAAATAGTAAGAATGTCTACAAATAGTATAAAAAAAATCTCTGAGCACAAGAAATCATGGATTTTTTTTTTAAACCCAAATAAGGTAAGATGGTGCCTATATAAAAACAGTGTGCATTTTCTACTTTAAATTTTTATTTATTTATTTATTTATTTATTTATTTATTTATTTATTTATTCAGTTTATTTCATTATCCATCTCAAACTCATGACTCTGGATAGCTAACAACATAAAACACATAAGTGTGTGTGTGTGTGTATTCAAAGTAAAAACAAAATGAAGAACAAATCAACATAAGCAATTGAATGGGCTCTTCCACACATATGGATCCCCAAGCTTGGTGACAAAACCATGTGTTTAAGGACTTATGAAAGGCCATGAGGGTTGGAGCCAGTCTAATCTCTGGGGGGGATTGATGTTCCAAAGTGTGGGTGCCATGAAGGAAAAGGCTGTTTTCCAGGGCCCCACCAAATAGCACTCCCAAATAGATGTGACCCAGAGCATGCCACTCCTGCTGGATCTAATGGGATGAGTAGACATAATCAGGGAGTGGTGGTTCCTCAAATAACCTGGTCTTCCTTCTTGCTATATCTCCACTTTCAGTTCAGTTCCAAGGACATATGAAGAATATATTTTGACTATATAAGCTTTCTTTTCAAGTTCTTCACTTGTTTGAAAACTGATTTGCCACCATTTGGAAGTCAAGTCTACAAACCAGAATTTCTGTTTTACCTGACTTCTGACTTTGGTTTGTTAAGAAGGTAACAAGCCAGTATTCTTGCTTCACGTACAGCTTAATCAAATTGTAGAAGGGTAATTGTAACTGTTGTGAGGAGCCAGGCGCAAGTGACATGTGCAATTTTTTATTTAGTTATTTAAAATATTTTTTCTACTTAAAAAGACCTCAAAGAAACTAGTCTCTGCTCATTCATAGTAACTGAGAATTCTGAGGAATGTATGAGGTCTTGATGTGTGAATATAGTAATTATGTAAGGAGAATCAATGAATAAAACCTCTTGCTTTGGGCACACGGTAGCATGCAAACTAGACATCTCTCATTCTCGTTCTCCTTGGTTCCCATGTAGTGCCATCCATATTTCATAGCCACTGCTATCTCGCTTACTAAAAACCAACAGCACAGTTTCTTGCCATTATGATACAGTAAACGACATAAAATCAGTAGTATTAAGTTGTAAAAAAAAGACTTAACATTTTTATTTATTTATTTTTATTTATATATCAAATTTGCCACTGCCCATCTCATTAATATTTTAATATTGTTTAAAAGGAAGCTATGGATGTTCCCCAGATTATTCTAGCTAGTGTATAACACCTTTCCAGAGTAGGTCTATTTGGAGGCTTAAAATATTTGAGGTGTCTCCTATCTTTTCACTTTTACCAAATATATGGGATATAAATAACACAATCCCTGGAGATAGTTTGGTGGGACAACTAGCTTGGATGAAACTATTTGGATAATTACCGATGACATTTCAACTAAAATATCATTACTCATGTACATCTATCTTTCCTTCTTCAGGTGTTGAACTAAATACTAGTTTAGGGGGTATATGTTTATTTATACCTCTTCCCTAGTGGTTATCAACATTTTATGTGAGATAGTACAAACTCATCCATCCTCCACCAGCTACCATGCCAGATCTTAGCAAAGCACTTCTTAAAAAAAATGCTTGAGCTAAACATGTGAGAAAAGGACCAATTAAGTTGCAGGGTGGGGTGGGGAGTTATAGAATCCTTTGAAAGCTAAACCTTGATAGCTTTAAATTGCCATTCTACATAAAATAATCAGAAGAGATGGGAAAGCATAGGAAAAAAATGGGGCACACCACTTAAACCTTCTCATCATTACAACTGTCTTCCTCAATAGAAATACACCTTCTTCTAATAGAAGCGAATATACATAGCTCGGGGCTGAACTGTAGAGTCCTTGGGATTCTCTGAGCCTGATTGTTTTCTTGCAGACTTTTCATTACCTGGCTAGGTAACATCTTCAGTGCTAGAATGGAATGGGGTTTACTCTCTGTTTATATACAGTAGCTTGCTCTCTCAGTGTTGGAGGGGGTGTTGTTTTTTCTTCATGGTAGTTCCTAGATTAGGCTGTTGTTGACTACTTGATTATTTGTCTGAGTTGGTAGTTCTTTGACTAGGGTATTGTTTTCTGCTTGATTGTTTGTCTGATGTTATTCCTGGTGTTAATCCCTGCTTATCTGGGTGTTGATTGCTGGTGAGGAGGTGTTATGGTCTTTTTATTTCCTTTTTATTTCTCTTTTGAATGGTGTGTAAATGTTGTGTATCTCCATGTGCCTGTTGATAGCTGATTTGTCTGAATACCAAGCTTCCAGGAATTCCCTCACGTTTTTGGATTTAGCTTGCTCTAAGATGCTGACAGTTTCCCAGGTGAAACTGTGGTTGAGTTTGTCCATGTGTTGTGAAATTAAGGAGTTTTTATCGTGTCTTCTGACTGCTAGTTGATGTTCATGGATGCTCTCTGCTAGACTTCTACCTGTCTGTCCTACATAATGGCTGTTACAGTCTGTACACTGTAATCCACTTCTTGGGCTACTAGGTCTTTTGGTTTACTTAAGATCTTTTGGAGGGCTTTAGTTGGTTTGTGTGCTATGGTGATGCCGTGCAATTGTAATTGTCTATACACCTTCTTGCAGCTTTTATTAGCAGTTGTATAAGTTGTGTAATGGTAAGACACAAACTTCGTGCAATAAGGAATTCAGGTTCAGTCTTGGTTCTCCAAGTACAACTAGGAAACAACCTCATCTGAAACTCTGGAAACTCTTGTTGGTAAGCATACATCAACCTTTCCAAACCTCGTGTCCTCATGATGTTCTTATTGGGAGAGTATAAGAGCTTCCAAACATCTGGAGGACCAATGTAGACAATGAATGGAACAATAATCTGACATGGCTAAAGGCAATTCCCCATGGTGCCTATTGGGTTCTCTTTCTTATGAGACAATGTGACCCCCCCCCCCCCTTTTGCCATACCTTGATTAAAATGTAGAGTTGCAGGTGTTATAGCAAATTGCTGGTTAACTTTCTTTTTGCCATCCCTTACAATATCTTGCTGTATTATTAGCAAGTTAAATTAAATTACCTATGGATTTCTTTCTAATCTATACTTATCTTCTGCCATTCAATTTTCACAAGATACTTAAGACATCAAGAGAAAATATTAAAAGTGAAAATGCTGAACAAATACTTTAGACTATTTTTACACTATCATTAGTCTTCTTGATGTTATTATTAGGAATATTATTTTTACTGGACCAGCAAAATAAACCTATTCAAAAGTTACTTCTGTGATTCAGAAATGCACCCATCCTCTCGTTCTGTTTTTCCAAAGGCTACTTATTTTCTGGCTTTACTTGCTGCATCTTTTTTTTTTTAAAAAATGCTTGCCAATTAGCCTTAAAAAAATAAAATAAAAGTGCCAGAGCACCTGCAACATTCATGTATATGCATGAAGTAGAAAGATGTCCCTCTGGGATGCTAGTGTTGTGACTTGGGAGAAATGGAAAAGTAACCATGACAACACACCTCAGTAACATTACATTTTTGCTTTTAAGTGATCCAAGTATGGCTTATTCTGATAAACAAACACCATTACAACTTTACCTCTGCATGTGGGGGCACCACTGTTTTAGAGTCCAGGTTCACCATAGTCTCCTCCTTGATATCTTACCACCCTTGACTTTCCATTTGTCTCATCATTATGAGAGGGAGTATATACAACAAGAAGACATACAGTGTTTCTTTTTTTATTTGCAATTATTATTTAATTATTTAATTTCTACTCAAGGGAATATTCAAAGCCCCTACCAATAAACAACAACAACAACAAATCTAAATTTAAACAATTAAAACCTAAAAGCAATGCTAATATTGATGAACAAATAATAGTGGGTATGAGTGTAAGTATGTATACATCTATTCTAAATACAAAATATCTGGATCATTCCATATTTTTTTAAAGAGGTGAAAGTGAAAATAGTTCTATGTCAATGACAGAGTGAATCAGTGTGATCAGTTGCCAAGCATGCATAACACTGGCAGGTGCTCATGTCACAGAAAGAAACTTGCAGGCTTTCTATGCCAGTTGTGTAGTCATTTATAGATCATCAATCAGAAGTACAGTTACAGACGTTTCTAGATTAAATCCTTCTCATCAACTTCTCAAGATCAAGACAGACATTATGAGGAACACCGTTGCCTGCCTTTGAGAGCTGTTGTCACTCAGGGTCAAAAAAAAAATACTAGCTAAAATGGTTGATACACTAAATTCTCAAGAATATAATTCTATACATGTCTATTCAGAAGTAAGTCTCACTAACTAGCATAGGATTAAATCTAGTTTTTTGGGTAGCTTCAGGTTGTATCTTCTGAAGCAGCCTTGAGATTTCAAATAATAGGCCCTTGAATAAATTTGATCATTGCATTTGTTTTATCATTGCACCTGATTCCCAGCGGAACTGCTTAACCTATTAATTACTTGTCTCAGATCAGGATATTTTTCTTTTTCTTGTCCAAGCACACAAAGTGATGAAAAAGATGGTCAGAGATTACTGCTACTTTTTTAAAATAAAGAAAAATGTATACTGGAATCAAATAATCCAAGATATCCAAATCCTTGTATAGCTCGCTCTCCATTTAATATTAATTTGGCCATTGCCATTTCAGTAAAATAATAATAAAGGAACACATGCTCTGTGAACTCATTCCTGCAGGGTTATGTGTGGAAAGTATTTCCTCTGAAGAAAACAACATAGTCCTTCAGCACATGTACATTTTGCTTGTATAGCAAGGGCATTCTTAAAGTGATCTCAATCACTGAACGGTTTCTGAGACTGTAAATTTCTTTCCTTCTATTGTCTTGATCTATCATTTCCATAATGTTCAAAAGCAATGCTCTCCCTCATGCAAAGAAAATATGGAACACTTTCAGCTCTAGCCCAGCTTTCAGAACTTAGTGATGAAGAAAAAAAAATAAGAGTCAAAAGGAGGGAAAGGAAGAAGTCAGACTGCAAAATGAGTGGAAAATTGCTGCCCCAACATAAAGAAAACAGCCCTAAAAAATAAACAGTAAGTGCTCTTCAAGCTTACCAGATATGGCTGTTCTGTGAAGCCTGAAGCTGTTTGGAGCCATAGCCATCCTGCTTCACTTTAAAATGGAAGCTCCAGGATGAGCACGGTGTCATGGTCCAGAGGCCAAACACTCGCAGAGAGAACGGCTGCCACCTCAGCTTCAGGCTCTAGAGCCAAAATGCAGTTGGAAGCATTTTCGCCATTCCCTTCCTGGCCACAGGCAGAAGTGGCTCCTTCCAATGCACTATTGCCAAGGGCAGTGTTCACCCTTCACTGCCCAACTGCTCGTGGAAATGCTGCTGGCATTACCAACCAAATGTCGCGGACAGTTCTACTGCTACTAGCTTTCCAGCCCACTGACTAGCTCCACAACAGCATTCATCCTGCATTCCCAGGACTCCTGGAAGAGATTGGGTAGAGGCATTAGCTGTAATGGTTCCATGTTTATTAACACCATCCTTAGTAGAACACAGATGCTTTAGTGACAAATGCCATCATTGCAACAACTATTTTCTGACAAAACAAGACATGGCTGGAACCAAAATGCTAGGAGAGGACAATCTTTTTATAGCTTTTAAGAATGCCTAATTGTTTCTTATGAAAATGGGGAAAATGTCAGCACATCAATAAAAGAATGACACTTCTGATTAATTTCCCCAACTGTTCAAATTTTCTGAATTTTAACTTTAAAAAAAGCAAAATAGCATTTTCTGTTCTGACATTTATTTAAATGTCAGAGCAATTGCTACAGCTCCTGATGTGCGTTCAGAGCAACCATCTGAAGGGCAAAAATACTGAAGATTCTTCCCTCATAAAAATGGAGGGTAATCCCCATGTAAGCCATCTTGAGCTCTGGAGAAAAAGTGGGATATAAATCTAATACCTTAAAGAACAGAAATATACTCCTTTAAACAAGCTGCCAGTGATATATTGTGCCCATTTGCAATGCACTGTTCCTTTATTCAGTGTCTGTTAACTAAGGATTCGTGTATAAAACCATACAGTGGTTACTATTGGTTAATTATCCCTAGGTACAAGAATGTTGTCATTTAATGTTGTATTAGGATAAATACTCCACAGTACTGGCTGAAAATTACTTACTCATGATCAGTAACTTCAGGAGGAGAAGGGGGAGAAATAAAGAATGCCAAACCCATGGTGTCTCCACTTCATTCAGATTCATAATATTCATGTGTCCTTACCTGTTGTGCTCCAAATGCATTCCAGTGATAATTTCCAGAATTGTTAGTACATAGCTGTGCCTACAATTCTAGGAACTATAACCCCAGTTACAGAGTGTTAGGTGAAAGAAATCTGATCACAACTATTATTATTTCAGTTTTCAGTTATTAAAATACTGGAATAGATGAGATTAAAACATTCCTAGTTGATGTTAATTATAATTCAAACAATGAACACAAACAAAATATAGCCTGAAAGGGTGAAGTATTTCTAAATGATTATTCTATCTAAAGGATTAAGATAAAATATATTTTTAAATTAAAGCTTTTAACAAACATTTTTTAAAAATGAAATTAAATCCCCCAGATATAAACCACTTTTCAGAAATAATACAACGTAAAATTGGTGCCATGCAGATTCATAATAAAAACTACCAAGTAAGCCCTATAACCTCTAATTACTTGAAGAAATCCTGGGCAAGAAGACGCTTGAAGAAATTTTGAGCTGCAAACAACTTTCTGTTCATCACTGTGTGCAACATACAGCAAGAGGAATACCTGTGGTCTAGTTCTCAGCAAGGAGTCTATCTGCAGGTAGCTCTAAACTGGTAGTTCTGCAGCAGCAAAGGACTCTTTTCTGGCCACTATTTACTGGTCTCCAGAGGACATCACAGGAGATAAGAGAGAAGGATCGGCCCTGTGGTGCAGTGACCTCAGCCATCTTCCTCAAGGTCCTCTTAGGCATTAGGAACTGTCATGTTTTCTTTCAACAAACAGTTTGGATTTGGGTTTTTCCGAAAACATTAACTTGTACATTGAAAGGGTCCTTTTTTTTTACTTAGTCTCTTGAATGATTTAATTTAGTGTTATTAAATTACGTTTGACCCTATGAAGAGCTAGGCGAGACATGCATAAAAAGGAAAAAGTTAAAACTTCATTCCTACAAAAATCTCCCAGTTTTTTTTTTTTTTAAGGTGGTAGTGTGGAAATATGCCCACAACTATCAGTTGGAATGCTGCCCACATTCACGCTGATGGAGCACTGTGCCACTTCATGAGTCAGCTTCAGAATTTTAGGGGAAGGGTGGATTTTTGGTTTTTGGTTTTTGTATTTGTATTTATCTGTCTGTCTGTTTGTCAAATTTATATGGCTGCTCATCTCACACAAAGTAACTCTAGGTGGCATACAGCATAGAACTAAGGCTATAGGACTATAGAAACATGAATTCCTGGGAGATGGATGCTCCTGTGATAAAAGGGAAAAAATCCAGTCTCTTGCTGGCTGAGCCAAAATAGTTCAGAAGTAGCACTTGGCAAATGGATAGGGGATCCATGTTCCAGTTTGTAAAAAAAATAAATAAATTATAAAATGTTGGTTTTCCAGGAGATCAATATTCCCCTGTCCAAACAAACCAATCAATAAGGAAGCTAGTTGTCCAGCTTCTTTTGCAGCCCTAGCAGAAAGTCATTGGGGACAGTGCCAAGCAGCTGGATGGAGAGAGGATGTACCCACAGCAGACTTAAAAGATCAGGAGCTGGGCCTAAACACACCATTGCTACTCTCATGAGTAGCACAGTAAGAGAGAATATGTCAAATCGTTTAGGAAAGCAAGAGGCCTTAGAATTGAGGAACCCACAGAAAAGAACTATATAGATTTTTTAATATTAAAAAAAAACAATTATTGTGCTTCAGGGCTAATATATTTTTTTAATCTACTCTCACCTCTCACTGTCTTCCTCTCAAGGAGGTCAGGGGAACGTTCAGCTTCTTGGATGTTTGAACAACATTAGAAATGTGCCTGGGTTGTTAGAAAGATGTTGTATTCAATATTCTGTTCTTGTCTTCCACCTCTCTCTCTTTGTGCATTGCTGAAAGGAGGTGAAAATGTTTTTCCTCCTCCTTTTTCCATAGCGTCATTTTGTATCTGCTGTAACAGATGATGATTTTGTACCATGCTTCATGAATTCCTTAAACTTGTTCATCACTGACTTTCTGCTTCATAATACAATACCTACAAATATCCTGGGGAATGACACACAAGAGCAGAACAATTCAACCATTCTGTCAAAGCTTGCTTGCTTTCTTGCTTTCTTGCTTTCTTGCTTTCTTGCTTTCTTGCTTTCTTGCTTGCTTGCTTGCTTGCTTGCTTGCTTGCTTGCTTGCTTGCTTGCTTGCTTCCTTCCTTCCTTCCTTCCTCCCTCCCTCCCTCCCTCCCTCCCTTCCTTCCTTCCTTGAAAAGAATATCTTGTGACTGAGCCACTGCAGGAAGGGGAAAAAAAGCAACAACAACTTGCTGACACATCACCTGAAACAGGAGGTTCCAATTCACTGGAACTCAACTTATTATATGGTTGGACAGTTCCTGGAACAAGAAAACATTATGCATGATTTTGCAAACCAGGGAAAGGTAGAGAGAAGTAGATAATCTCCTCACCTTTTCACTACAGAGCCTGACAGCTGCTCTGGCTTAGACCCATCTTGGGAAGTCAGTGCTGACAAGGCATGTCTGCAGGCAGGACCAGATAATGAAAACTCAACATTTATTTTCATTTTATAAGCAGGAGGAATATTATTCAAATCAGTCGGCATCTGCCTTGAATAACTAGAGGACACTTAAGGGTTGGCTAGATTTTTTTTATCCAAGAAATAAATGTGTGGTGCTTGTTTAATTTAAATATTTATTTTAAATTTATGTTCTTTCCATTATTAAAATATTTTTATTTATTTTAAAGGCTTTCTAAAACATCATTGTGAGAAGATAACTGTGGTTGGTTCACTTAGCCTTAATTTAGTCTTCTGCCCATAGCCAGTGAGTCTAAGATGTATGTTGAAAAATTATAGCGCTCATCACAGATTTATTAGGTGATGTGAAAAGTTTCAACAAATACTCTGATTAATACTTTGCCACTTATCCCAAAATCAGACATGCTGCCTCCCTACAATAGTCACTGCTAAAACCTCTTTGCCAAGCCTATAAATTATCCTACACTGAAAATTGCAATGGTATTTGAACTGCAGAGTTTTAAATTCATCACAATAGACTCACTAAAAAGTTCATTTGGATCTTTAAAAAATTTATATACTGAAAATCCTCAAAGTACATGGTCTATATAGTCAACGAGATCTTCACTCCATTCACAGGCACACTTTCATTCAAAATGCAGTTCTTGCTTCCATTGCCAAAGCCACCATCACACCAACTCCCTTTATCATAACCTGCCCATAGATGATAAGCTCTTGGCCATGATCTCACATAGTTCTTTGCACATTGTGCTAAATAAATATCATATCATTGTAGAAGTAGCAATAGTTACCAGGGGACCAATACCTCATGTGACAGCTGCTAAAAGTAGTAAATGTTTACAGGGTAGCATGGACTATAAGAAAGTAGGCTTTCAAAATGGTGTGCCTGGCCAAGCTAGAGGGATATAAGTTCATAGAATTAGGAGATCAACACCATCCATGATGAGCTGGTTTCCCAAAGGATCTTTATGACAAGCAACAATCTGTCTACTTTCAACAGCTAAATCTGTTACCTAATGGTTTCCTGTTGACTGTGACTTAAGGTTTCCTGCCAAAAAATCATACACTTCTTCAATCTAACATGGACACACAATCAAGCAATGCTTTGTAAGCTATGCAGTTCTCAATTGCACATATTTTACATGTAAAGTAAAAAGGCATGAAGTTGTTATTTATCAGGGCTGGGCAATGCTTTGGATTTGATTCAGAAGACATTATCTGTAGCATATGAGAGCACAAATGAAGCCTTTGTGATTCATTAAAGCAGCCATATCTTTTTTTCAGGATTTAGTTGCTGCTATGGGGAAGCTTCTGCTGCAGCCACATGATCTTAGAAAAAGACATGACTAATTTATTGAGTTGCAGACAGAGGCTTCATTCATGTCTCTTTGGGATTGAATTTGAAGCATTGTACAGCCCTTTTATAATTTGAGCAATGTCCCATCTTTCCTCCAAGAGCTTCAGACAACGTGTTCAGCACTTCTATGTTTTTGCACAACAGTCTTGTGAGGTTCAGGCTCAGATGCAGTAACTGGCCCAAAGTTACACAATGAGATTTCCTGGCTGAGTGTGGCTTTGAATCTAGTTCTCCCCGGTTCTGATCTGACATCTTACCCCCTATGCTACATGTGTCTATAACAGCTTATTTCTTCTTTTGGAGTTTCTTGCAGCCTAAATGTATAAAATTAGCTTAGATATTCAACTGCATTTGTTCAAGCAGAGAAGAAACAATATGAAACTTGTTATTAAACATACATACACAAACTGCTAAGTCCTTGGAACTCACTCACTAACAGCACTTTTATATCATTAGAGTAGTCTAACTGGTGACTGTATTAGGTAGAAGCAGCCAATAGTGGACATATGTGCCCAGCAGGAGCAGTTTCCTTTTCTGGCATTTGAAACAGGACAAGATAAGTGTTAGGCAAATTATTGAAGAGTGTATGTGGTTGGAATGATGCCACATTTTGGCTGAGATTCTCAGGGACAGAGAAAGTCAAAACAAAATTCTGAATAGCCTGAAGGTGGCCTCCAGAATGACAACATAGGAAGATCTAGCAAGTTCTCACTAGGATGGGCCCATATGGAATACAATTGGGGCTTAAAATTGCTTGTATCCCCTGCTATCTCCTCCTTTTTCAAATAATTCTTAAATCATGATTACAAATTAGGGCCTTTTGCTCTGAGTTACTAATGGCTAAACCACTGGGACGAACAGCACTGCCAAAAGTAATGAACACTCCAGAGAGCACCAACAAGGAATAAGTGGAGTTTTGCATGTTAGTAAATTACCTGGAGCTTTAAGTACTATATATTCATGTAAAAGCCCATCTGCAAGTAAGCCAACCCTTGAATTTTTAACCAAAATACCATGAAAAATGCATCACCTGGAACTTCTGGGGAGGAAATGGTGGACTGAAGATGGCTCTGTGAAAAGTGGAGCTGGCAACCATGGCAGAATGAAGAGCTGGTGAGTAGACCAGCTCTTCTATAATTCCTCTCTGGACAAGGAGAGGGCTTGAGATCACCCACAAGTGCTCCAGACAGCTGCTCCTTGGAGGAGACTGCAAAATAGCAGTTTCTGGTAGGTTTAGAGCCCTGGGAGATGAGGGAATAACCATCTTGTTCAAACCACAGTCATCACCTTTGAAAGGACACTAACTTTGCATGCTTCCTTTTCTAAGCGCTTTCGGAAATTGCTTGTTAACTGCTTTTCAGCTATTAGGAACCCTTGGTTCACAAGTTTACTGCACTGGGTGAGTTTCCTTCAATCCTTAGCGAAAGAAGTTTTGTGAGAAGGGACAAAGAGAAAATGAAGAGGAATCAAGTTCTACAACATTTGAAGGGCCTAAAAATTAAGTTTGTTAGAAGTAAAAGGGAGGAATATAAAATAGGTTTATCTGATCAGGGTTAAAAGAGATAAGTTGTTATTTCTGATAACCTTTAATGAATTTTTGCTGACATCAGGACTGAAATGAAGATGCTTTGTGGATTTGTTTATTGATAAGAAATGGGATATGGGAAGACAAGATCATTTGTTGTATTTTAAGAGAAGGTGATAAGTTACTAAAATTGTTTATACTTATTGTGATGTAGGTGGGAAGTCATATCTTTATATATTACTTTTCTTTTTCTTTATTATATTCTTATTTTTTCTTTCTTTTCTATTTTTTTTCTATTTTTTCCTTTTTTTCTTTCTTTTCTGCACCTTCTACTCTTTCTTTTTATTCTTCTATTTTTTCAGTTTCTATTAGTTTTTACTGTTGTAATTATAACCTTTAATAACATTACAACAAGAACAACAGTAATAACCACCCACAGATAAGCCAACCCACATTTTTCATGGTATTTTGGTTAAAATTTGAGGGTCAGCTTATCCACAGATGGGCTGATATGTGAGCATATACAGTACAGGAAATACAGGTACTTTTAAAAAGTATTACTGTTTATACTCACAGATAAGCCCATCTGCGGATAAACCAAACCTGATTTTTAGATGTATTTTGGTACCTAAAATTCTCAGTTTATCCCCAAGTGTACACAAGGATCAACATAAACTATATACATTTATTCCCTCTGTGTTATTGCTGATGTTTTGAAGTATACTTAATCAGAATTAAATAATATTCTGGAATGCAGTTGTTCCACCCTTGTATCTGATTTAACTCTTCAGAGCATTGTTCAACTGTTAGTTTATTACTATTCTACATGGAGAATCTTCCAGGATAGTAGCAAAAGCATGCAAAGTCAGAGGACACCACATAGAATATAAAGAACTTTTTTGCTAAAGAAAAAGGTAAAGGTACAGTATGTTAACCGAATCATAGAAAAGTTAGGGTAGAATTATATTATGGTGCCAGTATAATTCAATGTTCCCTTTGCAGTGCTTATCTGTGGTGGTGCTTATTATTACTGTTGTTGTTGTAATTTTATTAAAGATTATAATTACAACAGTAATTATAATCTTACTCTTATAACAATTAGAACCAATCGCAAGTGAGAGAACTTTTAAAAAAGAAAAAGTGTGCCAGAAGGTGTTTCTTCACCTTCTCTATAAACAATTATCTTCTGAAAATATCCCTGAGATAGTTTTTTAAATTAACATTTCCTACATATTCAGAGATAAATGAAAAGTGAACCTATTAGATAGAAAACAATCTAAGGAAAAATATCAGGTTTCAGACCTTTTTCTCACCTACCAATCCTTCCTGCATATGTCCTCCAATACAGAATGGGAAACTCCAACCATTGAGTTTCAAGTAATGTGTAGTTTCACCTTTAGCATTTGTGCCCATGTGCATGCTTGTGGCAGCATCATCCAGAGGGACAAATTTCCAATAAAAGATCATTGCTATTATAGTCTATCAAATGCTACAAGGTAATATTTTATTCCCCTCTGTAATTTA
The DNA here is from genome assembly GCA_030867105.1 of Liasis olivaceus. Lineage (NCBI taxonomy): Eukaryota > Metazoa > Chordata > Lepidosauria > Squamata > Pythonidae > Liasis > Liasis olivaceus. The sequence continues at coordinate 45,461,074 of CM061350.1, read as the reverse complement.
TTAAATACATCATTTTTCAGTGGAGACAGTTCAAGGTACAAGAAACTGCATTTAAATCACAATTTTTAAACTACAAGATCTACAAGAAAAGGAAGAAAAGTGGTCTATACTATAGGAGGACACACTATCAGCTAGAGTTAGGAGGAAGTTATTGATCATATGTACCAAACTACCAACTATTTCTTTTAGCATGTCAGTATCAGTCATGATGGAAATCAAGAATATATCTTTTACAGAATCAAGTACTCATCTTTTTCTTGAAATATGAAACTGAATCAATAATATTCAGTCAAACACATGTTATCAACTCTAAAACAATTATATAGCCAAAATTGGAGCAGATATAAGCTGTAAAATTATCTGGCTGTCCTACTAAATGTTGTTAATTATCCAGGAACTGGGAGTAGCATTCAGATATTCTTTAATTACAAGAAAAAATTCTGATAAATGTGGCTGCGTAAGTACAAAGAAGTAAGATTCCTTCGCTGACCTCATTGCCAGGGAATCGGCATTCAAGCAATCTTTCAGTAGGCAGATTTCAGGCTTGCAGAATGAATGATTTCATTTGTTAATAATAAGAATATAACTTAAAGACTGTAAAATGGACCACAATTGAAATAGTAAAACAGAGATACATCATCCTTGTTAAATTCCTAATTGCATTCTAGAAGAGTTCTGTTTTCAGTTCTGGAAGGCTACCACCAAGAGGGCTAATCTAACTTCTAGGAAGAAGTTTCACCAGATATGTGCCATCACTGAAAAAGAGTGTCTCTGAGCCTTAGCCCCTCCTCAACATATTAGACAGGTCAATTCTAGTTGGACAAGGCATTCTGGAGGTACAAAGGCAATAAGCATATAGGGCTTTCTAGGTTAAAGTCAGCATTTTTAATCTGACCGAGAAAAAAATCAGAAACCAGTGCAGGTCCTGTAATACAAATATAATGTGCTTATGTTGATGAGCGGCATCCAGCAAGAGGGCTACTGCGTTCTGGACTAACTGCAACTTCCAAGAGTCTTCAAAGGTAGTCCTATATAAAGCATATAACAATAGTTCAAATGAATAATGATGAAGGCAGGAGTTACCACTGCAAGATCTCCCTACCACAGATAGGTTCACAACTGGTGTGCCATCTGGAGCTGGACAAAGATCCCCTGGTTATGGCCTCCAACTGTTCATCTAGCAGTGACCGTGAGTAGAAGAGGATCCTCAAGTTGTTCCCTTGCTGTTTTGGGGATTGTGCTTCCCTAGAACACCAGAGCCATTATTCGGAACTAGGAAGAAATCTAGCTGGGAACAAACCGTAATGTAAAAAGCCAAATTCGGAAGTTGAACCAAATGCTACTATACTGTATATCATAGGCTACTCTGATCTGCATATATAAGTACAAAATCTAGGCCTGTATAACTACAAATCAGGGATTTTAACACAAAACTCCAAAAGCAACTCAGGGTAGAGGCAGAAATGTTTAACAAAAGACCAGTCTCAGTAGATGGTTTCTTATACTGTTACAAATGAGAAACTCTTACTGTTCTACTATAAATGACTTAGAGAATAAGTCAGAATATGTTTTTTCCATCCTGTTCTAAGCCTTACTGATCAATTTCTTTCAGATGTGAAGCTACCACTGTGTGTAGAAGTCAGCCAAATCTACTGGAACAGTCTTCAGCTTGTGGTAGAGAGGCCGTGGTTATTCTCACTCCAGAGCTGTTCAGGAGTAGGGGGTGTCTCTGTATGAGATGATAACATCTGATAGCTCATTCCTGCAAATGTTTATTCAGTTTCATTCATACTCTGCAAATAGACTATTTATCAAGTATTCCTAGTACTGGGAAACACAATTTCTATAAGATATTTTATGAACATACCAAAATAGTCAGGAGAAAAATAATGCTTTCTTAAATATTACAAGAATATGAAAAGTAGCACAATTGAGAGCATTCCCAGAAACCATGTGAAAGCATCTTAGGGAAAACTTGCTGCTGAGAACTGCCTGCTATTTGCAGCCTGCTGAGAGTTTGCCTGTTATGGAGATTGTCTAAGTAAAATCTCTGATGGACAGTTGTCAACTAAGAGTCCTCTCATTTGGTTCCTCTAAAGTGAACTGAAATGAAGAACAATCTATATTCCCTCACATACAAAGGTGCTTCTTAATGTTCTGGCCTATTTTACACAATTGACTAAGACATAATGTGGTTTATTGTTGCAGGAATTCATCCACTGTGGTTTGCACATCATGGTTTATTGCTTATCTTGTGTGAACCCAGCCAATTGTAGCTAATTTATAGGAACTAGACTCATGACTATTCAGAAGAAGGGCTGGAGTTACACAGATTGGGGCCAGTTCAGGTCTCAGTGGTAAGACTGGCTTCTTTAATCATACTAGCCCATCAATCTTACCTACCAGGCGTTGCAGAGCAAAATCAAAAGAGCTGCTGGTTCAGTGTGCAAAGACTTCCCTGGTGATGTACCTATAACTTGATTTTATTAACATGCATTGGGCACTTAGGTAGAGCACATAGGTAGAAGTTTGGGGTGCAGATGAGAGAGAGCAAAATCTGAGTCCTACTACCTCATTTCAATATAATACCCCCCTTTATTTTTTCTTAAACAAATGCCTTGTGCTCCGTAGGAAAAAAAAGAAAGTACTGTATCTGGGGGGAAATTACACCCCTTTCAACAGGGATGTGCTACATTTTGGTACTGGGAGTCTCATTTAACAGTCTCTGCCTTACAGTGTGTGGTCTACCAGCATCAATCTTATTGAGACTGTAGACAATATGTAGAACATAGAGAGCAAACAAGGACACATTGCACCTTCAAAGGTCCTTTCCATTTACATGGCTTCCCCACCACACATAGTATTCCTAAGGATGATCCAATTGTTCATTAAGAAAATAGATATTTCTCAACAATCTATACATACAATGTTGAGTATGCTAAATTACATTATTTCTTGTTTTAAGTTGTTCTTCATATAGCAATACTATAGCTTCAGGAAACTAAATAAATTTGAGACAAGCAATGTCTACACTTAATGGAGGGCAGGTCACAAAATGGATGTGTATATATCCTATATACACATAGTGCCTTGGTACTTTTCCTTTAAACCAAACAACCAGTGATATTTAAAAGTTTGTCTTCATGCCTGTGAAATTTAATGCCACCTGGTTAGGGGGATGTTTGGAGTTTCTCATAACATTACACTGAAAAAGGTCACAAAGTAATGAGGTAGGTATAGAATACCTTGAAATGTAAATTAAATAAATTTCACATATAATTCAATTTTGGGAAATTTCATCCTCACAACTGAAAAGAAAGAATGAAATTAAGTAACAAATAATTCAAAAGTAAATACTCTATAGAATATTTACTGGGTGATCTTAGGTATAATATAAAAAGGGTTAAGTACTTCTTTTGACTTGCTAGTTTTTTTCCCTACAAATGTTCTCCATGCTACCAATTTGTGTTATTTGGTTAGGTTAGGATGTTCCAATCTAAACTGTCATAACTAAAGTCTATCTTTGGAGACTTTGATATTCCTTTTTGATAACTGCCTGCTACTTGCAATTCATTTTATTTTTCAGATGCTCTTTGTTAATTGGCGTTATTTTAGAAAATATTACTGTTGAAAAACAGCCAATATTTTATCTTGTGATCACATAGCATTAAGTTCTGAGTAAGTATGTATTTGATTCCTTACTAAAGTAAGTAAATAAAATAAGATCTGTCTTACATTTTCTACCATAGTAGTTTTCATGAATATCTGAAATTTGATATACTTATCTGAAAGTAAACCCCATGAAACTTATTTTTGAGTAGACAAGTATAAGGTTATGTTGTAAGTGTACTATCAATTCCTAGGTAAAGTATCTAAAAACAAATGTGGATAATTTCATATGTAAAGAAATTCACTTCTACTGTGTTCCACAACTTTAGGTTGTAACCTAATATGGAATCCCTGACCACAGAATGCATCTTTAAAAGCTCTGCACGTTATTAAATTTATAGTTGATGGAATGTTAATTTGCAGGATTTTTTTTAATATTATAGTGGTCTAGACCATCAGACAGATATTTATCCTTGTGACATCCTTGCATTGAAAGCCTTTCTATGATGCATCTGCATTAATGGAAGAACATGAGTTTTTAACATTATTTCTAGCCTCTCTCTCTCTTATGTGCATATATTTTGGAAAACATTTTAACACACATTTTGTAGGAATGAAAAAGCAAAATACACAAAAACAAACTGAAACATGGAAGGATAGAGAATGATGAGAATGCTTAGATGGACTATTGGGTGAGCACTTTATCTATGGGAAAGAGAAAACATGTCTATTGATACCGATATCTATAGCTGAAGACATCTTGAGTCAAACTCAGCTTCTAGGACATATCCAGGAAGCTTTCTTGGCAACAGAATGGAAGAGGTTTGCCATTGCCTTCTTCCACACAGTTTTTTTTTTCTCCCCCAAAATCCCAGTCTAGTATATCAGTAAGTTGCAAATACTTGCAGAAAGTTTAAAAGGCTAAAACGCAACAGGAATTTAGACTTGCAAAGAAAGCTAAAAGCAGCATTGCTTTTTGACTATGTCTATAGGAAAAAAAGAAGGAATGGACTTGATGGGATAGGATAACAACTGGACAAAAATTCTCTGCACTTTTTTATTGCTAAAAGACTTGTCCTTCAATATTGGATAAATATATTTATGGCCCCAATTACTCAGTGGATTGAAGACCTGGTATTACTTGCTTATAGATATAGATTATATTTGGATGATTATAATGAAATATGATCATCCCGTACTGAAACTGTTCTATAAAAGGTCATATGCATATATACATGTATGAGAAACCCTCTTATGTTCTGCGCTTTTCTTTTTCTATGTTGCTGCCCAAAGAGTAAATGCAACCCTAGTCTGCATCAACAAAAGTAAAACACCAAAATCAAGAGAAGTCATTGTTTCTGTCCATTCTGTATTGTTCGTACCACACCTAGAATACTACATCCGGTTCTGGGCACTGCAATTTAGGAAAAACATGGTTAACTTGGAGCACATCCAGAGGACAGCATTCAAGATGAGAAGAAGCCTGATGGGAAAAACTCCTGAGGTACATTTGAAAGTGCTGGGTATGCTTAACCTGAAGAAGAGAAAATTGTGAGGAGGCACAATAGCTGTTGTCAAGAATCCAAAGAGTTGTAATATAGGAGATGGGATAGAATTGTTCAGAACTGGTCCAGAAGACAGGAGAAGAAACAGTGGATTTAAATTACAAGTCAATTTTGGTTGGACATCAGAAAAAATGCCCTAATGGTAAGAGCTGTTCAATAACATCTGTTTTGAACATATTGTAATTATTTAATTAATATTTATCTATTTTAAAATATTTCTCTATTTTAATCAATATTTATTCTATTTTTACTGTAAACCACCCAGTCACCCCATAGTGAGATGGGCAGTGACAAATTTGAAAAATAAATAAATAAATAAATAAAACAAATTTCCTTGGGGACAGGTGGATTTTACTTCACTAGATACAGGTTGGATGGTCATCTGTTGGGGATCCTATAATAATGGATTCCTGTAGTGTGCAAGGGGTTCCAACCTTTATACTCTCTGATTCTGTGAACTGGATTCATCTAGGTTGTTGCCTGTGCATATGGGGGGGGGGGGGGGGAGAATCAATCTGCTAGGTGACATGAATGGCTAGGTAGGAACGTATAAGAAAATGATTCCTGCAGAAATGAGGATGAGTGAAAGACACTGATAATGCATATAGACAGAAAAAGATAATTGCAAAGATTGTAGTTTAAAAAAAGAAAGAAATAATTAAGATTAAAAGAGGCTGAGGCAATATGGAGCAACTTCAATGGAAACAAAAAAACAACTTTGAAAGTGGGTAAAGAGGGCTAAACAGCAGAATGAATGTAATTAAAAATAAATACAATGGAATAATTTGGGATGAAGTTGAACTGAGCAAATAGTGAAAAGAGTATTTTAGAGATCTGTACAGGAATAATACTGATATGTCAAAAAGTCAAGAGTGAAACTGAAGCAAATGCTATAAATGTTAGTGTCAAAGAATAAATTAACAAAGAATTCCTAAACGCTGCAAGAATGTTGAAACACACTAATGTTAGAGGCATGTTAAAATATGGATGTAGTTTGCTTATGGAATGGATATGAGGGTTTTTTTTAGGGCATGTATGAAGATTGTATCTGTTACCAATAGAGGTGAATATGTGTAGCTCAGGGTTGAACTGTGGAGTCCTTGGGGTTCTCTGAGCTTGGTTACCTGAGGGTGTTACCTAGCCCGGTAATGAAACGTTTGCAAGAAAAGAACCAAGCTCAGAGAACCCCAAGGACTCCACGATTGTATCTGTGCCAGGTAATTAGAAGGAGTCTCTTATTGTTCTACTCCACAAAAGAAAGGTAATAAAAATGAACACAAAAGCTTGGGGGTGGGGGGTGGGGATGCTATAGTTCGTTAAGTATGCCTGGGAAGGTATTTGGCAGAATTCTGATTGAAAGGGTACAAGAGATGACAATAAATAGTTATAGCATAAAACATTATCTGACAACAGCCTTGGATTAAAATGTCCTATTACCCCAAACTTGCATGGTCATCACTGACTTGGTGTGAGGACAGTCATAGTCCAAAACATGTGAAAGTGCCACACTGGAAAAGCTGCTAATATCCCCAAGTAGGGATAAGGAAAGTTATTCATGGGCATGGGATATGTTAAGAATATATCAAGTTAATCATTAAATAGCTGGAAATTCCTTTCTGGAGTATACTGCATGTTCTAAATATTTTGAGGATGTTTGGTTCCTATTAGTAAAACTTAGCAGACTGAATCCATAAGGAGGTACTATTTAAAAAAAAAAAAAAATGAGTTGGGTTGTCATTCAAATGAAAGTTAAGTACATACATTTTGGTATTCTTTGAGTAGATGTTACATGGTTTTTCTCAGACAGCTCTGTTCTTGCATCTGCACCTCATTCTACATGTCAGTGTTGGGCCCCTCAAACTCATTCCCATGAGAAGAATCATTAGCAGATAGTCTCTGTCTCATAAGCTTACTTCGTTTAGGATAAGTACATAATTTTTTCCAAATTATATTGGAAGATATTGAAGTAAATCTCCCCCCCCCCCTTTTTTAATTAACTATATACAAAACACAGATAAAAAGAAAAACACAAACTTAGAAGAGAAAAACTTTAAAAAAGGAAACAAACCATATAAAATATGTATTTACAGACATACATATATCAATAAGTTGAAGCCATGATTCATTACAGTCATCCATGGTTGATCTATATTAATCAGTTCTGCAAACCACTAAGTAGTTGGATCCATATGTTTGTGTTTTCAGTGCTGAACAATAATTCTTTTGATTATGATTAGTCTGTTAAAAATTTGGAATTCCCTAAAAGCGAGGATAAGTCCAATGATTTCACCACTAGCATTGCCATAAAATGCTTTCTATTTCAAAGATAATTATAGTAAGAAAGATCTGATTACATATGCCAACATGATACATTGGGACACAAGAAATAAACTAAACACAGAACAAGTATTGCTTAATGAAGGAAGAAATCAACCATATTTATGTATTTGCATATAACTGGGAAAATAAAAAGCAATCTTAAAGAAGGAGGGACTTTGAGAAAGATGACAGAATTTGAAATACTTATACAGAATCAAGGTAATTTATTAGGACGTACTTACAAATTGCTACTTAAATATGATATGGAGAAAGAGCAAATAAGAAACTAAGATAAAATGGATGCAAAATTTCAAAGAAGCAATAACAATGGATCAATGGGAAGATTTATGGAAAAAATCAATAAAATTTACACCAAGCTACAATCTGAGGGAAAACTGATACAAAATGTTCTACAGATGGCATTTAACTCCATCAATAATTGCAAAGATGGATAAATCATATAACAATAAATGTTGGAAATACCATAACAAAGAAGGAATGTTTTATCATATGTGGTGATTATGTAGAAAACAAACAACTTGAAAGTACTGGAAAGAAATACACCAAATCATCCACAAAATTCTGAAAAAAGTATATGTTTAGAATCACATATACAGGCCACTCAACACATTTAGTATAGAGGATCTTCAAAGGAATACTCCTCTCCACCCAAAAAAGACCTTGACACAAATTAATTCCAATGGTTTTCACAAATTGTTTAAACCAGAGCACTTGTATTTAAGACTGATTCAGGCTGAAGATAGCAGAGCTACATCTAAATGTTCCAATATCTAAGGGGTTGGGTTCACAGTGAGTAATGCCAAATATGAAGAGGGTTAAGGCAAAATGCAAGGGTGCCCAGAACCTTCAGGTGGACACACTGTAGGAAATAGGCTGCTAAAAATACACAATATCAGGATCACAGTACAGGTAGTCCTCTTCAGTGACCACAATTAGGACTGGCAACTCGGTTGTTAAGTGAAGTGTCGCTAAGTGAAACTGCAACTGTGCTTATGATCTTACTTCAGCTTTCCTTTGCTTTACAGACCTGCAAAGGTTGTAAATGCAAGAATTGGTTGCAAAGTTACTTTTTTATCACCATTTTAACTGCAAACGGTTGCTTGTTGTGAGAGTCAGGACAAGAGGGGTTAAGAACTTACTCTCATCGCCCGAGCAACGAGGAACAGATAAGAGGATGAGACTGAACCCTCCCTAAAGAATGCAAGGGAGGTTGGGAGGGTGACCCTGGAATTTGCTCTCACTCTGAGAAGATTTCTGTAACGGGAGTAAGGCCATTAAACTTTGCTGGATTGAATCTGTACAGTCTCCTGGAGTTTCCTGGGCTAATCCTGACATCAATCCTCAGCGCACCATCCGGCTACCAATGGAGAGGCAGAGAAGACCCATCAGATGTTGCAGCAGTATTTAAGATGCTATACTACCTACAGCCAGGATAATTGGGTGGAGTTAATTCCCTTGGCAGAATTCTCCTACAACAACTCAATACACTCTTCAATTGGGATGTCCCCATTTCAAGTACTCCACGGATGGGCCCCCCAGGTTTTGCCACAGACTGTCTCACCCACACAAATTCCAGGGTCACCCTCCCAACCTCCCTTGCATTCTTTAGGGAGGGTTCAGTCTCATCCTCTTATCTGTTCCTCGTTGCTCAGGCGATGAGAGTAAGTTCTTAACCCCTCTTGTCCTGACTCTCACACTTGTATGAGCAGTTGCTAAATGAGGACTACCTGTATTCAACACAATCCTGTGTTGAAAGATCTTCAATAAGTAAGTCATGCTGTTGCTTATAACCATTTAAGCCCCTAGTAGCTTAGGACAGGGGGCTTTTCCAGGTCAAGGACACTATTAGATAAGAAAAAAAAATGATTAATATATGCAGGGAAGAGAAGAAGTAGAATTAATTATAAATAAAAGGGCTAAAACGTATTTCAGAAAGTAGGAATTGGTGTCATTTGGGTTTCTGTGGGTACATATGAAAGTAGGAATCCATAGGCTGATGATAACTGCATGTTAAGTTCCAGTGAATTGTGATAATGGAAAAACCAATGATCACAATTGGGGAATGGACTTCTGGGGAATATTTTGCAATGTTCTGAATAAATGAAATTCAGTCCTTATTTAGTGACTGCCTCATTCAGCAACCGTTTGCAGTTACAATGGTGATGAAAAAGCAACTTTGTGACCAATCTGCACATTTATGACCTTTGCAGGTCTGTAAAGCAAAGGAAAGCTGAAGTAAGATCATAAGCACAGTCTCAGTTTCACTTAGCAACCACTTCATTTAACGATGAGTTGCCAGTCCCAATTGTCATCACTAAATGAGGACTACCTGTATAAAGAATGCTCATAGTGATGTTAGAGGTGTGTTGGCTGGGCATGTGAATATATGTATTTTTTAATGCACATGATGCTATGTTGTTGGCTATGTATTTCAGATGATTTGCAGAAGATTTGTATGATCCAACAAGGAATATGGAATTGAACATTTATGTATCCAAAACCTAGGTAGTTGTATTTGACAGGAAATATGGAGTAAACAGTTGCAAGTTTTACATAAATAGTTCAAAGCTAGAGCAAGTAGACAAATTTTTGTATTTTAGTAGAATGTTTAGTAAAAATGGGAATATATATGAAATCAGAAGGCAAATCTCTAATGATAGAAAATTGGCTGCCAGCTCCCAGGGGAGTAATGGTGGACTGAAGACAGCTCCATTTTTTGCAGAGCTGACAACCACGGCAGTTAAGGGGAGCTAGCAAAAAGTCCAGCTCTTCAGAACCATCTCTGGGCAAAGGAGATGGCCGGATCATCCACAAGTACTACTTACAGAGTCTCCCTGTGAAGAGACCACAATTTAGCAATCTCCAACAGGTTGAGTGCTCTGGAAGTCGTGGGAAACATCGAGCCCCAAGCTGTGGTTTGGAGTCTCTAAAAAGACACTAGATTTGCTTTCACTTCCTCTTTTAATTAAAATAGGAATGACTTATTAGCAATTTACTTGGAAATTAAAAACCTTCTGAAAGGCAAGTTGCAGTACACCAGGAAAAATTCCTTCTATCCTGGGAGAAAGAAGATTTAAGTAAATTTAAAGATTAAAAAAAAAAAACTTTTGGAAAACAGTGAAAAGGATTTAAGAATGTTGGCTGTGAACAGTTAAGGGGCCAAATGGATTTGAAAGAATAATTTTTTAATGGACTGTTTAAAATTTATAAAATACAGCAGATGATTTTGGAATAAACTGTAAGAAAACTTATTGTGAGAAAGTTTTGGCTTTGAAAATAAACAAAAGATAAGACTGGGCCTTGAAAGTTAATAGAGGGAACCAGAGAGCAATTAAAGGAAAAGATACTTCCTAACATAATAGAGGAACATTGTTTTACTATAGAAGAATTTAACTGTGGTTGGAAACAATGTGTTCAGGACTTATTTTTAAAACTGGATCTAACAGAGATTATAGAAGGAGAAAAGATTCTATTGGATAAAACAGAAGCTGAGGATGATTTGAATAGGGATTTTAAAATAGATTGTAAAGAATTGCCAGACTATAAAAGAGATATGGGTGATATGGAAAAAGATGTTATGGATTTGAAAATGGACTTAAAATATCTGATCACAAGAATGACATGCAGAAAGAAGTTGTAAGGGTATATAAACTATGCTGGCTGATGTTTAACAATTAAAAGAGATATCCTGATTATAAATCAGAAGAGTAACTTGAAGAGTTATTTTATTTTAGATCCACAGAAGAGAAGTACTAAATCTCTGAAGTTGCTACTGAAAACAGGCAGGGAGAAAATGATAAGAAATCACTATGTGGGACTTTATTTGAAGAAGTGACTGAAGATTAAGCCTCTTAAGAAGAAGAAAAAGGAGTTCAAAGTGGACTTATTTGACCAGGGTTAAATTGTATAAATATTTTGGGTTATTATTATTGGAATCTTTTTTTTAAAACCCGGATTGCAAGATGATGTAAAGATGTTTTCATACGGGGATAAATCTTTTACCTCCTACTAGCTGGAGAAAGTTGTGGGTTGGAATGTAAAGGGGACCTATTGGATCTAGTTTAAAAATATATGTTACTATTATTGATGTTATTTATATCTATAGGGATAAATCTTTGATGTCTTACTTATTAGGGAAAGTTATAGGTCAAAATGCAAAATAGATTTATTTGTCTAAGCTTAAAACATATACGTTACTACTACTGGTACTCTTAATGCTTTTGCTGAGTAAGACTGATGAATCTTTCTATAATTTGGTTATTGTTTAGTGATGAGAAATGATTTTTTTTTAATTATTTCTGTGATATTTGAGAAGATGTTAAGTTATTGTAAATGCTTATACTTGTTTGGAGGGAGGGGGGAGTCACTTTTTATATGTCTTTTTTTCTTTTTTCTTTTTCCTTATCTTGTTCTTTCTTCTTTTTGTTTATATATCTTTTCTAATTCTGTATTAGCTTTTAAGTATGTAAAACTTTAATAAAAATATTATTTAAAAAAAAGAAAATTGGCTGCCTTCAACTTTTTTTTTTTTTTTGGTCTTTAATCTTTCATGGAGCCTCATCAAGTTCTCATGAAAGTTCTCATACAATCCACACAAAAATCAGACAGAGCTTCAACCACAGTTGTGGCTGCCATCTTGACTTTCTTTTACCACACGCTGCAGACATACATATTTTGCTTCCATCTAGTGGTTGCCTGGATGTTTGCATCCTCAGTCTGGTAGCCCAGTTGTCTGAGAAAGGGAGTTTTCTCAGGACTGTGAAAGGAAGAAATACCCAACATAATCCAGCTGATCTGCATGTGTCAGATGAAGAGAAGTGCCTGAGAAGGATGGATATGACGATGTGTGTCAGTGTGCGAAGATGGGCTGTACTTGACATCCTGAACTTCGTACTGGATGGTTCCTCAGGGATGTACTATAATGTTAGTCCCCTTCCTGGCACATTAAAGTTATTCAGACTTTCATTTATTGCATCTTATCACACTGAGCCATTCTGCTATATCTTCCTAGTAGCTGTTTTGATTTCCTGGTAATCCTCCTAAAATGCTTCTGATGTAATATAATATTTTACTTTGTATTATCAGAGATTACTGTTAAGAAAAAATCATACATAGCTTATTAATATTGAAAATGGAACGTATTTCTTCCAAGAAGCAAACAAGAGATAAATACATAAAGTGTCCTTCAACTCAAGCTCAAGTCCTGGTGACTTCATGGAGTTATCTCTGTAGTCAGAGGTATCCACAGAATTCAACAGTTTCACCAGAATGAAAAGAAAAAAAAAAGAGCATTGTGACATTAGCATTATCCTTTGAATGCATGTAATATCACAATGGACATACAAAAAGCATTGTATTACATTGCTCATTTTTTTGGTCCTCCTGTCCACAAGCACCCATGCATGTCTGGGGTTTGGTTTTGTTTAGTTTGACTTCCTCACCGAGTCTGGAGGTCTGATATTTCCTGGGAGTCTCCCATCCAAGTAATAACTAGGCCTGACTCTGCTCCAAAGTCCAGACAAAGTCACCCAGATGCTGTCACCTGCTGAGTTTAGAATAATATATTTTGTTAGAAATATAATTCAATAGTTTAACTAAAAAGAAAACAGAGTTGTTTTTCATTTTTAAAATGAACTGATATATTTTAGGTTTCTAGCTAACAATTATCCCTTATGGGAAAAACCAGTTATTTTAACACTGATTTATCCTTATTGTCCCCAAATAAGATATTTAACACAATGTCAAAATGACATCTAGCCCCATTCTCACAACAAGATTAATTGTTGTAAGGAGGTTGATGTGCTCTGTCAAATGAAAAAATTTAACCCCAAACAGACAGAGTCATGAACAGTGTTAAGCTAATGCCACTTAGTCAGTTGCACTGTAAACCCAGTCAATGGACCTGTTTTGCATAACTTTTTGTTCAAGAAAAATTGCTGAACAGAAATTGTAGTTGAGAGGCAAATGTCATCTTTACAGATCTCACCATCCAGACTTGCCAGGACAAAACATTTCTCCCAGATACTAAATGGTTGCAGTGTCTAAGCCACACCTGCTGCTACTTGCCTTAACAGTAAAGGAGCAGTTAATAATGTTCTGAAGCCTTACTAGTACCTTCAAGATACAGTGGACAATTCCTGGAGAAAGTGACCAGGGACTCTATCATCACCATCACCATCACCATCACCATCACCATCACCATCACCATCACCATCATTCTTTTCCCCAAACAAAATCAGAAGTTTTAACTGGGTTAGTGGCAACTATGGGAACAGGACCTTACAGTATTTCAGATTTACCTCTTTTATATAGTGCTTGCTTTTATGCATAATTTTCTACCACATTTTGATCTCCTAATCACAATAGAACTGGTAAGAATATCTCACACATGATAATTTTATTAACTTCTTGTAAAATCTGACTGTATATTTCCTTGCTTGTGATTTCAAGTAAATTGTGATTCCCCCCCCCCCCCGCATCCAGATTTATACATTAGTGTTTAATAATGGCAAGCAGCATAGCTGAAAAGGAAAATTTCATAATAGCGATTTAGTACTTATTCTATGAAATGTAATTTCTGGAAATATTATGTCACAGTATGGCCAGCAGTGGAGAAAAATGACAGCATGTGAAGTGAAGTTACCAGAGAGAGAAGAGGACTATTTACTAAGCTTGACTTTTCTAAAGCATCCAAGGGGATTTGAAAAAGTTCCTTAGTGCTATGCCAATGACGCCAGTGGGGATACTTCTTTTAACCACAACTGGCTGTAGATCAGACTGAAAAGCCTTTGAAAAGTAAATCTTAACGCACTCTCTGGCTTTCTCTATGAGACTCCCTAAACCAAGAAAAAAGTGCATCTGTCTCCTTGTGGAGTTCTATGTCTCTTCCCAGCTATGCTTTCTTTAGCTTTCTCTCCTTCCGTGTTGTATTTCCTAAAATAACAATGGAATCAAAGAGGCAGAGGAGCTAGTTATAGATAACTAATTACAAAAGGGTAACTTTTAGGGATTACACAAATACTCCAGGAACCTGATCATCTGTAATGATTGCCACTACAGCAATCTCCCAGAGAGGACTGGATATGGATACAAGTTCAGGAGTGGAACTACCATCAGCCACCTCCTCTACATGGATGATATCAAGCTGTATGCTAAAAGTAAATGAGACATTGGCTTGCTGATACACCTCACACGGATATACAGAGAGGACATTGGGATGTCATTCAGACTGGAGAAGTGTGGCCAGATGGTAGTAAAGAGAGAGAAGGTAGTCAAGACTGATGGGGTGGAATTACCAGCGGGCCACATAGCAGACATACAGGCCAGCTACAAGTACCTTGGTATCCCACAGTCACATGGGAACCATGATGAGGAGGCACAGAAGATAGCAACATCCAAGTACCACCAAAGGATAAGACAGGTCCTGAAGAGCCAGATCAATGGGAAGAACAAGATCCACGCCATCAACACGTACACCCTGCCAGTCATCAGATACCCTGCCGGTATAGTAAGCTGGCCAAAAGAGGACATGGAGGCTGCTGATGTAAAGACCAGAAGCTCCTCACAATATTCGGAAGTTTCCACCCCAAGTCCAACACCCAGAGATTATATACCAGCCAGAAAAAGGGCAGGTGGGGTCTGGTGAGTATCAAAGCCACTATCCTAGATGAAACCCAGAGCATCCAGGAGTACATCAGTAAGATGGCACCCAAAGATGACCTGCTGAGAATGCCTGAGGCAGCAGCAGACATAGGAGGAAGTTCAAGCAGAGGAAGTGCCATGGGAAGACAAGCCCCTGCATGGGATGTACCAGTGACAGATAGCTGCGGTGGCTGACATTGGGAAATCCTATCAATGTCTGGAAAGGACTGGACTAAAAGACAGCATTGAGGCACTGTTCATAGAAGCACAAGAACAGGCACTAAGCACCAGATCCATAGAAGCAGGGGTCTACCACACTAGACAGGACCCAAAGTGCAAGACTGTGCAGAGACACATAGTGGCAGGGTGTAAGTCCAACACATAGTGGCGGGGTGTAAGCTGCAGGCAGGAACTGCATACTCTGAACAGCACAACCAAGTAGCTGGCATTATGTGCAGGAACATCTGCACAATGTATGGGCTAGACCCTCCCAAGTCCAGATGGGAGATTCCACAGAAGGTCATGGAGAATAACAGGGCTAAGATCCTGTGGGACTTCCAGATCCAAATGGACAGGCAGGTCCTGATTAATCAACCAGACATCATGGTAGTAGATAAGGACCAGAAGACAGTGGTGGTGATAGAAGTAGTAGTGCCAGGTAACAGCAACATCAGAAAGAAGGAGTAGGAGAAGCTGGAGAAGTACCAGGGCCTGAAGGAGGAACTAGAGAGGATGTACCAATAGAAGAGAATATGTGTAGCTCAGGGTTGAACAGTGGAGGCCTTGGTGTTCTCTGAGCTTGGTTGTTTTCTTGCAACGTTTTGTTACCTGGCTAGGTAACATCTTCAGTGCTAGAATGGAATGGGGTTTGCTCTCTGTTTATACAGACTTACAATCAAGCAGTAAACAATACTCTAATCAAGGAACTACCAGAGGGGGAAAAAATAAAACAAAGCAAAACCCACACCCCCACTTACACTGGCAGGGCATGCCACTATTTACAAACAGAGAGCAAACCCATTCCATTCTAGCACTGAAGATGTTACCTAGCCGGGTAACAAAACATTTGCAAGAAAACAACCAAGCTCAGAGAACACCAAGGACTCCATAGACAGGATGTGGAAAGTAAAGGCCAAAGTGGTCCCAGTGGTGGTAGGGGCACTCGGGTCTGTGACTCCTAAGCTGGGAGAGTGGCTCCAACAGATCCCAGGATCAACATCAGAGCTCTCTATCCAAAAGAGTGCAGTGCTAGGAACAGCTAAGATTCTGCGCACAACCCTCAAACTCCCGGGCCTCCGAGATTGAGGAAGACACATACCATTCAGAGGGGATTTTTTTTTTTTTTTTTACATATACACGTGTAAATATATGTATGTGTGTGCTTGTGTGTAGTTGGGATGTGTGTGTATCTATATACACATATAAATGCGGAGTGGGATAAAAACTGTGAAGACTGAATTTTAAAAATGAATATTTAAAGCATTATAAAGTCAAGATAATTTGTCTTATTAATAATATGATGGAAGAACTCAAATTAGAGATCCAACTAAATTTGATGAACATGCTCAAGACAGAATGCTTGAACTTAAAAATTCTCTTTCATATGCAATTGTCTTCCAAAAAGAAAGTTAAAATCCCAAGTTCTGCTTTCCATTTGAATAGGCAGCTGGCCAGATACCAGGGCAATTGTATTATAAGTGATCAGCTTCAGATGGAAGAGCAGATTATATTTTAACCCAGAGTTTCTCAACCTTGGCAACTTGAAAGCGTGTGGACTTCAGCTCCCAGAATTCCCCAGCCAGCAGAGCTGGCTGGGGAATTCTGGAAATTGAAGTCCACACGTCTTCAAGTTGCCAAGGTTGAGAAACACTGCTCTAATCTGTGATCCTTCCTATGAATGGAAGGATGCCACAGAGTCTGTTGCTCTGTGGTAATATTCCATGCACTAGAACACATGGGCCTAACAATTAGAGAAGACCTATGCCAAAAGTAGACAACATCACCCAGGGATCTTTTTTTTGTGCCCAGCCAGCTCTCTGTCTTGTCTGAGTTTTTTTAAAAAAATTATTTTAATAAACCCTCCAATAGAAAGCTGCAAAGTGTCAGCATCTAATTTAATAATTTATTAAAGAAATTACTTTGGGACACACAAAGGGCCCACAGGGATGGTAAAAAGCATTTTGCAAAGTTAGTTGCTTTCGGTAAAGGAATGTTCTGTGACTGGCCATGGTCACCGTGGCAGCCATGTTGTGAATGTACTTGCCTGTGTGCTTTTAACTTTCCAAATGTACACCAAGCTGAAAAGGTTGCCTACCCCAGCGGATGCATATGAACTCCAAAGCACATAGGCTCAGGACAGCCCTCCCCAACCTTGTGCTCTCTGGATGTAGTTCCATGCAGTAATCCCTTGTGCCTCCTGCTGACATCTGGAAGAAGCAGAGGCAGAACTGGTACACAAGGTAAAGACAGAAAGAGGCCATATGCTCTCATTCTCCAATCAGAGCTAGTGGTAGGTCTGGGAATTATCATATGATATAGTCCTAAAAGCCAGGTCTGTTATTCTCTTTTCCAACTTTTGCAATACATGAGTGAAAAGTATTTTGACAAGAAATCATGCAATGAAGTTGACGAGAAGGAGTTTAGGACAGACAATAGAAAATACCTTTTCACTGGAAAAAAATGAAATTTTGTTGTATGGATTTGATGATTAGAAATAATATGGCTCAATAGAAATAATGGAAGAGTAAGAGTTGGATGTATATTGTTACTTATATCTGTTGTGAGGAGGGTCAGGAGTCAATTGTTTTCTTCTGATTTTCCTTTTCTTTTTCTTGTTTTTCACACTTTTTAATCTTGTATATCTCTCATTTCTAATCTTTCTTTCTTTCCATATTCTTTTCTCAATATTAGATTTTGCTAGTTTTTTATTGTTTTTTTTAAACTTTAATAAAGTTATTATATAAAAATGAAAATACCTTTTCACAGAGCACATAATTAATCTATGGAATTCATCATCCAAAAATGTAGTAATGGCCATTAAATTGGGTGGTTTCAAAAAGGAAAAGCATAAAATAATGGTCAAGGCCTATTAGTCTTGAAGATTTCATCTTAGTTCTGGGTTGGGGATAGCATGCCTTCAAACGTCAGTTGGGGAACAGTGATGGGTAACAGTATTTCTCCATCTTCTGCTGGGAAGCATCTCAAAGCCATCAGGTTGGCCACTGTAAGAAGCAAAATGCTAGACTAAGATTAACTATTTCTATATACTTATATTGTACCGGATGTACTGTAAATATGTACTTCAGGGGTGACTGATTAATATGGAAACAACTAGGCTTGTTTGTTTATTAACATTTTTAACCCACTTTTCATACAAAAACATCCTCAAATGTTTGATCAGTACAAGCAAGACTTGTGGCAGATGGACATTAAGAGAAATATCTATCACCATTAGATGGCATACAAGTATGCATGACAAGGAGGAAGTTCTGCATGTGGGAATAAATTTATATAGAATTGGACTTTGCAACAGATTTGGCCTATGTAAAATAAATTAATGGAATGTATAGATTGCGCAACAAGAGCAAAACAAATCTGATATTCTGATCACATATGAATAGTAACTTGGATTTATTTAAATATGTTCAAGACTGAATTAAAAAAAAAAAACAACTTTCCAAGAAGTTACTGTATGATGTCTAAACTGAATGAAATGTTTAGGGATTATAAGCATGTATCTTATTTAAACTGATCCTAACTTCAGTGTGACTAAAACCCTCAAAGGAAGTGGACTGCATCTAAAAGATTAAATAAATAAATAAAGCAATAGTTGAAAGAGACACAATGATTACAGCTATACAATGTACTGTGTCCAATTCAAGCTTCCATATTAATATTTAATTGGCTTTTCTTACCAGGTTCAAAAAGGGCTATTCATAGTTAAGCAACTTTTAACAGGTGTGGAGGCTACAGTGAGGAGGGAGAATTGGAGAAAAATAATTTTCTTCTCAATCCATCAACAGAATTTTCCACTGATCAAAGAGTATTGCTTTGGTTGCTTCCATGGATGGAAGTTGGAGGCAGAACGCTGAAATGTATATTCTCTTTCCCTTGCGATATACAAAACTGAAGATATCTACTTGGTCCACAAAATACTTGACAATCTTATTCTTCCAATTCCAGGAAGAGAGGAAATGTATCAAGTTCCTTAGGTCTGCTGTGAAGAACTGGTAGTCTGGATTTGTCTTGGCAGGTCACGGTGATGCAGATTAGTTGCCATGAAGTACCTCATAAGTTATTGTGTGAGTAGAATTACAAAATATCACAAATCCCCAAAGCTAAATACATAATTTGTGAATGATCTTATGTAGACACAGCTGGCGGCAGAGGGTGATATACCTATCATTAATGCTCTTTGGCAAATGCTAAAGTGTGCATTTTTTGTCTCAATTGGCATTCACACAATATAGCCAAAAAGCCTTCAATCTCTCTCTAAACAAGAGATTTTACTAATTACCACATTCATTTGAATTTTTATTACTTTCAAATAATGAAAGCCATTATTAGGGCCAATCTAAATCCACAGTGTTTGTAATTTTAGGATTTTCTGCTACAATTTGGCCTTGATCTTCAAAATCTGAGCTTTCGTATTTCAAGGGTAAACTTTGTTCTAAGTGAGATAGGCCAGAAATATTGTGCCTTTGCTCTGACTTAATGCTCAACGAAGTGCACCATTTAATCAAACACTTTACAGTCTATGAAATATGCAACAATGGTAAATGAACAAAAATAATCATAAAGCAATACTGTTTAGTTCATGCTGTGATATAACTAGTGTAGTGATTATCAAGTGTTTCATTTTAAAAACTCCTTTATATAGTTCACAAGTTGACCTCATATATAGTGAATTCTCAGGAAAAAAAAAAACATGGAAGAGAGAGAGTAAATATCATGGCATCTTAACCTATATACATTCACTTGACTGTCTACATCATTTATATGTAACAAACTTCATTCACTTCTGTACTTGTGATGGAGCTTTACTTTCTGAGGTTTATAAAAAAATAGGCTGAAGGCCCATCTAGTCCACCATTCTGTATCATATAATGGCCAAAGAGGAAGCTCACAAATCTGGCCAAAGGAGTGATAGCTCTGTTTCACCATCACTCCCCACCACTAATATTTAAAGGGCTCAGACATGGCAAAGGGTAACAAATAATAAAAGGGAGAACTACTCATTTCCTATCTTGGCTTGATCTTCTCTGAAAAGAGGATAGGCAAATATGAAGACCTGGCTGAAGTGGCAGGATTCCATCTCACTCTTGATTTAAAAACATAGTCAGGGAATACATTCTGGTTTGAATGAGACCAAATCAGGACCTGATGGATTGCATCCTTGGTTACTGATGGAAATTATTAATGGTATGAGTGAACCTCTTTCTGTTCCTGTTTGAGAAATCCTGAGAAATGGATAAGTAACAGATAACTGAGGAAAGATAAATGTTATACCCATCTTTAGGAAAAGAAAAAGGAATACCCAAGAAACTACATCATTCAGTCTCACTGATCTCATTGATGATTCTAGAGAAGAAGTCAGAGTGATTGATCTACATGCATTTTGAAACCAATGTAGACCAAGTCAAGAACAAATCTTGTCAAAGTAGGTATATCTCATTGTTTTATCAGGTACCTTGCTCAACAGGCAATGGTAATGCTATAAATATATCTTATTTCAGCAAAATGTTTGACAAAACATCATATGATAGTCTGATTACTAAGTTACAGTAAAGCGTAGATTGGATGGCATGTTTATTATGTGAATCCACAACTGTCTTGAAAAAAATGCTAAAAAAATAATTCCTAATCAGGCTGGAGAGAGGCATCATGTGGAGTGTCACAGAGCTCAATCCTGGGACTGGTATGCTTCAATGTTTTCATTAATAACTTGGATGAATAAGTGGAAGGAATAAGTCCTGGATCACTGATATGTGTTCACTTTCCTTCCAAGATAGTTCCTTTTTGATCATCCCACAATTCTTCATAGAGTCATATGTTAAGTTCCAAATGCATCTTCAGAATCTTTAAGATGTATTGATCTTTGTAACACCTTATTAACAAACATAAATATTAACCAAAGCAGAGCAGTAATGGGACAAGCCCAGATCATATGATTAAATGTCCCTTTACCCATTTTACCCTTCCAACATAATGAAGTGGCCAGCCAGCTCTTTTACAACAGAATTCAGTGAATGCTGCCAAGCCAATACTCTAAGCAGAACCAGATAGATAGCCATCATTCAAAGTTCCCACAATGCCTTGTGAGAATTTTAAATGGGGGCTAGATTCAGCATCTATCATTCCTTGGAGCATTGCTGATATCCTTGCCTGCTGACAGGTAAAATTGCCAAGATACACCTGCAAAGGATGGGACCCAGCAGAAGACGCTATCACCAAACACTTCTCAGACTGGGGAAAGAGTGGCTTAATTATTTCCCTGCAAGCTATTTTATCACTTTTATCACTTTCAAAATAGCAGACTCACATGCAAACACAACAGCTACTTTTCTCTGCAAGGAGACAATATGGACAGTTAATTACAGTGCTAGAGCTGAGTTTAATATGTTCATTCATAGAAAATGTTTAATCATACTTAAAAGAGAAAAATAACTTCATACTAATACATTCCTAATTCATAGCCATAAAAATGTATTCTTCTCTAATTCATGGGAAGAATAACAGCCATGACTAAAAGAAATAATTTATCATTTAAAAAGGAAAATGTATTCCAGTGCCTTAATATAGTATCATTCTAAAAGAGAGACTAAATAGGTTATTGGCACCTTTTAGACAAGGAGTTCAAGAATTATAGTTTGTTAGTTATGAATTTTTAGCTGTTAACAAACTACAATTCCTAGAATTCTTTAATGAGAACCATGAAATTTAAAATGGAATAAACCAGGGTTTATTTATTCAGAAATGGAGTTAACTAGGAAGATAACATTAATACAGTTGAACTACTCCAGTAAATGCTACTTGAAATCTAGCACTTCTGTTTTGAAGCTTTTAAAAAATGCATATGTCTATAATCTTAGCTATTTCTACCCTACATTAAGGGTGAGGAATATTGACTAATTAGAAGTGTCATAATAATGAATTACAGCAATGTTCCCAAAAGATCTAATTTTAACTTGAAAACCCACATAGCTAGTTTAACCAATACTTTAAGACTTGGGTTAGAAATCAAAATACTGCAGAAGATATTTAATGGGATGCTATGTTGGAGAAGGTCTATCTATTTGGTCACTAAGAATTGGCACTGACCTTATGGCACAGAATTAATCAATCAATGATCAAATTGCCATTTTTGTGCTTCTTGTGCTTACTCACTGTATTTCAAATGATAGTTCTCCAAGTTCTGAAATTAAGTTTGAAACGTCTTGTAAACGTGGCACATAGCAAAGCAGTCATAAGATGTTTCCCATATCACAAAATCATAGTGATTAAATGCTCACCAACAACACCGCTAGATAAGCTGTGTCATGAAAGGTCCAGGACTAAGCAGACAAAGATTCGGCCAGGTTAATTGACACTCCAGAAGACACTGAATGAATGTTCCTTGGCACCAGCTGGTATCACGATCTGCTGCATTGCACAGTGGGAGAGTAGTCAGCAAGCATCTATTAATGAGTGACAATGAGATATGGAAGATACCTTAGCTTGCTCTGAACTACAAGTTCAAATGTAGTGGGCAATGCTGTTTCATGACTAGTTGCCAGCATTGGCACCTTCATGTTATGGCACGAGAAAGGGGAAGCCTTCTCCTTTCCCTCTTCAAGCAGCAACGTATCTTATCTTGGCTCACTATGAGCTATAGCTTTTCTTTCCCTTGATAACAGTGGAGTGCCATCTGAGCACAGATGAAAGCTTGTGCCAGGAAGACAAAACCATCCTTTTCTTGATGCATGAGGTGAGGGTGAAAGAGTAATAGAAAAAGTCTTGGACACAGATTTTGTAATGGGGCCATTAAAATCAACCTTAAATTACATTCACAAATACGATAACCATGATGTGGATAATAAGTGTAATATAAAAAGCATATTCCTACCTAAGTGCTAATAACCAAGAAGGTTGCATTCTTGTCAAACAACATTTCGTTCAGTAATTGAAAAAGATCCATTAAACATTTACTGAAAGTTAGAATGGAAACACATAGATATAACAAATATGCTTGCCCTCCCAGATCCAACTTAAGAATTAGGGAAAGCTGAATGTCCTTAAAATTGGCTGCATCATACTGGTAACTCTTTTAATAGCCCTGCATTGCATAGCACTATATGCCTAAAGCAGCTTTTTTCAACCTAACACCGGTTGAGGATCCTGCAAGTTGTACTTCCATCACAAATTGGGAAAGACTAGCTTGTTTTTTGGATCGGGGTGGCAACATATACCTCTTCTTTTGTACCCCATGGCCCTCCCAACTGTATCTTTTAATCTGCATTTCTTGCTACTATAAAGTAGGAAGCCTAAAAAAGCCATAACAGAATTCACCAGCCAGTGCCTTGAAGCATCCACTGCACTGTGGACAAAAAGTCTATTCCACATTTCAGCTGTCAAAGAGTTATTTATTTATTTATTTATTTATTTATTTATTTATTTATTTAAGATTTAATAGTTTACTTACCCGTTTTTGGCCTTTGGGACAAGTTTGGTACTTATCACTTCATACTCTGGAGCATTTTGAGCTGGTTTACAATAAAATATGTAATAAAACAATATTTAAAATCATGGTCAATAAAACATATTCATTAAAAAGATGGGGGATGGGAAATCTTTCAGCCTTCCTATTGGGAAGACCTGGGTGAAGAACTGCATTTTCAACAGGGACCTATAAGACACGGTAGGGTAGTAAGCGCCTCCTGAAGTTCCAGAGCATGGATGCTGCCATTATAAAGGCCTGCCTGGGTACAACGGTCAGGTGGCATTCAGAAACTCTTGGCACACCTAACAAGACACACACCCCCACACCAAATTGTCCCAGTGATTAACTGGGTCTATAGCAGCAAATATGATTTGACAGGTACATCAGTCCCATTGTTACGTCATAATGAAAACCTTGAACACAGCTCAGTAGCTAAGTGGCAGCCGGTGCCATTGTTGCAATAGAAGTATAACAAGTATACAGCTAGATGCCCCACTCAGCAACCTAGCTGCCTTATTCCGCACCAGCTGCAGCTTCTGGACCAGGCATCTGAATAGCCCCATATAGTGTGCATTGCCGAGATCTATATATCATGAATAATGGTAACTAGACTGTCCCTGCCCAGGAAAGGGCATTGTTGGTACACTAGCCAAAGCTGGCAAGAGCACTGCTAGCCAGGGATCTCATCTGAGCCTCCAACAGATTCAAGAACATCCCCCAACTATAGAACTGACTTTCTGAGAGAATGCAACCTTATTTTGAGACTTATTCTAAAAGTCCCTGTTCCTGAATGTGGAATCTATCATCCAAAAAGTTTCTGTTTTGTTGAGATTCAGACTCATCCAGGCATTGGATCATAACACACACAGAGTCTCCTGATTCAGATATTCTGGAGGAGAGCTGAGGTCAATCAGCATGTTTGGAACACCCAGCTCCAAAACTTCTGATGACTGCCCCTAGCAACTGCATATTAATATTGAACAGTTGTGGTGGTGGTGGCGGTGGTGGTGGTGATTTTTGTTATGCTTTCGAGCCAGTGTTGACTCCCAGCAACTGCCTGCGGCTAGTCCCTGCAGTTTTCTTGGCAAGATTTTCAGAAGTGGTTTGCCACTTTCTTTTTCCCTAGAGATGAGAGAGAGTGACTGGCCCAAGGTCACCCATCTGGCTTTGTGCCCAGGGCAGGACTAAAACTCATGGTGTCCTGGTTTCTAGCCTTAAGCCACTACCTCAAACTGGCTCTCTCTCCATAGTATAGCTGACAGGGTATAAAGGCATGACTATCTAATCATATTCTATCACTACATAGATTGTCAATCCTATATCCAGTTTACATTAAATGTTAGAATTGGGTTTATTAAAATACAGTTGCAGTAATAACGCAGTAGTAATTCCAGAGTACCTACTTTGCATAGATCAGAACACCGCAGACTTGAAGAAAGCTAGATGGCATTGAAACAGAATTCTCAGTGTATATCTATAAAATGAAAATGCTTGACGGTGAGGATTCATGGCAAACTAGATGCCCCTGAAGAAGCAGGGATGGCATTGTGGCAGCAATCGGTGGCCAGACAGCGAATTCTGGCTGGCAAAATCTCTCCAGAAAAAGGAGATTGTGAGATCACCCACTTGTACACTGGACAGCTGCTCCTCATGAGTAGACTGCAGGGATTGAGGTTTTTGTGGTCAGCTCATGAGTTGCACAACTGGGAGTCAAGGGATTTCAACCAAGCTCATAGCCATAATGCAGCCTATATGGACATAGGGTTCACCGAGCCTCATTTCTTAATCACTTCAGGAAATTGCTTCTTAACTGTTTTTCAGCTATTAGGAACCTTTGGAGTGACACATTTTATAGTACCAGGTGAGTTTCCTTCAATCCTTAGCTAAAGAAGTTTTAAATACAAGTTTAAAGATTTTAAAAAATTCTTTTTTTTTTTTTTTTTGGAATAAAAGGGTGATTAGAACATTGATTCTGGAAACATTACAAATGGACTAAGAGTCCAGATGGATTTGAAATAAGATTTTGAAATTAATTATAAGAATCCTTCCCGTAAGAAAATGCTGTTGTTTTGAATTCTTAAAAAAAAAAAAAAGATAGGATGGGACTTTGAAGGTTGAACACTAGAGAGAACTAGAGGAACTAAAGATACCAGAAGTAAATGGGGAGTACACTTAAATTTGACTTACTAATACAGATTGGAGCAAAATGCTTTAACATTGGACGTATTGAAGGATATTTCTGAACACTGGACCCAAGAAGTTAATTTTAAGAGTGTCTGCCTCTATAGATAGACTGCATTTCAAAGATGCTATGGAAGAGGAACAAGTTTTACTGGACAAGACTGAGACTGATTTGAAAGTAGATGCTACACCAGATATACAAATGAAATCGGCTGATGTCTTAATAATTAAAAGGGATATACAAATAACAAACCAAGAGAGTGACCTGGATAACTTTCCTAAATTGGATTTACAAAAGGAATTTGTTAAAATTTTGAAGGATTTTGTGAGAATTAAAAATGAAAATAAATCAAGTACTAGGACATTATTGAAGGGATTAAAGATCAAGATTGTTAAAAGTAAAAGGAAGGAACGTAAAATTGGTTTATCTGATCAAGGTTAAAATAGATATGTTGCTATCTCTGGTAACCCTTAATGGACTTTTGCTGACCAGGACTGAACGAAGAGGCTTTAAGAATTTTTTTATAGATATGAGATATGGGAAGAAGAGATCATTTGTTGCATTTAATGAGAAGGTGATAAGTTACTAAAATTGTTTATACATGTTGTGATGAAGGGGCAAGTAAGTTCTTATATATTTCTTTTCTTTTTCTTTACTATATTTTTATTTTTTCTTTCTTTTCTATTTTTCTATTCCTTTCTTCTTTTCTGCACTTTCTATTGTTTCTTTTCATTCTTGTATTTTTTAGTTTGTATTATTTTTCTTTTTAATTGTAATGTTAATAAAATTATTAAAAATATAAAATGAAAATGCTTGTTAACTATTAAGCTAAAAAGCATATTTTATTTTAAAACTACCCATTACAGTACATATCCTTTCCATGCTTTTTTTTTTTTTAAGTATTTCATCACTTAAAACATAAGCTGTCCCTGGATGTGAGGATGAAAAAAACTTCCAAGACTCTTAGGTTCCAGACCTCAGAACTGTATCAGAATAAACGGAATTGATAATTGGCAAAAGAAAACCATAAAGTGGAAATTAATGTACTTTAATCGGTAAGCAGCCTTTGCTGGCTATTGAATGGTAAATAGAGCTGGTTGTGATGTCTAATTAGCGGCTTATAAATTATATATGTATTTTTTGAATTCCAATATATGGATAATATGGGTTTGTTTTTTAAAATTTAGTGCAGAGCATTTGATGTGGCTGAACAAAAAGCCATACTACACCCTGAAAAGCAATCAACGTACTCTTTGAATACATCAAGCAGGATAATTTAGATGGTTTTTAATCATGATTATGAAAATATAATTAGGTGGTTTCATGTTGGTTGTTGAATGTACAGGGAAAAGTGATTCTCTGAAAAGGAAAAAAAAAATACAACTAACATTACCCAAGAGCTACAAAGCATGTTCACATTTCCACACACTGCTGGCTTCTGTTACTAGTAGATCAGCAGGTAATATGTTTAAACAGATTGCCATTTCCTTTAAGATTCCAGAAGGACTCTTATTTAATGAATGTTGATCCTGTAGCAATGTCTTTGGAAAACAAAAAAACGAAAAACATTCATGTTCTGAAACTCTTTTATTTGTCATTGGAATTGGGTGTGTGTGTGTGAATAATCTTATTTCATTTTAGGCCTACCACATTAAGCCAAAAAGGCAAATGTTTTTGGACAACAGTATAACATTATGTGCATGCATTGTGTTATGTGCTCCCTTTCTCCATCTCCTGCACGTCCATTCTACAAACACAGCATTTCTTTCCCATTGTGACAGGAGTAGAACTTGGGCTTCCGTAAAGTTGTCCTGCATGGTTACAAAGCTTGTAAATGTGTACCTGGCATCTAGCTCTCCTTGGGATTCTTTTATTCCTGCCTCTGCTTGCTGTACAGTCAAACACAACGAGGCGTGCAGTCCCCAACTTCTCTGGTGTGTGCTATGCTGAAGCAGGTTCCCATGCTGCTTGCTCTTTTCTTATATCCTCTTCAATAATGGTCCACCTTTTCTCAAGGACCTTCTCCTAGCCCATCTGCCTCATGGAAAGCTGCATCTGGTTAAAGACGTTTGTATATGCTTATATGCCATACCATTTAACTTATCATGAAAACCTATTTTTACTATTGTCATACAATATGTCTTGGCTTCAGAATTTCGACATGATTGGTTTCTTAATTCATGCAAACTTGTTTTTGTATCCATTTAACTTTTTACCTGTTTATAAACTTTTTTTTAAAAAAATGCAGTTAAAAAGAATTTTAAAAATGAATTCATAGCACTTCATCTTAAAAATGCACTGAAATCTATGTATTATTTTCAGTGCAACTTTATGAACATGCCTTAATCATATACGTAACATTTCAGGCCTCAATATAATGATAAGGAAACTTCGGATCTCTTACATGTGCTATTAGCAGAATATCTCATAAACATCGGACCTCTGGAAAATAATGGTTTTAATGTGTTTAGAAATTATTTCACTTTGTCAAATGAGCATTCTACATATTCTGTCCTAGGGGATAGGGAACGCATTGCATTCCTTGTGCGACTGGGCCTGAACTCCCATAAAGCTCAGTCAGCACAATGCATGTCTCTGAGACCAATTTAAGATCTTGATTCTGAGCATAGTGAGGGACAGGAAAAGGCATCCTGAAGGCTCAGGACCACCTTGCCCTCAAACACTTTCTTGCTGTCAACAGTTG
The DNA here is from genome assembly GCA_030867105.1 of Liasis olivaceus. Classification (NCBI taxonomy): domain Eukaryota; kingdom Metazoa; phylum Chordata; class Lepidosauria; order Squamata; family Pythonidae; genus Liasis; species Liasis olivaceus. Next base: position 45,432,335 of record CM061350.1, on the reverse strand, counting down.
CCAGAAATAGGTGACATGATTCCACATTGTTTTGAAGCAGGAGTGCTGTACCTAGTCAAAAGGAAACACATACCCCAAATCTAGAGAGGAAAAACTGAGAATCTTGGCCTACCCATCTGCACCATTGCCCTGTTTTCTAAGATATGTAGTCAGCAACTTCTGACCCCTGATGCATAGGAACAGCCTTAAGTTCTCTGTTAGAGAATCCACTTACTGCAGTCCTGCCCAAATAGTGAATAAATCTGTGCTGCTTCTTTTGGAGACACAATGCATCACCTGGTTAATCCTGACTATCTAAAAAAAAGTCAAAGCAGACTCAGATTTGGTTAAGACTTGGATGGGAGAAAATCTCATGCCTTTATGCTGCTCTGGGAAGTTGAATAAACTATCTTGGAAGAAGGCTGTCAAGCCCCTAACAGCAGAATATGAGCAGGGAAGAGTCACACAGTTTCTTTTTAATTAGGTTTCATGTCAAGAAATAAGCTTCCAGGAATTTAGAAACTGAATAAGCAAAAGTCCCACCTTCATTTATGAGTGAACTCATTAAGTCAGGGCCTTTTTTTCCCAGATTGCAAAACTCAAAGGCTAATTGCCCCTTTTCCAGATAAGCCTGACACTGAAAATCTGCTGCTGTTAATGATGTTTGGAAGTGTTTCTAAATGATTTCTTTTACCAAGGCAATGATGAACCTCTTCAGCACAATTGCCAAGAACACTAGATAGACACATCCGTGAAGTTACCAAGAGATGAGTTCAACGTGAGAGACTCTGTAACCTTTTTTGCATTTTGGAAGCAATTTGGATAGCTGCAAGCCAGCCCAAGTTGCCATGTCGCCTCAAGAGGTTTAGCAATGGATGCTTGTTACTTACAAAATTATTTTACCTTAGTGCAGCGAGTAATTCAGTTTTATTGATGTGTGTATGAACTTACATTATGTGCAAACAATTTGAGCTATCCTGTTTTTATGCCACCTTCCTTACAAGGAACATCCAGCTGTTATAATTTGTCTCATCCTTCACTCTCTTGTAGAACTGGCCTTTGTTCCTTTTTTTCAGTGCCAGGGACTTGCTGAGCTCCACCTGATGTGATTTGTCCAGGCATTAATAATGCATCTTCAAGATGCACGAGTTCTTTTTGAAATAAATCTGCTGGCAGAGGATGGCATTGTATTGTGCTGCTTTTTTTCCAGGGGACGAAAGCAGGAGAACCAAAAATAAAAAAGGAAAGGTCATAAGGCTTGGGAGTGATGGGTATCCATTATTATAGGAAGGTCACTGCATCTTCATCTGGGGTCAAGCTCCAAATAATTGATATTACAACAACTGTTCCTTAAAAAGAACTGTTCATACCAACCAGCCAGCCAACGAATCCCTGTGGTTTGAAGAGAACAGACCACAAAAAATGGTCTGGATAATCGTTTTGGATAATCTGGGAAAGTACCCTCCTCCATTATCTCACCTAGAGAACAGGTGAGCAGGTGCTGCATTTATCCACTCACCAAATGATTAAACCAGAGACAGATGACATGAAAGCAAACAAATCCAGCTTAAGTTGTGAAGATTGGCAAGCACATCATCATGCAGTATCTCCCTGTCAAACAATGTCCTGTTCCTTAACAACAGATATAGTAAGAGCACCAGTGGCTCAGCAAAGAAAACAATCTGGAGAATCAGAGATGGTGGACTTCCAGGGAAAGTGAAGAGGTCTGTCAAATTTAGTCAATAGTTCCTACCATACCTTCCATGCTAGAGCAGGTCTATCCATTTCAACCTTAGCAGTTAAAAAACAACGCCAAAAAAACATCCAGTACATTTAATCAATAACCTCCACTTTCAGGATAGCTTTTTTTTAGTGTTGCTCCATTCCTGTCTCTGTTACCATGGCAACTACTCATAGAGAGCAGTGTGATGCCCAGTGTATATACATTATCCATATCACCTGACATCTCCTTTAATCACTGTTATGGAGAATACTGAAGTTTGGCTACCTTGTCTTTCCTGTTACTATCACCCAGAATAGACCTGATTTATTAAGACCGGAACCCAAAGAGACATTACATAAAAGCACTGAATTCATGCACAGCTGGACTTATGTGACAACCACTGGATTTCCATTCAGCTCAAAACTATTTGCATGCTTGGCTTGATAAATTTAGGCTCTGCTTATTAACAGATAATGGTCAACTACAGCTTTCAAATTCAGATATAGACCTAACAGAGCAGGCTCGGCCAACCTGTTGCCCTCAAGTTATTTGGGATTTCAATTCCTATGAAGTCCTGCCAGCGTGGCCTGAACATCATAATTAGACCTATCCGGAAGGTTGGTCATCACTTATAAAATGGCTTGGGGAAAAAAAAATTCAATTATCAGAATTTATTTTATTTATTTATTCATCATATTTATATAGCTGCCTATCTCACAAAATGTGACTCTGGGCATCACACATAAAAAAATTAAAAAACAATAATATAAAAAACAATTAACAATTAAAAAAATAATATTACAATTTAAGAAAAGCAAGGAGAGAGTGACAAATATTAACAACAGTGGAGCCATCTCAGCAACTCACCATTCCCTTGGAGCCCCCAAGCCTGATGACACAGCCAAGTCTTGAGGGACTTGGAGAAAGTTAATAGGGATGGAGCCAGCCTGACCTCAGGGAGATGATGTCCATAAGGCAGGTGCCACGGCAGAAAAGGGCCATCTCTGGGGTCCCACCAGATGTATCTCTTTGGCAGACGGGACCCTCAACATGCCTCTTCTCCAGATCTGATGGGACAAGCAGATATAATTGGGAAGAGGCAATCCCTGAAATAACATGGCCCCATGCCATGAATGGCTTTAAAGGTCAAAAACAGCACCTTGAACTGGACCCAGAAACAAACTGGCAACCAGTGCCGCACACGGAGCAGAGATATAACCTGTGCTGTTCTAGGGGCACACGTAACTGCCCGTGCCGCTGCATTCTGCGCCAGCTGAAGCTTCCAGATACTCTTCAAGGGCAGTCCCATGTAGACAGCAACAGAATGATAACAAGTATTGGAGTAGGTGCTTTTCTTTAATTATTCTATGCCCTGCTTGGATTAAAATCTAAACCAAGTTGTCAGAATCCTCGCAAGATTTTATAATAGATTATTATATGGCTAGTTTAAAAAATGGCTTTTTACATGCTGCGGTTCTGCCATTGTAAAAGGTGGGGGGGGGGGGAGAAGGAATGAGAAACTGTTTAAAGCAGATGGCTCCTTATCACGGGCTCTGGCATGATCAAGGCCATGCCAGCAAAGGAATCAGAAGACCAAGAACTAAGGGCGATGTAAGGGGGGGAAAGTAAGAAAAACAGCTTTTGGCGTGCTTTTGCTCAGTCTTAGCAATGCTTTGGATCTGTACACTTATTCTCAATAAATGAACTTTCTTTTGAATCAATGTTGGTTGCAAGGAAAGTTACTGGATTTGGGATCAACAGGTGGCAGTTCGTTACACAAGTCCTGATTTTTTTTTCCTACACAATAAATGTCATTCTAACTTAATTATATTACCATGTGAAATTACAGCCATTTGTCATCATTGATTATTGTATCCAATTAACCAATAGCTATCAAGGTGGCAGGTAAAAAGATTATCTTGGTTTGGGAGCCCTCATCGGTCATGTTGGTTCTTGTTTAACTTGAAAAAATGCACTTGCCTTGAGTTCCATGCATTGTGAGAGAATGCAATGAGCCTTGGAAATTTTGGGTCATTTTCTTCTGAAAGCAGCAGATACAGAAAAATAGGCTTTATTTCTTTCTTAACTACCAAAAATACATACAGGAAATGCTTTTGTATTATTGATGATATTTTTTCCTTTATTTTTTTTACAACTAAATGCACAAATTGGACTTTTAATGCTTTATTCACAAATTTTAGATATTCTAGGATATTTTGAACATATTTCTTGCTTTAGGCCTTTGGAGCAGGAGTACAACCTGTGCTCCTGGGGCTGCATTCTAGCTCTCAATAAAATAATTAAGGTACAAGATAGGTTTTGTATGAAAAAGAAAGGAAAATCCCCAAATAACCCCCAAGCCAGAAAAATGGAAAACCCACATGATCCATTTTATGTCCTCACACTGCCACTCCATATCATTTTCCCACTGTGAGCCTTTTCCTTTGTACAAAAATTGTCCAAATTTCCGTACCCCGTGTATTGGCTTATTTAATAAGAAAGAATGAATGCCTCAAATAATATTTTATGTATGTCATGATTGTGTTTTGCTTTCACCTTTGCATGGATGATAGATGTATTTTTCTCTAGAACTGTAGGCTGTCCATTAGAGAAAGGGGTCATTTACACAGAGTGCCTATGTCTCAACACCATCTCCTGATCCTCTGCAGCTTTCAGCACTACTAAGCTTGCAGTCCTTCACAAAGGATGGACTATGAGGCTAAGCCATAATGAAAGCAGAATATAATGATGAGCAGAATTTGTTACAACTTATTTCAGTGAGTCCCGGAAGGAACAAATATATACTGAGGCAAAGTGATAGAGGTCATGAAGATCATGGAAATGATAGGGAAAGGAAAAGAAAGTAAAAAGTAAAGAACCATCCTGTCATTCTGGCCAAGCTGATGGGCAGATAAACTCCGTTAACCCAGCCTGCAGAGGCATACCTACCCTCCCCACCATTTTACTTTGGAGGAGCTCGCTCCCTTGCCATCTGCAAAGCAGCCCTGAGGCATTCAATGAGGACTCAGCTGGCCTGACCTGGAAAGTGTGTGTGTGCACACACACACACACACATGCCTTGGCAAAAGCAGAGCAAGTGGGTGAGACTGAATATGAGATATATTTAATCAGAGAATCTGCCTCTATTGTTTTCTCTAGCAAGAAAACCTATCTTTCTGACCTATTAACCATAAAGTAAATGCTTTGCAGTACCAAACACTTTTCCATTGTCTGTAATTGTACTAGGCATTCTGCCTCTTATGTAGTTTTTATTTTTTAGATTTATTCATTTATTTATTTAATCAATTTATATCCATATGATAAAATCTAGAACAGTGAAGGTTCAAGTCTTTATGTTCCTAATGTACTTTATTTTGGGAGAAAAGTCCTCCGCCTCTTCCTCCTTCTGTTAATCTGATTTTGTTGCTTATGATCTTAATCTGGTCTTAAATCACAAGACAGAACCAGGAAAAGTTGGGTCTAAATGAGAATGTAAATACACTATCTAGTGCAGTGTTTCTCAACCATGGCAACTTTAACCATGTGTGGACTTCAACTCTCAGAACTCCCAGCACGCTGGCTGGGGAATTCTGGGAGTTGAAGTCCACATGTTTTAAAGTTGCCAAGGTTCAGAAACACTGATCTAGTGGAGTAGGAAAAAAAATTGCATAAAGGAATCCAAAGATATAAAATCTATAGAAAAATAAGTAAAGGCCTTATTGCATGCATAGTTTATCAAAAACTCCACTAATTCAGTAAACTATAAAATTTTAGAACAGAGATGGCAAGCTTCTTCTGGGCCACACTGGTCTGTGATTGGTAATAACAGGGGCCACATTCTAAAAAAATAAATGGGCCTGGCCAGGCCAGCTGATCACACTATGCATTTCTGCTTTAAAAGTTTAATAATTGTCAGAACAGGAAATATAGTGACTAGTGACTTCAACTACCTTCATGCCAGACAAAGAATATTTGTGTGACAAAGACACTGTACAATAAGACTATACTTTGGAGGAGTTAGTCATTGATCCCATGGGAAAAAAAATGACACATCATCTTAAATGAAGATGTGGCTAGTATTTGCATCATTTGCATCTGAAATGCAAATGTTGCTAGTACTATCAGATGCCCCGGTGGCATCCAATCGAGCAGAGCTTTATGGAAAGAGTTACCCCCATAAGTTTGAATTAAAAACTTTTATAAATGAGGGAATACTTTCAAATAAAATTGAACATTAAGGTCATTTCACCAAAGTGCTTCAGGGTATTAAGTTCCAGACCATCTAAAGCAGTGTTTTTCAAACTTGGCAACTTTAAGATGTGTGGACTTCAATTCCCAGAATTCCCTAGCCAGCATGCTGAATATTCCAATGCTGCCAGAGGTGCTAATAAATAAACCACAATTCTGAAACCATAAAAATGTTTCCCATCTTTTACTGGGACAAAGCTGTTTCCTGCCAATCTAATATCAAGAAGTCAAGTCAACTTAGCACACACTACAGAATGTGTGCAAACTGGGGCCCCACATATAAATAATTTTAAAAAAAGAAAGAAAAAGAAAAGAACATGCCTTGCATTTGGATATCACAGTAGAGTTTTATGGATTTCTTTCTTGCTTATCAGGAATAAACAGCATACTATTATGTGTTACTTCTTCATTCTCACCTGGATCTTATTCCTAGTACAATCTTACTTCTAGTAGGAGTTTCCAATAAATCATAAAAATTCAGTCCTCATGAATTTAACATTACATGAAAACTGAAACTCTGGCTTCTTCCTCTCCAAATAAGCCAGAACCATAAGCTGATAACACATTGTGGCTCATTCGAAAAATTCTGTTTTACTATGACATTCCAGCATGGTCACTCTGGTCTTACGTTTGGCAGAAAAATGTTAATTTAATGCATTCAGAAACTAATCTAGTCTAAAAACAAGCAATGATGGTTCCTTTATTTGGTGTCTCAAACTCACTTTAAAAAAAATCTCAACAAAGATACCTTAGTCTCTTTTACTGTGGACTACTTTTTCCTAACGTATTATTCCCCATCAGTAGAAAGAACATGGTTTAACAGGATACCTCATTTTATAGCAGCATTCTAAAACAGCTCTATTGTTTTATTTTATTTAGCAGCCTATGTGGGATCACTTCACATAGAGCAACGGTGAATGTGCAAGGCCTATTTAATTGTGACTGTAAACAATAATCATAATTAATTACTAATTACTCTGAATTGTCTACTGAGGGGCTGCATATGACACTAAAAATTAATGTCTTCAGCATCAGCTTGCATGATTAAGCATGATTAGCTATTTAAAGTGTAGCCTCAGATTTAATTTACTAAAATCTATGCAAATTATTTCTATTCTTTCTTTAATCATTCCATCAATGGCCAAGACAACAACAAACAGCCAATAAATATCTGCTTTAACTTCTCATTAATAATGGCTAACAACAGATTATATTTTCAAATCTTCAGTTCTTTCCACCTTAATTGCATACCAGGATGCCAAGTTTCAAAATAAGCAACAACAGTAACATTACTATTTTTAATAAGATGTCCACCAGTGATGCCTTATTTAGAATCTGATGGCAACCTCAATACGCTAGCCAGACCACCTATTTAGAATCTACTGGAGAAAGATCTTCTCTTCAGCTTGACTGATGATCCTATTCTAGAAAAGGCAACCTGCACAGCTGGCCCCTATGATTGTACTTCAGCCCTATCACAGCTGGACAGCCAAATAACCCAGATAGTCTTACAAAATGTGAAGGAAAGTGAATCCTACATAGCGTTGCCACTAAAATTACTGTTCATCAGGTCTCCAAAATGGCAGCCTCTTGCCTCCATTTCCTTTTTCCATCTAGTACATATCTGAAATAAAAACATATGTGGAGGTTTCCCATCAGGATTGAAAATTTGGGGGATGATATTTCATACTCTAAATCCTGTACTATATTCAAAATGACAATCCTAAACTTAAAGATTACATTTTCTGCATTTTATTTAATTCTTAATATTTAATAAGGACTCTGAATACTTAACATAGCATTTTGGTTATGGCTGCAGAGCTATAATGCTGATTTAGTTTTTGCATACATTGTAAGTAAACACACTGTAGGTGAGAGAGAAATTATATCCAGGGCTCCCTTAGGCATGAAAGCCAGCTGGGTGACTTTGGGCCAGTCACACTCTCTCAGTCCAACCCACCTCACTGGGTTGTTGTTGTGGGGAAAAAATAGGAGGCAGAAGTATTAGGTATGTTTGCCACCCTGAGTTATATATAAAAAAGTGGAATAATAATAATAATAATAATAATAATAATAATAATATCTGGATAGTGGACATTGCAATACCTGGAGATGGCAGAATAGAAGAGAAAGAACTGGGGAAAATCACAAAATATAAAGACCTGCAAATGGAAGTAGAATGACTGTGGCAAAAGAAAGCAAAGATATTATCAGTAGTAATAAGTGCCTTGGGTACAATCCCAAAATATCGGGAGTACCACTTGAAGACCATCGGCATTGACCAAATCACCATCAGTCAATTGCAAAAGGCAGCTTTACTTGGAACAGCTTACATCCTAAGACGATACCTTTAACGCCATCAAACAACATCTGCCTATCCCAGGTCCTTGAGAAGGACTCAATAGGTGGATAAAAATGTCAAATCCAGTCTAAACATCTGGCTGACTGTGCGACCAACCATAATTAATTAATTAATGCCAGATTTCAGAAAAAGCAAAGGGGCACAATAGAAAATAGCTAATACAGTGGAACCTCGGTTCACGAATTTAATTCGTTCCGCGACTCTGGTCACGACCCGAAATGGTCGCGACCGGAATCAAATTTTCCCATAAGGTTCAATGTAAATACAGTTAATTCATTCCGACCCCAAATTTGGTCGCCAACCGATTTCTGGTCACGACCCGAGTCAAATTTCCCCATAAGGTTCAATGTAAATACGGTTAATCCGTTCTGAACCATGTTTTTTTTTAAAAAAACCGCAAAAATATAACACAAAGTACAGTACGAAGAGAGAGAAAGCTAACCTTGCTCGGGAGGGAAAATGGCCGTACTTCCTGCTTGGAGGGAGAGTCCCCTCCCTACAGGAAGCTGCGACCACGTGACACGGGAGGGAAAATGGCTGCGGATCCTGTTCGTCACCTGATCCGGCGTTCGCGACCAGAGGTAAATTTTTGCGGCTGGAGCTGGTCGTGACCCGAATTGCTCGTGAACAGATGCGTTCGTGAACCGAGGTTCCACTGTACAAGATGAATTTAAGAAGGAAGCTTAGCTTTTCTTTATTGCTTTCAGCATGATCTTTGATTATGTAGTTCATGCAATAATATAGTGTATATTACCGCTAACAGGTGTTCTTGAAGAACTGATAATTCTTCTGAGGAACTTTTACAATGAACAAGATGGTAGTGGAAGAACTGAGTTTGGAAAAACAAAGTAGTTTGGAATTGGAAAAAGACCGAGACAAGAAAATCTGTCTATTTTCTAGAAATAATATATTAGAAGAATGGCAAGATTGAATGCATGACAGCTGGAATAAAAAATGGAGGTTGAAATACTAATAATATAAGACATGTATCACTGTTAGCTAAAATTAGGGGGAAAAAACTTTGAAGAGCTTATTATGAAAGTAAAAAATAGAAGATGAAAAATCTGCATTAAAATTAAATATTAAAAAGAGAGGATTGTCAGGTAATGTCAACCAGCATACTTAGCAAATGCCTAGTGAAAATGAAGAAGTTAAGGTAGTAGGACTATGCAGACTTCAAAGATGATTTAGAGGAAGTGCTTTGGGCCTCACAGTAGCTGAAGAAAATCCATCACATTCTAGAACTGTGCACGCTTTGAAAATATTTCAGAAGCACTTCAGACCTTGTGTAAGCACAGTTCTTCTCTACTATTCATTAAAGTAGCCCAACATTTTTCAGGCTTCCATGTGAAAAGGTTACAAGAAATCCATTCATTAAAGCTAATGTGACTCTTAAAGCAGTGGTATCTTTTTTTTCAGTCTCCTGTGAAAGTTTGCAATGATCTTTACTCCCCTGTTTAGGCAGTGGAGACAATGGCTAAGTTTACAAAATAGTCAGTCATATTCTGTGCAAACAGACTAATTACGTTATGATTCAGTGTGTCATGTGAGTCCAGAAAATTGGTTAATTGAGCAAATGATGGTTAAATTAACCACGGGTAAACATGTCATACAAAGATAGCCAATATAGTTCATACCTGTTGTACTGCTCAAGCTGTTTCCCTTTCACTTACTATTCTCCTGGTAGTGTCATTGGTAACTATGAGCATGTAGTGCCTTTCAAAAAGTAGATTTTATGTTATACTAAGCCACAGTGTAATCTCCTGCTCAGTTAGAATATGCATTCCTGTAACTTGAACCATTACTCTGTAACCTCTACTCTGGAATGATAGAGACCTTCTTCTGTGTGACATCCTTTCAGATATTTGAACAGTGTTATCATATCCCAATGTTAGCTTCTCGAGTCTAAGAAGGGCATGAATCACTGTCACTAGGGTTTCTTGATCCAAAAAAGGGTGCAACTGATATACCAGCTAAAGCTGAACAAAGAGTCTCCTGGTGATGGCTTCCATTCACTGATCAAGTTGGAGTCATGAATCCAGGAGTACCTCTAAGTCACCAACTTGATCCTTAGGGGAAATACTTTTTTTTAGCTTGTTTTGTTCCATACAGTCCCTGACAGCCTCCAAATTACCAGGTAAGGATGTCCACTGGTCCCTGGTATGGCCTGGAATAGAGATCTATAACTTGGTAGCAACAGTATGCTGAGATGTCTCATCTCAATCAATGGATTATCCCTCCCAACCATTTCATACAGATGTTAAAAGGCATGTAGGAAAGAGCTGAGCTATGTGTCATCCTACACAGCCAGGAGGTTGATTATTCCTTCCCCATCCTCAACTGCCATGCTATACCAGCTACACTTAATTAACCAAAAGTGAATTATGGTTATTCTTGCAAGTTCTTGGTAGTTGCCACAATTGTTTTCAAGATTTTTCAAGATTAATTTCTTTATGACCTGCTCTAGAACCTTCTCAAATATCAATGCCAAATTGACTAGATCCCCCATTTTCCCATTTTTGAAGACAGGGACATTTGCTCACTTCTAATTGTCTGGCACTTCAATAATTCTTTAGGATTTCTCAAAGATTATAATAAAGGTTCATCCAGACCCTAGGGTACAATTTACAGTATTTGGACCTAGAGATTTAAACTTATTAAAAGTAAATAGATATTCCCTGATTAAGTTTCTATGAATCTTAAACTTCCTACTTCATCATCTTGATCTTCGCAATTTCCTGTTGGAGCACAAGCTTTCTAATTAGTGAAGACTGACCAAAGTAGGAGTCGAGTTGTTCTGCCTTTTCTATGTTACTGATTAGCATTTTGCTATCTTCACTGCGTAGGTAGAATGATTCTTTTCCTTTTATTTTGAACTATCTAAAGAAGCCCTTAGAATGGATGTTTGTAGCTCATTGTGAGCTTTAACTTTCCTGACATATCTCTACTGTTCTAGGCTACCAGAGAATATTCTTCTTTTGTGATTAGCCTCTCTTTCTATTTCCTATAAACATCCTTTATTGTTCTCAGATTTTACTAGGCTTTTTATGTAGCCATGTTGGCTTCTTCTGCTGTCCTCCATTTTTTTTTCCTCATTGGAATTACTTGCAATTGTGTTTTTAATATCTCCCTTGAGCTCCCTTTCCCTTTATTGTTTGATTGATTGACTGACTTGATTTAGAAGGCTGCCAATTCCAAAATCATTCTGGAGTCATTAATTTTTCCTGTCATTGCTCTGTGCTTATTAAAATCCACTTTTCTGAAGCTTCAAAAGTTCCTTAAAACCTAGAAGTCCAGCAGTACTTGGTCAGTTTCCTCTAATATTTCTGATACTTTTACTTCCTCAGGTAGGTTTTCCCAAATGGTTAGTATCACATTAAATAGTGGATCCTCCTATGCCTTCCTCTGCTTTATCCCACCTTTTATTAGAATATTCTTTGTTAACATTATTAGAAATATTGATCTCAGGTACAAATTGGTGGAGCTCCAAGGTAATAAATATTACTACTCACTTTTTCATTTCATTTCATTTTTTAAGAATACTAACATATGATTATGCTTTCCAGTCTTCAGCTTGCTTTAGAAACTAATGATATAGGTTGTTTCTAGCTCAAAGAAAATTGTGTATCTTACAAGTTATATACCTTTGATAAATATGAGCATGCTTTTTGTGTGAATTCCAAGAAAAATCGCTGCATGGAGATAGGTGTATCAGTTCATAGCTCATTTTCTTACTAGAGAAAAATCCAGACCCAGCGTTACTAGATTCTGATTTCAACCTTTAGGTCTGACACAGTGTAATGGGGTTCTTTTTGAACTGGAGGTATATTTTGGTTTGCAAGGATGGCAATTAACACAGATAAACAAGACAGTGGAGGTTTTCATGCTTTTTTACTATTTGCAGTGAAGTATTTACAACAGGTATTTATAGCAGGTATATACAACACAATCCCAGTGTCAGGCTCTCCTGCTTTCTCCCCCTTTCACTCTGTCTCCATCTCCCTTTTCTAGGCTTATCAAGAGAGAGTGAAAAGAAAGGAATGGGCTGGATTTTCTGTATAGTACTCAGCACAGCTTGACTCTCCCTGGATCTGCTCAGCAAAACACCTTCTGCTGTTGGGGGAAGAACCTCTCAGGATCCTCTGCCCAGTCATTCTCCAGAGACCAAGGCTTCACCAACAACAGCTGATATTCTCCTTCTCATTTTGGGTCTTGCGTGAAGATGCCATCTGTAGCCAGCCAAGTCCCTACTTCCCATCTTGGATGAAGATGCTGTCTCTCCAGGACTTCACTTCCCTTCCTCCAGGGAAGCCGTCCATGGACCTATCTTTTCCCTCTCTGACCGTCAACTGCATCGCACATTCATGTAACTTCACTCTCCAACTTTTCTCACCAGCACTCTGTTTTGCACAGGTTTTTTTTCTCTCTCTCTCTCTCTCTCCTCTCCTTCTCTCTCTCTTCAATTTTGGGTCAGACCAGCAGCATGTCCCCCAGCAACTGAGGAGGTGGATGTCCCCCCAGGGCTGTAGTCTCAACACCTATATACCAGGCTGGACCAATGGGACTGCTGTGTCTACATCTTCCCACAATAGCCCTGACTAGTGCCCAGGTCAGCTCCTCAGCCCTCAGGATAGCCCAGCTGCCCGTCAAAGCCAGATACCGAGCTTCTTCTCCCCTTTTCTCTCTCCATTTGCTGACTCACGCCAGCACAACTGCACCCATGCCAGGCCACTAAAATCCATATACCACAAGGTCTTCCCACAGAAAATGTTCAGTCTTTTGAGTGAACTACAAAAATCCAGTAGCAATAAAGAATATTTTAGAATCCCTAGTCTTAAAATTGAACCAAAAATCGAGATAGCCCATATATTCAAAATTATAAAGGAAACTATATCATACTTATTTAATGCTACAAACTGCATATCTTTCAAAACTGACTGCGCAGATGTCCTCACATATCATTTGTGGAACATGGATGTAATGAAGGGGGAGGAAGCAAGAACTCCATTTCCAGATTTTTTGCTACATGAGGCTAAAGGTGAATGAGTAGTTACAAGCTTTGTGTAAAAAATACACATACTGATTTGTGTCTGTTACTTTAGATTCCTTTTATCAGAGAGCACTGATTTCTGTCAGGATATCTTAGATGAAGAAAAGTTGGGGGGAGGGGTGCAGAAAAATATAAAGTAGCATTGCTTGATTCTTCAAGAACACCCGATTTGGTTGCATTGCCTATTCTTGTCTGTGATTTCTGAGCTATGAAATTAAGAGATCAGAATTACATGCTATTTGGAAGCATGGAGAAAATGCGCAAATAGCAGATTAATTGTCAGGTTTAGCCCAGGAAACTCCAGGAGACAATACAGATTCAATCCAGCAAGGTTTAATTGGCTTCACACCATTTACCGAATCTTCTCAGACTGAGAGCTGTTCCCAGGGTCAAACTACAAACATCACTAGCATTCCTCAGGGAGGGTCCAGTCTCATCCTCTTATCTCTTCTTCGCTCCTCTGGGGATGAGAGTCCATGTTTCACACCCCTGCTCCACACTCCCACATTAATGTATGTACTTTATGTGTGTGTGTGTGTGTGTGTGAGTGTGAGCATATATATATATTCATTCCAGATATTTTTTCCATAGATACATTCCTCATAAATTCATAACATGTTCTGATGCTTGATATAGTTTTACATCTTGAGAATTTATTATTCATGAAATAGGTCTTTTGAAGTGCAATTTTGCTGTATTGATGTTTCATCTTTAAACCGTGAGCCCAAAAAAGGCTTGAAGGTCGGCTGACAATCACTCAGGAATATGTCAAATGCTGGTTGTCTAAGTAGGATCTCCCCTTCACAGGGAACCTTTTGTAAATATTAGTTACTAGAATCTGAAGACTAATAGAGCTAGTTAATAATTATCACCATGTGCCCAAACTGCACAGTTTGCTCCCTGATTACAATATTAAATTGCTATTGAGCTGTGGTATTTGCTTCAGGCAATGCTACAGAGAAGCCTCCAAAGACTCCAGTTGGCCTCAGTGCACAGAAGTGGGAAATGTACAACTGTACACAATGCAGAGGCAGTGAGGGGGTTGCCAGAAAACAAACAGAACTCAGACAATAGAAAGAAAGTTTTTATTGGAGTGGAAGTATCCTTTCGCTTGGGAGCTGTCATATTTCAAAAAGAAAGAAGCAAGCCCACACTCACAAACACATGTGACAGTAGTTTGGATGGCAGACCATTACCAGGGGCACCGTGACTCAAGCTATAGAAAGAGAATTCGGCACAGCAGGCCTGGAGTGCTTGGGTTTCTTTGCTCTTGATAGGGAGGAGGCAGGGCGTCAACCTGCCCAGAGTATCCACACTGATCATTCCCAAGGAATGGTTTATCCCCCAAGCCATTTTTATTCCTTTTCAGCAGCTTTGACAACAGCGGAGCATTACGGAGTGGAAATTTACGCTCACCATTGGCAGAATACTTTCATCTTCATATTGCCTACCAAGTTTAGTTATGATGAAAACCTTATGCTAATCCAGAAGTAATCTAATATCAAGTCTTACTTGGAGGGACAAGAACAACGCTATTAAATTATGGGGACTGTGTAATCTTTCTCTGATTAGCTAAATTAAAATGTGTGCTACCTGATCCCCAAAATTTCAAGGCCAAAGTCCGATGCCACCCCAGGCCCCTCTTCGCCACATACCACCAAATGCCTTCTCTTTTTAGATAGTTACAAGCTTTCTTTTATTACACTGCTTTACCAGGCAAATTTATTGCACCATAAAGAACCCATCCCTGCCAAGATAAAGAGTCTGGTTACTAGTTAATCAGTTAGCTGGTTAGTTAATTCGTTAGTGGATGCCACTCTGTATTATATCATAGAGATATTTTAATCCCTGTCAAGAGTCACTTTTAAAGAATGACTTCTCAAATAAGGACGTTTACTATTAAGTAGCAAAGGTCCCCACTCTCCCTTCCCATTTTTCTTTCTGCCACAGCTAATGGAAATGAAAAGATCAAGGCCCACAGTAGAAAACAAGAAGTAAAGAACTGACTAGTGCTATATATGTTACCTTGTCAGCAGCTATTAATTATTTATTCAGAGCTATTGGAATAGCAGGAGACTCAGGTCAGTTTCCTGATTATGCTAGAGATGGTCGTTTTGCAGGTGTTTATTATTTCCATCCCACCCACTCATATGTGTCATTTATAATGCTTTCTCTTGTGAAAGTGAGGAAGCCCATTTTATAAAAGTGGAATGCAGCTTGGTTTAATTTCCTGGTGATTATTAAAGGCAATTCCACTTTAAGTCCCAGATTCTTTTCTCTAACAAAAGCCAGGTCGATTTCAAATCCTAAGTACAGACCATGCTATTATTTATAGGCTGGTAGAACCACATCAAGCAAGGCATAATTAGGGTTCTTTTCACTGAGATACCAGGAAAAGCCTTACAGTGTAATGGTATGTTGAGTTGTACTGTGTTACTTTAGCTTAGCTGAAGCTACACTTCAATTACGTACAGGTTTGGTTCCTTTCAATAGGCTGTTCACTTTTGTCCACAGTATCAGTTGGCTAAATCCACAATGATTCTTTCCACAGGAGATCAGAACAGCTACACTAATATCATCTCGGACCAAGAGTTTCCCAGGATGACATTTTCAACTGTAGCCTGGAATTGTAACGGTTGTGATTTTCCTAGAGTTTTTCAGTGAAAGTCTTGAGAAGACAACAACAGGGTGACAAGCTGTGAGTAGGTACATCTTTTCTCACTGACAAAATATCTCATCAGCCTTTATTCGTTCATGATGTGCATCGATGCCAGGCTTCTTGGAAGTGCAGATCCACTCATCACAAAGTGAAAAACCATCCCACTCAGGGCAAAAGATCACAGGTTTATTCTTATGCTGGCCTCTCACCAAACTCAGCTCTGCAGAGACGCTGAGGCTTCAATTCACCAAGGGTGAAAATTGGTTCTACTGGGAAAGCCTCAGAATCATTTCAACCATTAAAATGTGACTGTGTGTATCTTAAGTATCGGAGAGGTCAAGGGACTCTTTCTGTCGCCTGCTGGAACAAGCCAGAAAATTGCATATTCTGTTCCAGACATGCTGTTGCAGTGTGAGTAAGTCAAGTCTGTACATGAATCTCATTACAATCCTTCTACCTAACATATTAATTGCCTTTTGTATTTATTGTAACTTCATGTCACAGATGAAATTAAGAAGACAAAATGGGGAAACTAAGCTAAGAGTTCAAAGATGATGATTCTATAGAGTTATAGAAACAACCTGTTTCTATTAAAGCGCTATAAAAATATTGACATTAGAACAACAACACAACTGATATATAATGTTGTGAAAAAATTGTCCCCTTCTTTGGAGGTTTGTTTCATTTGTTATACAAACAAAGCAATGATTACATGTGAAAAAAACAATTGTACCCTTGGATTTAATATCAAGCTGAGCTACAATGATCACAACTGCTTCCTGTCTCTCACATTGCTATGTAGGAATTTTAGTCATTCCTCACAGTAAACTGTTTTAGCTCATGAATAACTGAGGACTTTCTAGAAAACTAGCTAGTTTATGAATTATAAGAAATAAGCGTCAGGTTTTGGCACTATTTGTTCACTTAGGAATAGGAACCCCATGAAGGTGGATAATATTCAGTGGAAAAAATGCAAACATTCAGAGAATCCCAAAGGGGCAAATAGTTTTTCACAGGTGTGGTGCTGTCTACATTTACATCTGTACTATCTCCACATCTATAAATTAGAGCTGGGCATAAATGACCTTTTGAAATTCTCCACCACAATTGTGGCCCCAGAAATAGAAGATATGATTTCTCTGAATTTCTCCAGGGAAGGAAATAAATCTTTTATAACAATTTCTGAATAAGAATCTCCTTGACAATGGCAATAGCACTGCAACTAAAAAAAAGATAGTGGGAGAAGTTCCTTCATGATATCTTTCCTTTGGATTTAATAGAATCAGAATAAGATGCCAGGGAGGCTATAGATGATTGCAGAGTTGATTCTACAATAAAGAGATTCATGTACGCTGCTTGGCTACTAATTAAATAAGTGTAAAAATATTATTCAATACTCTCAATAATGTTTTTGGAATTCTATGTTGAATGAATTTTTAAACTAATATCTCACTTATCAAATTGAATGCTCAAAGAATGCAGCCTTTCTTTGTTGAGTACAAGTTTATAATACACTATGGAATCTGAACCAGAGAACTATGGTTACCAACTTTGGATCAAGCCAAGATATTAAACCACAGTTTAAAAATTGTTTATGAACTTGGATTGTTCTGAAGCTAGATGTACAAAACAGGATCCAAGACTTCTTTGTTCCTTTCAAATGCTGTGATATCAGAAAGGAAGTGGCTGAATTTAGAACCAAAAGCCTTATCATCTTATCTTATATCTTATATCTTATATCTTATATCTTATATCTTATATCTTATATCTTATATCTTATAACTTATCTTCTCTCTTCTCTCTTCTAGAAATAAGTATCTGAACATGGCTCTGTTGTCCCATATTTGGACAAAAAGTAAGGGGGTAAAGTTGAAGTTCATACTGAAAAGTGAAAGTATTTCCCAAATAGAACAACTGAAGCAATTGACATAGATCCATCTCAGCTTCAGTGAAATTCATTTACAGATGTGTGCATCCTTATGCTCCTCTTCTCCCCCTTCTCCCTCCAAACTTCTGTACACTGCATTTGTAATGAAGATCTATGAGTCTGCCAGTATCCCACATAAACTCATTAAATGTGTTGGAATGTGATAGATTGGGAGTTATTGGTGTATAGTATCACTGGTTAATTTGCAGTAGATCAACAAATTATTTAGCAAGTCCATCAAAAAAAAAGTTATTCCATCTTCAGATACAGAGTTCTCGCCACCTAAAATCCCCCCCCCCTTAACTCTCTAACCTAAAAAGTTTCCAATATATGTTTGTACTTATACACGTGTGTCATCCCTATGAGTCAGGAAGTACAGCAGAGCAGTTCCCAACTGTTTCCTTTATAGAGAGCACTGTAACATCAAAAGCTTTTGAGGATTATCACATAAACCAGAGTTCAATGATGTGGTATCAGCAGCATGGTATTTATGGGACCCAACTACATTTTCTTTAAAAAGATTAAAATGGCAAAAATCTTCTAATAGTAACAAATCTCATGTGATTTTGGTGTTCTCAGCTGAATCCATGTGAGATTTTGGGTAAAAATGCCAAAAATCATGTGTGATTTAGTGATCTCCTGAGATTTCAATAATATTCCCAGACACCAAGGAACACTTGCAATATTTTTGCAGACCATTAATAATTTCAGGACAATAGATTGGAAACCATTACAGCAAATAATTAATGTTTCATTTAAATTCTTCTGTCCACTCCTGAAACCACAATTTTTTGCCTACATCTTACTGATGAATCTTAGACTTATGATTTTAAAAACCAAATAAAATGGATTGCATAAGTGCAAAGTCTGCTTGTGACTTTTCAGAGTATTTCAACACATGGGAGTAATCCAAGATGGATTACTTCAAAACAAGACAAATTGCCTTCACAATTCTCCTGTTACTCATTGGGCATCTATCCTATACTTTGCATGTTTGCAAAAGTCACAAACCAGCACCTCCAAAGAGGGTTTGCATTAGTTGACCTTTGTGTTCCATCAGTAATGAATAGTGTTGTCATTATACTTCTTCAGTTGTTGCTTTTTGGAAAAAATACTATACATAAACAAGTGTTCTTTAGTAACTACCTGTATATACTGAGGTAACAGAGGCTTCTATTATATACTTGCATGATCTTTGGGAAAGGCTCTTCTTCACAGAAGGCAGGGGTTTTTTTTTCCTAACGTACTACAAATTTCAGGAAATATTCCATGAACAATAGAATGTTAGTCAGAACCTAATCATATACAGTACTTTTAAAGCATTTGCATCTCACATTGGATGCTGTTCTTGGTTGTTTTCTAATTAAAAGCCTGTATCAATCATCCAATAGACCTGCATGCATTTCATTCACTCCGTATCTCTTTGGTAAATTTAAATAAATACAAAAAATATTATCCTTAAATTCATACACTTTGATAGTCAGGTTGTGTGCATAGGTCCACTAGCCCTCACCAGGTCTTTCAAATAACAGTGTTCATATGCAGGATACAATGTGTCAACACTATTCATTTGTAATGGGATCTTTCTCACATTCCCAATAAAGTAACAGTAGGTGATAAAAAGAGGTAAGAGTGAAAAAGGAAGATACAGAACTGTACAAATGGCCACCAAAGGACTGGCTGAGGTTTTAGTTACCTGGCCAACAAACTGCTCCAATAACTCAAGCACACAACCAAAGCATGAACCAAGAGTTCAACCATCTTGATAGTGAGGAATGTTCTGTGAACGTTCATTAAAGGGGGAATATGGTTTTTTCAGTGAAAAGTCTATTATCAGTTAGGATTCCTAGGTTTCTCATGAATGGAAAATGGGGAGATCTGTGACTGGCAGCCTTGAAATTTAAAGTGAGAGGCAGGAAGGGAAGAGATGAGATGTTCAGGATAGAACACAATAATCTCCTTGATTATTGCCCCCTTGCCCTTTTCTCACCTTTTTCTTCTATATTGGGTGCAGACTCCACAGGGTTATGCTGTGCAGCACCAGCTCTGACCTGTGAGCATTTTTGTTGTGGTGCAGTTTAGCAATGAGACTCTGCAGTAGCTGTGAGTCCTAGGAGAAGACAGAAAGATAGATAGATAGATAGATAGATAGATAGATAGATAGATAGATAGATCAACAAAAACAAGTAATGAAGTTATTTTCAAAAAGGAGAAGAAAAAAGGTGGGAAGGAGTTTTAAGAATAATGATACCAACATCAGCATTGCTGGCAGTTGCTTCCTACATTATCTGAGCTTGTCATATGTTCTGAAATGTGTTTTACAACAAAATTGGTCTTACTTTAGGTAAAATAGGGCAGGCATTTTAGTATTACTGACCAACTGAAGCATCATTTGATGTTGTGCTTATTATGTTTTATTTTAGGTACAGTGTTGCTGCCTTTTCTTCTGCAGAAGACCATTTGGTGCCGGTCTGCTTCTGGGTCCAGTTCAAGGGGTTGATTATGACCTTTAAAGCCCCTCATGGCATGGGGCCCAGGTTACCTGAGGAACTGTCTCATCCCCATTACATAGACCTGTCCCACCCGGTCTGGCAGGAAGACTACATCATAGACCCCATCATCTAGAGAATTCTGACTGGTGGGGTCCAGGAGGACAGCCTTTTCTGCCATGGCTGCCACCCTCTGGAACATCTTGCCCTCTGATGATTGCCTCCACTCAGTTGGCTTTCCAAAAGGGCCTTAAGACTTGGCTCTGCCAACTTCCATGGGGACCCAATGGGGATTCGCAGCACTGGGGGTGGTTGGTAGCTTAAGGATGCTCTCTCCATCTTTTTAGTTTATACTCTGGTTTTAACTTTTAGTTTTAATTTTAACCTTTTGTAGCTTTTAATTTGTGTATTTTTTCTAAGATTTTATACTTTCGTATTTGTAACATTGCCTGGAGTCACTTGTACAGTGAGATAGATGGCATATATAAATTTGAAAGATAAATAAATAAATAAATAAATAAATGAAAATTTCCTTCAAGAACTTGTAGGATGATGATGATGATGATGATGATGATGATGAATAGAATATATTCACTGTATGATGTTCTGCTGTTCTACTTGGTATGTTGCCAAGGTAATGTTATGTACTCAGCAAAAGGATAATCCAAGCCCCTTTAATATGAATTCATTCCATGGATTGTCAGGAATCACTCATCTCTAGCCTGAGGCCAAGATGCTGGGAAATAATTAGCTGTAATGCAGCAATAATCCCTGAGTAAATGTAGAGTAGCATATATTTATGTTGAAGGTGAAATACTTGTGGTAATGAATGCCCTCTCTCTCTGACTCAATATGTACTTCCATGTTGCATCATGCATCTGTCAAGGACTCATTATCAGAACTGTTTTCAGCTTCTTGTGCTTCAGTCTTTCATGCATGATTTCAGCATATGAGGTATGTTGCTGTAGAAAATAAGGGAATACCACAAAACAATTTGAATTCACCAAACCAAACTGAGCATAAATTCAGCCTGGGTATTCCTTCTCTTCCTTTCATTTTCTTTACAGCAAATGGTTTGAAGATTTTGTTAGGTCTCATTCTGTTTGAGTTTGAATAGGAAAGAGGCTGACTATATATGTAAAGCAATATTCACCAACCTAAAGCCTTTCTGATACATTGAGTAATGGCCCCCATCACTCTAATGATGATGAGAATACTCCAGCACAGTTTGTTGGTAACATGTAGAAATAACTGATCTAAGAGCAAACATCATCAAAGTGACATAGTACCAAAGGATTAATAGGGACATGAACAAGCTATCACAGAAATTTTCAAATGAAATTGATAAAAGGGTCACCTCAAAATCCAGAACTTAAAAGGATCAAAATTTACAGCAGAAGAGCCTCTTTTAAACACTCCTTTAATCGTAGTTTTGGTTTTGAAACTGAAGGCTAAACATGTTAATTGCATCTTTGCATTTGTTGTATGCAAATGTGGTATGCATTATGGCAGTGTTGTCCAAACTTGGCTGGGGAATTCTGGGAGTTGAAGTCCACTCATCTTAAAGTGGCCAAGTTTGGACAACACTGCATTATGGGAACTATGATGCAGTTTGATAGAAACTTAACTTTTTCCCCTATGATATGAAGCCAATGAAAATAATTTGCAATAGGGTAGATTTTGAGTTCTTATTTTCTAAACATTATTTTCCCTGAAAAGAAACTTCTGTTTTTCTGTTTCAGAATTTCTCTAGAATTCCTTTTGTGGCATATTTACACACACACACATACACACAAATGGGAATATCAGTCTCCTGGAAAATCTTCCACAAAGTTGATAGTGCCCTGACAAAACAACAACAACACTTGGTTGCTAAGTGAGGATCTGTTCTCTCCAGAGGACATATCAAAAATAGTCATGGCGGCACAGAGCCGTGCAGCCAAGTGGGAGACTATGGTTTTGCAGTGGGTCAGCTGGAGCGCTACGGATTGCAATATTCCCTCAGGCTTCTTTTCCATACAACACAGAATGGCCATTCAGCGGAGGGCTGTTCCCTCTTTCCAATGAAAATTACTACTTTTGTCCTTGGTTGGCTTCAGCCTGCCTCAGTGGCTGTCTGGCACTGGGATAGAGGTTCCACTGTGAGGACGTGTCCTCAACAAATGTTGGAGCAAGGAGAGTATAGGTATGAACTCGTAATTCTGCCCTTTGGAATTTAATTGAATCATGTAAAGTTTGAAAGGCACTATGTAACGAAAATAAGAGCAAATTATCTGTACCCCATCTGTAGTATGATGGAATTCTCCAGAAATAAATTGTCATCGAAAAAAATCAGCTGATGAACATGCTTGTGCCATTTGGGATTAAAAATTTACCTGGAAGTCAACTAAATATCTTCACTGGGAATCAGTGAAATGGCTGATTCTGGGCTGATTGGAAGCAAGGTATTGACATATCACAAACAATGAATGGCCATAACAGAATCTGCATGTGTTAGATGGGTAACTGCCCTGTAATGGTGATTTAGTAAAACAAGAAGTATAGCTTTACATCACATGGTATGATCAGCCAACAAAATCTTAAGTGTATGAGATATTGAGGGCTCCCAGGAACTCTTGCAGTGCACCTGGCCCAAACAGCTCCCTTCATAAGGAAATCCAGGGTCCTCCCTTGAAGACTGAAAGGTAACATATCAACAGTAAAAATGTCTTCTTTTCTTTTGTAGTCTAGAACCTTTCAAACTGGGTGGGAGTCTTCTTCTACAGCACAATGCATTCTAAACTCTCTACTCTTTGTTAACCAAACAAAATGAGGGAACCATTTAGGGCAGAGTTGACACCTTTTGCCCATTAAGAACTATACTGTTGAAAGAGTTTTCTTTGCCTTCCTCGGCACATCGCGCATACGAATTTCACTGACATTTTCTTCTTCTTTGGCAAAATGAAGAAAAGCATTTTCTTTTCCATCAGACTGAATGAGAATGCATAACAAATTTGGGGGCATAATTAAAATGCAAGATTCCTCAAGAGGGAAATGTTTCTTCTGCCAGGGAAGTGGAGTGGACAATTTTCATGCATATCCCATGAAGGCACCTACATATATTCTCATCAAAATAAACAATGTAGAAAAACATAGATACACATCATACAGAAGTATTGCACAAGTTCTGAAGCAAAAATTATCAAAGAGAAATAATGGAAAATGTGGATACCACAGTGAGATATCAGAACAAAAAACATTATTTTTTAAGTAAATATTCTAGAACAGAAAGTGGGTCCAGTAAAGGATTTTAGAACAAATAGAATCCCTGCCTGGTTCAAGTTAGTTTTCCTTTCCTTTTGGTTTTGTTTTATTACTACATTTCTTATCGTACTCTGTCCTATTGAAATGGTGCAAGCAATAGGGTGCTTGGCTACACTTTCTGGAGATCCATTCTCCATTTTAATAGTTCTTACTGTTAGGAAAATGTTCATGTTGTTTAGTCCACATTTTTCTTTGCTCAGTTTCATCCTATTATTCTTCAATATGCCCAGCAGAGGCTGTTGAAAATAGAAACTGCATAGACAGACCTGACACGTTTGGTGTCCTCAGAAGTAATTTACAGCAGCAAGCAAAGCAATGGACTCAATTTGCTAAAGGAGAAGCCACAATACAAAAACCCATTTTTGGATGATATTAATAGAGCACTTTTTAATCATATGTAAGACCTAGACATATATACATAGAGGATCTAAAATTATTTCATGCCTTTTGAAGCCTAAGGGGAAAATCCCTACATGCCCCTATTGGGCACCATGATGTCAATCATATTAAATGGATGTTAAGCATTCAATCAGTGTTTTTTACTTAAATGGGAAAGAACATTAATAATAAAATGAGAAAAAGCTTATGTGCATCATGTAAATTCATCTTCCAAGTAAAGAGTATCTGATGACCATATATATATATATATACATACATACGTATGTATGTATGTATAGTCAGAGGATTATGGAACTGTCCTTTGCAGAATCTGTGCAAAGATGTTGGAATTTGTGTAGGAATGTTTACAACTCTGGATGACTTATGAGTTACACTGATAAACCATTGCTGACTTCCCCAATTTTTCTCTCTAACAGTGATATAGAGGTAGAATATAGAAGTAAATTCTTCAACATTTATTTACATTTGTTACAGCAGTTTTTCCCTATCTGGTACTTTTCAGAGGTATTGGGTTTATAACTCCTAAAATTCTCACCCTGTTGGCCCTTCAGGCTGGGGATTCCAGGTAGTCCTTATTCAGTGACTACTCATTCAGTGATTGTTCAGTCATGAAAGCACTGAACGAGGGGATTTATGACCATTCCTCATAGTTGCGGCTGTCACAGTGCCCCCATAGTCACATAATCACAATTCAGGCCCTTGGCAACTGGCTAACAATTATGACGTCATAGTGTCCCACAGTCATGTGATTGCCATTTGTGACTTTCCCTGCTGGCTTCCAACAAGCAAAGTCAACAATGGCAGCTGGAACTGCCAGAACTGCCATTGTAAGTCAGCACGGTCACATGAAGTTGCACTTTACAACCACATTGCATAGCAACAAGTTTCTGGTCCCAGTTATTATGGTTAACTGAGGACTACCTGTAGTTTAAGGAGGACTAGGTGGCATTTGAGAGCCAATTTGGTGTAGTGGTTAGGGTATCAGGTTAGAAACCAGGAATCCATGAGTTCTAGTCCCACCTTCAACACAAAGCCAGCTGGGTGACCTTGGGCCAGTCACTCTCTCTCAGCCCTAGAAAGAAGACAATGGCAAACCACTTCTGAAATCTTGCCAATAAAACTGCAGGGACAAGTCCAGGCAGTCGCCAGGAGTCAACACTGACTGAAAGGCACCCAAAAAAAAAAAAAAAAGTGTGGCATTCATTTTTTCTTAATGGTATAGTTCTGAATATTCACACAATATCCACTTTTTATACTTACTGTATCCATTTTTAATAAACTCAATTTATACCTTGCTTCTCAATATGTTTTATGAAAATACTGCTTATTGAAATCTGGCCTAATGGAAGTATGCTTTACTTTCAATCCCAATCTTACACAGTTTATACCACTATCAACTAATTTAGTGCATTCTTTAATTTCTTCTGCTTTTTTAAAAACTGTAGTTATGCTTGGTTATGATTGGAACATATATCATAAAACATCTTTGGACAACTGTAATATAATTTTAGACCAGAAAATGTTGACATGTTTGGGATGTTGGTCCAAAACATTAAAAAACAGGCACCTGGAAATGATCTGCTACCTCTACCAAATCACATTCAGTTCACTGCTAAGAAAACTCTTTGCATTTAAACGTGGGGGAAATCTGCAGCCCTCCAGATGTTCACAGATTCTATCTTTCAGCAGCTTTAGCCAACTTGATCAACGCTGAAGGACACTGAGAGTTATAATTCAGTAACAGCTGGAAGGCCAATGGTTTCTCCTTCCCAAGTTAAGTGAAGTGGAGATTTTGAGTTTGGGAAGTTTCAAAGGGGGAGGGGTAATTATTTTTGCCATTCTGAGTTAAGAGAATGACTATTACAAGCTGCTGTCTTCTTGGATAGAATAAATTTCTCGTAGGTCAACCTGCAAAAAAAGGCCTACTTTCCCTTCTGGTAGAAATCTTCTCATGCTTCATGGAAGAGTACTCCAAAGTATCACCCCACCCCACTCCACTCCCTTGTGTGTAGGCTTTGTTTCATATGAAATCCTTGCAATATTTAGGCATAGGAAGCTGGAAAAGGCAAACAGACAGCAGTGGCTTGCATGTTTTGTATTGTGGCCTATAGATATTTTGCCACTGTGCTGTTATCTAGAGAGTTCATGTTGTGCAATGGCTTCAAGACAGTCAGCCCCCTACTTTAAAATCTCACCTCAGCCATGAACTCAACAGGTAGCCTTAGGCAAACTGTTATCTCTCATCTTCAGCATGCCCTCTGCATCTGCAAGAGGGTAGCTCTAATAATAATCCTGACCTATGCTGAGATACACGTGAAACACTCTGAATGGAATCCTGTATCAGTTTTAAACCTTATTGACTACTGGAGATGAAATGAATATTGAAATGAAGATAAATAAAAACACTTATCCTCAGCAATGTTTATGGTGAATTACGTTTTGTAATCCTTTTGGGCCAATCTACCCAGCAAACAGAAGAAATGGGTGAGACAGGGAAGACATCAGTTCATAATTCCTAAATATTCCATATTGAGCTTGGATGCTCAAACATTTTGTAAGATGTTCAATGTGTGATATAAGAAGATCAAGAAGTTCAACGTGTTTCATTTTTGACACAGCCTACATAGCTCTTTAAGTGCCATTCTTCATTCACATATTTAGATTGCATTCAAACAATAGATACATACTCTCAGGAAAATCTCCTGGAAAGAAAAGATGGGTCCATTCAAAACAGGCAGGGCTGGAAATATACAAGCTTTGGAAATATTGGTATCAGGAATAAAGGGTTTCTTCTACAGATATGTCAAGTTAATGAACAGAAGATCTCATGCATGCAAACTATACCATCGGATTGCCAACATCTTCTTTCTACATTATTCTGTGAATTACATGTAAGGTTTACTTGTAAGGACTTTAAAAGGCAGGAAAAGAGACTTAGCAGTCTTCTTGCCTAGCCTAGTATTACCCTACCCAAAAAGGAGAGTAAACTATAGCTTTATGGACTCCCACAGAAGTTTTTGCCAATATACTCATTTAAATATTCACACTGGAAGAATATAATGATTTTTCTTAACAATTCAATCTCACATCTATAAAATGCATAAAAAGTGCACAAAAATAAAATAACACTCATTTACACAGCAACCCTCATTTAAAATATCTACTATGAAACAGAAAGCAGCACATCTCAAAAATCTGTTACTGGCACATTTACTTCTACAGTAATGCATTAGATGTTACATGGCTGTAAATGTCCCTCAGTTCATAACACCAGAATAACTAATACTATATAATGAAAACCAT
Source organism: Liasis olivaceus (assembly GCA_030867105.1). NCBI lineage: Eukaryota > Metazoa > Chordata > Lepidosauria > Squamata > Pythonidae > Liasis > Liasis olivaceus. The sequence continues at coordinate 45,404,893 of CM061350.1, read as the reverse complement.
GGACTCCTTTCTTTCTATAACAATATGTTGTTTGTTGCTCTTAAGACAGGCAAAACTAGGGAGTTTTCAGGCATTTTAAATCCATTTTACAGTCACTGATTCCTACTGTTTACACTCTTTCACATGTTGGGAAAAGTATGGAAACATCTAGCTGCACACATCCAAGAAAACTCTCCAACAGTTTTTTATTTTACTTGTGCTTTTAAACATAAATCTCCCTTATGGAACTAGGAAGAGAATACTATAACAATTCAAAAGGAGAGGCTAGGGATTGCAAGGGGTCTTCAGAAAACTCAGGGCCATTTGGAAATCATACAACATTAACAGGATACCAACCTTTAGCCAAGAATATAGCCAGAATAAGTCCTCCCATGGTTGCAGACCCAATCATGAGTTCTGGCTAACTTCTTGGAGCACATATAATACCTTTCAAGACATCACTGCTAGTAACATTCCAAGGATCTTCTTTTCATCATGCTACAATCAATCATGGAGAAGAGATTGTACCAGATAACAAAGTTTCTCCCAATTCTGATGCTCTGGTTTTAAAAGCTAGCAAATTATCCTGCAACCAATAATTTCTGAAATCTTCAGATGTCGCCACCAATAGGTCCACTTCATTTTGCTTGGCTGCTGGTCCAGTAAAAGCAAGGGCAGCTTTTGATTCGGCAGCGTGAACTGAGCAAGGACAACGGCTGCTCTAGCCTGTTGAGGAAAGGTGCTGAATTTGCACTAACCCCTGTCACAAAGCACCTTTTTCAAATTGTTGGCATAGTCCCATTGTTAATCTGGGCAAACTAGAATGGCTATAGAAAATGGCAATTTTCAAATGAAATGGGAGAAAATATGATGCTAGTTCAGACTTCTCCAGAATTTGGGGCTTCAGCTAATATAGCTCCTAAGACATTTGGAGGACAGCAAATTGGAGAATATGTGCTAGTTCATGAGCATTTTTAGACAATTTGACTAGACATGGTATAATATCCATAAGCAGGTACAGTTTGTAAACCTGAACAAGTTTCATGAAATTAAAATAGGCAGCATTCATCTTTTAAGAAAAGCTGTGTTTTAAAAGACTTTTAGAAATGCACACTGTAATGCTTCCACACCTTGCCTATTTACTTTATTTTTCTGGAAGTTATTTCATCATTGTTTGTTTCTTCAATAGAAATAACATGAATAAATGATATTAATCAGAAGCTTATGCAGTTGGCAGAATTTTTATTGATCTTGATTCTTCTACTAAAGAAATATGTTTTCTTACCATCTAACCTTGCTGGTTTATTTGCAAGCAAGCAAATAAACTGTGTTCAGTCCTGCTTTCCCCATAGTAAGAGCATTTAAGGCTGCAGTGTTTGTGTTCTCCTTTCTGCTTTTTATCTTGGAAACACTGCAACCTGTCTAGCAGAAAGTCTTTGGGTTTTTCTAATATGTGGCTAGCTGCCAAAAAAACAAGCAGTAATTTAACTATATTTCTCTTCCCTTCAAGAAACTCTCATAGCAGAAGAATTCACAGCTTGTATAGTTTTGATCAATCCATCCATCAATGCATTGGCTATGTTTCTAATATGAGCGTTTAGCTACTGGAAAAGCTCCAGACATCAGAGAACAATGCAACTAAAGCCATGTTACAGATAGGGTCCAAGAATTCCCAGCTGATCAATATTTAATCCGCAAGAGGCGTATGCATTGCAAAATACTTTTAAAGGAACATTTGTCATCACAGAGATTTTAGGTATGGCAAGATTTTTCCCTGTGACTTTTTTCTCCAATACGTTACATTTGCTACTTGGAAATACGTGGCAGGGGTGCTCTTCGCCTTCAGATTAGCTAGCACAGCTACATTTCACTGATTATTTCTTACTCCTTTTCTGTGTATAACATTGAATAATTTGATGGGTACATACGTATGTTTGTATTTATGTTCTACCTCAGGGTTTTTCAAATTTTTTCAGGTTGTGGTACCTGTTAGTTAAAAAAAAAGTTCTGGAACAAGTAATCAAGAGGCTAGCTTTGGGGATAGAAAATTGGTTGCTTTTGAGTGAACTTTTCTTTTTTCTTTTTGCCCTTAATCTCTCACAGGACCCCATCAAGTTCTTGCAGAACTGTAGGTTTTCACAGAACGCAATTTTAAAAATCCTGTTCTAGCTGATAAGTAACTTCAAGATGTATGAATTAGGTAGGTTTTCATTTAAAAATAAACACAATTCTTCCTCATATCTATTCCCACTAATTGAAAGTAACAGGAATTGAAAGTTTGTCCCCAAAAAAGCCCCAGAAAGCCCCCAAAGGAAATATAAACTCCATCCCCTTTTTTGCTTAGCTGTATTCCTCTGCCCCACCTCTACTCCATTCCATTATGTCTGATTGTATTATTCTATAAATGGAACAAGTCACTTGGGCCAGAGAAAGAATGCAAGTAGCAGAAGTATTATCACCCTTTCTACAAAATCTGCTCATTGCGGGGTCTGTGGGATGCATTTAAAAAACCACCAATAAATGTGTCTGCAACTTTCTGCAACTTCCTGTCTTCTTACTGTTCAAAGAATTCTATAGTCAGGGATAGGCTGCTTGGTCACATACATGATTACAGATACTCACCGTGAATATGTATTGTATAAACTATCTGATACTTTCCTATAATGTTTATTCCCAAGGAAAATGTGCTTATTCACACAATATAGGTATTCTAATTTATAACTGAAGTATTACCTGGTTGTCTAAAACCATTGCACCCAGAGTGTAAGATGATCAAGCTGCACCTTCTTTAGAGACTCAAGGATTCACACAAAATGTTGCATGTCTGCTTTGTTTGGGTTTTCTTAAGTCTGACTTTATTTTTGCTTGTTATTTCCCCATTGCTGGAGTAGAAATGAAATCTGTCTCACTCTGGCACAATTTATCTTTCTACTGTGGTGTTTAGAATTCAGAAATGCCAAAGAAAAACACAAATGATAATAAAAGTGTGTGTCATACTTATTTCTTTCTTTGTGATTTAAAAAGTCTCCCTTCCTTCCTCTATATTTATGACTTATAAAGGTTTCTTCTATAGTATCCCTGTCTCTAAAATTGCTAAAAACAAGCCAGAATAGTAATTCTTATTAACTGCAGTGACACCTGCATTGATAGAGTCAAATCTGGCCAACAGCAGGTCCCCCTGCTGTTTTACTCAGCTGGCCGTCTGCTCCATCTGTGGCAGACGCTTCAGGTGAGTAATTCTTCCAGTCAGATAAGCTCTTTATGGACTTTTTGAAATTCTCTTGAAGAAACAGCACCCTTCTGTCTAACAAGGGCCATTACACTGGATAAAGCAATGAAACTATCATGCAAGCTAACCAAATGACAAAAAGAGAAAACAGGTTTTTAAAAAGTTTCCTTCTTTTTCTCAAGATCGACTGTTTGTATCTAAAGATGAAAGGGCAGGAGTTTGGACAAAAACAATGGGACAGAGGAGAACCACTGTTTGATACTTTTTGTAGCAAAGTTCTGTTAAGCCTCTAGCTGTACGTTCTGCCTTTCCTCTTATATGTTAAAGTCACTAGGGTATGATGTGAAAAAGTTTTTGGTAATATCTCCACTTTATTATGTAGTAAGTTTCGTAGAAATCCAAAACATATCTATTCTTGAGAAACATCTGTGCCTTTCAGAAAATATGTATATACTTTAGAATCACCATTTTTATGTCTCCATATATCTATAAGCTCAAAGTTGTCCATCATTTCAAAAAATATTTTCAGCAATTTACCTTCTGTTGATTTAATTCCTTTCACAGAGGTTCTATCTTTTTTTGGGCAAACCACTCTATTCCAGTCTCCCAAAAAACAACAATTTTCATAAGAAAATTCTATCAACTTTTCCATAAGTCCCTTAAAAATATGGCTTTGTTATCATTTGGCACATATATTCCCAATATCATAATTTTAGTTTCATTCTAATTGATTTCAACCCCTACATATCTGCTATGGTCATCATTCATTATCAGTTTTGGTTGTAACTTTTTGTTTATATACAAAACAACTCTATTTTTTTTAGTTGTCCCTGCCAATATAAATTCTTGTCCCAAATATTTATAAATCAAATATTTTTTATCTTTTTTCTTATATATATTTCTTGTGGGCAAATTACATCTAGTTTTAATTTGTTTTCAAATGATGAAATACCTTCTTTCTTTTTTGAGGGGCATTTGCCCCATTTATATTCCACATTAGACATTTAAAATCCATGTTTATTTTATAAACTTAGAAAAGTCTATGCCAGTAGTGCCTAATGTTGACTCCTCATCATTTGCTTGCTGTGTTTATTGCATAGTTTCCTCTTTTTGATACAATTGAACTTTCTCCATCTTCTTTTTGAACTTTTCATAAAAATCTCTCACCTTTTGGACTGAGTTGAGTTGATATCTCTGTTGATTAAAAGTTAGGATTACTCCTTCCAGTTTATCCCAATGAAATGGTATCCTGTTGAAGTTTATCTGTCAGAAAGGTATATTCTTTTCTCTTACACAGTATTCTAATAGGTATTTCTTTGAGCACGATTACTTCTGAGTTATTTATTCTTAATTTAGTGTTAAAGTGTTACTGTAGAACCTCGTCTCTTGTCTTCTTCCTGACAAATTTAGTGTTAAAGTGTTATTGTAGAACCTCGTCTCTTGTCTTCTTCCTGACAAATTTAGTGTTAAAGTGTTATTGTAGAACCTCATCTCTTGTCTTCTTCCTGACAAATTGTACAAGTATATCTCTTGGTGCTTTTCTTAATTTTACATATCTTGTATTAATTCTGTACACCATGTCCACTTCTGCATCCATATCTTCATCGCATTCCAAAATTTTGTTAGAGATTCTACAACTCTCTCTCTAATGTCTTCAGTAGGTTCCTCTGGAACTGCTCTCAGTCTTAAACAAAATTCTTTCTCTCTTAATTCCAATAATGCCACACTGTCTAAATCCTTTTCTCTCTCTTGATTTATTATTTCTATCTTATTTTCCAAAATCTCTACTTTTCTTTAATTTGTTTAACCTTTCCACTCATCTGTATTACAGATTCTTTCAATTTTTTAATTCATCTTTTCTTCCACCTTTGTAAATTTTTCCTCCATTCTTTCTATTTTGCCTTGGAGGGTAGCCAGACTTTAAAAAATTGCCAGATGATAAAAGAGATATGGAAGATATGGAGAAAAATGTTGTGGATCTGAGAATGGATTTAAAAACATTTGACTACAAGAGTGACATGGAGAAAGAAGCTGTATCGGACTTACAAATTATGCTGGTTGATGTTTTAACAATTAAAGGGGATATTCAGATTATAAATCAGAAGAGTGACTTGGAGAGTTATCTTATTTGGATCCACAGAAGGGAAGTACTAAATTTCTGAAGTTGTTCCTGAGCACAAACAGGGAGCAAACAATAAGAGATCAATATGTGGGACTTTTTTTGAAGAAACAACTGAAGATCAAGCCTTTCAAAAAGAAGAAAAAGGAGTTTAAGTTAGACTTATTTGATCAAGGTTAAATAGTATAAGTTCTGGTTTTGGGTTGTTACTATTGGAATTTTTTTATTGACCAGGACTGTAAGATGAGGATTTAAAGATTTTTTCATATGGTGATAAACTTTCTATATCCTATTTGTTAGAGAAAGTTATAGTTTAGAAAGTAAATTTATAAACTGAATAAATAAAATAAAATAAATAAAAGAGACCTATTCAATTTAGTTTAAAACATATATGTCATTATTATTATTGGTATTCTTTATGCCTTTGGAGATAAATCTTTTATGTTTTACTTATTAGAGAAAGTTTTAAGTCATAATGTAAACTGGATTTATTTGTTTAGGGTTAAAACATATAGGTTATTATTACTGGTACTCTTAATGCTTTTGCTGAGTAAGATGGATTGATGAATTTCTCACAATTTGACTATTCTTAAGTGATGGGCAATGGGAAGAAGGGGTGTTTTTCTGTAATACTAGAGAAGGTATTAAATTACTGCAAATATTTATTTTGTTGCGGAGGTCATTTTTATGTCTTTCCCTTTCTTTTCTTTCTTTTTTCTTTTTCGTTTGTATATTTCTTTTAGTTTTGTATTAGCTTTTATCTATGTAATTTTTTTTTAAAATATTATTTAAAAACAAGAGAGAGAGAATATGAGCAGAATGGTGGTGGTCATTCATGTCCTACTTCTGGGTTTCCTGCAGGGATCTGATTGGCTGCTGTAGTAACAGAAAACACAGGTATACCAATCTTTAGTTTGACAGTACAACTTTTGGGTGCTTATGCTCTTCAAAGTCTTGACTTTTAGAAATCCTAGATGGCAGTAAAATTTCTAGAGGAAATTCAGTATGATATCATATATGCAACAAATATGTTGTTGGTTGTTGTTGTTTTTTTGGATGCAAATGGAATCTCCAGGTGTCCACTTATATGTACAAAATGTGCACGATGGAAGCCAAACCTTTCTCCAGGTTGCTGGGGGTTTTTGATAGTAATTAGGAAGGAATTAAGATTCTTCGTAAGTGTTAGATGTGGCTGGGAAACCATTTTAATAACTGAGGTCACATCTTTTTTAGTACTAGTTTTTTTAGCAAACAGAATCTAAAGGGTGATCATATCATGACACAGATGAAGGTGGCTGGTTTTATTTTTTTATTTTGTTTGTTCTGACATGATGCTTTTTAGAGGCACTATACCTATCTGAAGGCTTGGAAAATGACAGATATAAATGACAATTTATATTTAGCCACTGAATTTCATCAGTGTGATCCTACAGATTTAGGGACTATAGAAAAGGTGTTCAGAACCCACATGCAGACTGGAGGCTGTAGAATACACATCCCTCATGTAGACAGAGCAAGATACTACCTGTACAATAATTCAAAATGCAAAAATTGATTGCATTGACAGATTTCTGACCTGCAGCCAAGATACACTGCACACATCCAAAAGAATCCATGCAAAGATTAAGATGCTATTTAACTTGAGTTAGAGTCTAGAATTTGGCTGTAAATTAAAGGAAAGAGCATGTCATCTTTGCTGCTGCCAAGCACATTAGTGCTTCATCTCAAATAATTAGAAGTAATTTAGTAAAGGACATGAAAGTTGCCATTAAAGAAAAGAGGCAGGAGAGATAGCTCATCAAAAGCCATTCACCACATTGTAAAAGCTGTGAGAGGGTGATAAAATGGTAACATGCTTCCACGCCCACATTTCAGATTGGTCTTCTTACCTTACCTAAGGCAGAACCACGAATCAAACAAAATCAAAAACAAAAGCAGCAACAACATTGAATTCTAGTGCGGAATCTGTAAAGGACAAGCCACGCTGGAAAATTCAGAACAGGAGAATATTGTTAACTATTAAAAGCATTTCTAGAATTATTAATTGTATGGAACTTGAAAGGTAATGTATATTAAAAACAACTAAGGTGCCTCTGTGGAGTGCGCAGAACCAATTCCATATTAGCTAAAAAGGGAAGTTAGATCTTAATTGTAAATATGTTGTTGCTAATTATTTGCAAGAAACAGAATTAGGTGCTTGCTATATTCTCTTGCTTTCTAAAAAATAGTACTCAGATTGCTTGTATGTGGATAACATTATATGGATTGATTAAAACTACACATATAACTCAAAAAAATTGGCTTCTCAATTACTGGTTTCACATGTTGAGCTAAGTTGTTTGTCCAATTAGGTAAAGAACTGGCTAGGCTTTTATAACATACTAAACTAAAACCAAACTTTATGGCTTAGTGAGTTGTAGGGACTAGTCAATTATAGTGCCTCTCAGTAACTATGAGCATATTCACAATTAATCTTACTGGACAAAAAGTTGAATGTCTATGCTATTGTGCCTTAAAACCTTGCTTAGAGATCTGCATCTTTTAGATGTTGTAAAAGTGACTTTATAATAGTTTGTTAAACTAAGTATATATTAAAAATAAGCACAGATTATTTACTTGAAATACAGTAGCAATAAATATCACTGTAATTTAGAGAAAAATGGCCTGTGTGTCTGGAAAGTTCCTGTCCCTTTTCTACCCTCCAACAAAACTGTTTAACACAAAGGAAGATTTTTAAGGTGTGTGCAGTTCCCAGAGTTTTTCTAGACCTGAAACCTCTCTAAAGAAGCATTTTTCCCCAAAATGTTTTGGAAATTTGGTACACTGAATTGATTTTTAATTTACTGATATACCACTTCATATGAAATGTTGTATATCAAGAAATGGCTTTGGTTAAGAAACTAAAGTCTAAGAATCAAGAAGAGTTTCCAAAATATTTTGTGTATTACACATATTGTTGTGGGTTTTTTTTTATAGAAGTAATATTTTTACTTTTATTAATAGATTGTATATTATAGTAATAACATTAAATATTATAAATTTAAAAATCTTTCCAATAATACATCAAATGTTGCAGAAAAAAATGAAATCATATGAAAGAAAAAATGATATTTAGGAAAAGATAAACAAAAAGGACAAAAATATTTTTTTGTCCAAAAAACCAATTGTACATTTTATATATATATCTGCCAGTCATCAGATACCCTGCCGGTATAGTGAGCTGGCCAAAGGAAGACATGGAGGCTGCTGATGTGAAGACCCGGAAGCTCCTCACAATGTATGGAGGTTTCCACCCCAAGTCCAACACCCAGAGACTGTACACCAAGCGCAAAGAGGGCGGGCGGGGCCTGATGACTGTCAAAGCCACTGTCCTGGATGAAACCCGAAGTATCCAGGAGTACATCAGTAAGATGGCACCCAAAGATGAGCTGCTGAGAGAATGCCTCAGGCAGCAGCAGACAAGGCAGGAGGTTCAAGCAGAGGAAGTGCCATGGCAAGACAAGCCCCTGCATGGGATGTACCATCGACAGATAGCTGAGGTGGCTGACATTGGGAAATCCTATCAGTGGCTGGAAAGGGCCGGACTAAAAGACAGCACTGAGGCACTGATCATAGCAGCACAAGAACAGGCACTAAGCACCAGATCCATAGAAGCAGGGGTCTACCACACTAGACAGGACCCAAGGTGCAGATTGTGCAAAGAGGCCTCAGAGACAGTCCAACACATAGTGGCAGGGTGTAAGATGCAGGCAGGAACAGCATACGCTGAACGGCACAACCAAGTAGCTGGCATTGTGTACAGGAACATCTGCACAGCGTATGGGCTAGACCCCCCCAAGTCCAGATGGGAGATTCCACAGAAGGCCGTGGAGAATAACAGGGCTAAGATCCTGTGGGACTTCCAGATCCAGACGGACAGGCAGGTACTGGCTAATCAACCAGACATCGTGGTAGTAGACAAAGACCAGAAGACAGCGGTAGTGATAGATGTAGCAGTGCCAAGCAACAGCAACATCAGGAAGAAGGAGCATAAGAAGCTGGAGAAGTACCAGGGCCTGAAGGAGGAAATCAAGAGGATGTGGAAAGTAAAGGCAAAGTGGTCCCAGTGGTGGTAGGAGCACTCGGGGCCATGACTCCTAAACTGGGAGAATGGCTCAAACAGATCCCAGGAACAACATCAGAGCTCTCTGTGCAGAAGAGTGCAGTGCTAGGAACAGCTAAGATACTGCGCAGAACCCTCAAACTCCCAGGCCTCTGGTAGAGGACCCGAGATTGAGGAAGACACATACCACCCATAGGGGTGAGAGGGGAATTTTTATATATATATATATGTGTGTGTGTGTGTGTGTGTGTGTGTGTGTGTGTGTGTGTGTGTAATTAAAAATTCCATTTGTTTATTTTTAATTGCAACAGCAAAATAATTCTATTAAATAAATAGCAGCAGTTCAGTAGTTAACACTAGATTTGATGTCATGGCCAAAGTCAACAGACCAATACATTAATACAGAGTCCTACCAAGTGAAAATTTTATCATGCCTGTGCTGTTGCATACACCCATGGCTTCTCCATGACTACAAAAACAGTGGCAACCCAACACCCACTTAGGACCATTCCCTCCTCACCTTCCTCCATCTGCTGAGGATGAGAATTGAATCACAAGCAGGCCATTCAGATGTTTGCTATGAACATAGGCATATGTAGGATGTATGAGTCTTTTAAGGTCACCATGGAGAGCTACCTGGGTTTAATTTGTAAATGTAGAAATCCTGGGTAAGAACCACATCCTATGCAAATGGATGTTATATGCTGAAAAAGATGCTTGAATCCCAGAAGATCTGGCACACCTTGGTTAGAAGTATGGTGGCTGCTCCATTTTGGATTATGAACGATGGACTTTCCTCTTATCTGAAAGTGAGATCACAGAAAATTATTCTACACATCCTAGGGCACTCTTCCACTGGCCTCAAGTCCTGTTTGCACTAAGCTCTGCCTCTGTCTTCCTAAATGAAAGGGGCATGAGGTTCAAGCCAGAGTTGGAGATGCAGCTTCTTCCCTATGCACAGAACCTTTGCTATCTTAACATCTGGACAAGAAGATTAGTTAAATGCATTTGGGACTTGTACATTGTGAAGGCAAAAAGAAATAGTCAGTGATATTAAGGTTTACTCAGAATGCATTGCTGATAGAACAGATAATGATGTGTTCCAGATCAAGTAACTTGGATTTGGTTTTGATGAATGCAGGCTTTCCCAGCTTGGTAGCTTTCAGATGTATTGGGATTACAACTCACATGGTTGCTAGGAATTTGCAAGTTTATGTTGATTTCTAGAAACTGCATTTCTAATACTGTATACTTGGAGAAAGTCAGAATGGAAAAAGCTGAATTAACACATATTCCATCATTATAAAGGACTTAGTTATCCAGCCACTTGATATGACCAGCTATCTAACTAATCAACAACTATAACCATATAATGATCTGAGGCCAGTGCTGCTGTTTTGATTGTCCAGTTTCTCAAAAGTGGCTTGAAGCAGATCTACAGCCAGCTTAGCAGCTGTATGTTTCGAGATGCTGGAAATGCATGAGACAATAAGTACTTTCGCTTCCAGCTGAACAATTGGAGGGTGAAAAAAGTGGCATTTAAACAATACTGTATTTCCAATCATGATTATATTGTATATTGTGTGCACGTGCCTTTTGATAAAAGGGGGCAGGTTATAAGATGATTAAATAAATCAAGTCATCAGCCAAATACAGACACAGGCAGGATCATACAGAAGTGGAAAAAGACCTCACATGGAAAGATCCTTCTGTTTTAAATTTAAGTCTATAATTTGTATGATGTACTGCCATTAAATTACTTCATTAGGTTAGTAGTAATTTTAAAAAATGTGGCCTTATGAAGACAAAGGAGAGGGTGTATTTATTTGTTTCATCAACCCTCTGTTCATTTGTGCTTGGAAAAAATGATAGTAGGAGAGAAGAAGAAAAATAATAATAATAGAAGTCATAGAGGAGTGCAGAGAAAACATTGACAAAGGAATGCAAGAGTCCTTAGAAGAATTGCTAAGAGAAAATAATCGAGAAAGGAAAGGTCAGCTTAGTCCTGGGAAAGTAGAGAGCATGAGAAAGAGACTCAAAATAATTCAGTCTTGATTCTGTTTGGTATAAGAGGAGGCAGGAGAAGCTCTGGCAGGCTTCCAAGATTCTGTTATTATACCCTACAACAGTGTTGTCCAAACTTGGCCACTTTAAGATGAGTGGACTTCAACTCCCAGAATTCCCCAGCCAGCTGGGGAATTCTGGGAGTTGAAGTTCACTCATCTTAAAGTGGCCAAGTTTGGACAACACTGCCCTACAACAAGAAAATTGGAGTCATTGCAGTATCTGCTTCCTGATCTGGCCTACCCTGAAAGGCTGAAAAAGCTCAAACAAGGCCAAACCCCCTCACCAATATTACAATAAAACAGGGGAATTGTCTAAACTCAAAAAATAAAATTACAGCTGGAAGCTCAGTAAAGCAAGGATGAGGGAGCCTGCCTAAATTCCTTCTCTTGGAGTCTTCATTCAGGGTGCAACTATTTAAAATAGCATTTCCATTGCATTTGGTTAATTGTTCATTTAAAAGGCATGAGATCATTACCAAACAACATTTTTCGTCCATTTTGAGAATGTTTTAAAATATTTACTCTCCTACTGTTATTCCTTTGTTTATTGCAAGATATAAATAGACAACATTTCAAACTAATTGACACATATTTATGCAAAGTGAAACTGGAGATGACTAGGAGCCCCAAGATGATTCAGAAATAATGCTAAAATATATACTTGAAAACCCTAATAATGCAATTTTATCTGAAGAAATAAAACATAACATCTTGACATAACATCTTAAAAATTATTTCAGTGTTGCTGATGGTTGCATGTCTGTAAAATCTGCAATAGTTTTTTGAAAAAAAAAATGTTTGGGTTCCAAATGAAAAGAAACAAAAGGGAGTGGGGATGGGGACAATTAAGTCCCAAGCATCCTTTACTGAATAATTGCTGGATTAAAGCACATTTGGACTTCCAAGTTATTCCAAGACAATCCTGAAAAATACATGGGATATTATCACAGAGATTTATTAATCCATCAAATCAGAAGGGGAAAAGTGGATAGAGATGTCTCCTTCCATTTTCTAATATTACAACTTACGACCACTCAGTAAAATGCATCAGCCTCAAAACATGCAGCATCAAATGCAAAATGATTAAATTTCTTTAAAGTAACCTTAACTTGGTGTTCTTGAAACCTGTTGGATTTCAATTTGCAGAATTCTCAGTTTGCCTTTATTTCTCCACTACAAGTTATAGTGCTCTCCACTCATTCTTGAGTTGGCAGAAAATTACATCAGCAGGAAATCTACTGCCCCATTTCCAATCCCTATCCTGCCTATATTGCCTGTATTCCTAGTCACTGTGAGACACTGCCTTGAACAGGGTTAGAATAAGGAGAGAACGACTATATTAATCCTGCCTAAAGCTTATCTCGTTTTTTTTTAATTTTTCAAAATACAAATTACAAAAGAAAAATTTACAAAAAAATTAAAAATACTAAAAATTAATATGCACAAAATTAAATGAGACTGTGTGAAAAGTTAATGGAAAAAAAAAACAAGAAAAACCAAAGAAAAGAAAAGAAAAATATTTTTAAAACCCCAAATAGATTAAAGAAGAAAAAAGAAAAGAAAAAAGATCTACCTTATTTATTAAAATTATCAATAATCACTGATTTACTAATAATTACCATAGACTATCACAATACAATCAATACAAAATATTGTAAAATAATGGTTTCTCTTCAGATTGTGTAAATCTTTTGCCTTTCAGTAAATCTCAGTCACGGATTGGGGAAAAGATAAAGGTAACATTGTGGGACATGGCAGAAAAAAAGATGTTGCCATAACATATTTACGCTGTGACTAAATGCAAGCCAGGGACACAGCTTACGAATCTGGAGGACATCAGGTCGAAGATGACGGCTTTAAGGCTACTTCAGCTATCATCCATCATATTTTACAGCAATACATTTCCTGATTATGTATTAAATGCTGCTGATTCATTTTATGTAGGCATAAAAGCTGCTTCAAGCAGTCCGTTGTATGCAGAACTAAATATCTCCTCTATGTTCATAGAGTTAATTGGGTCCAGTTGGACATCTACTTCAACACCTGTCATTGCAGGAAATCGAGAGCTAAAACATCTCCAGCAAATGGCTGTCCAATCTCTGCCTGTGCCTCTAGTGAGCAAGTACCCATCCATTGTTAAAGTGCTCATATTGTTAAGGTCAATGAAATTTCAGGTGCCCTGAATAGGAACTCCTGGCAGATAAACAAAGGGAGAGGATTCTTGCACTCATAAGCAATTTGTGGATTATAGTTTTAGTCTGATCCGGCAAATCTTTTAAAATGTTTTTCTACAGACATTCTATTGAAAATTTACATGTTCTTTGCTTTCTTTAACTTTGCTTTCTGCAGAAGCTGGTATAACGAAAAGCACCTGCCTTCCTGTTTTGACATTAGCATTTCAAATAGCTGTGCTAGCTGTTTAGAGAGCTGCTGTAGAATGATTACTAAAAGATATTTCAAGAATGTACTATATAGCACAAATATCAACCCGTGTCAAAAATCTAAATATTCCTCTTAAGATCACTTTACCAACCCTGATATTTTCCTCTTCTCTTATCTGCCGCTGAAAAGCAAAGAAACAAACGTTACCTGCTCTGAGTATAAAACACAAAAAGGAATCTCATATTAAGCTGTTTGACTGTCAGCAAAGTTTCCATGTCTCCAATTGTTGTCTATTCTTTTTTGTTCCCAGTCTTCTCTTTCCAAAAAGCAATTTGTTCCTTTGACCAGTGCCTCCCTGCCCTTGACTTATGCTGTCAGTTTCTGTCTGATTTCACTCACAGCCAGCCCTCCCTAGTCTTTGAAAATCTGGCAGAGATTTCACGGGGCAGCCTCAAAAATAGAAGTCTTGGAACAAGGAGCAAAGGGCCAGTATGGGTGACTGAAGCAGAAGAGAAAAACTGTGTGCTCCCTGAATCTTACATTTATTTTTAGCTGAATTGCTAACCACAGACAATTCTCAGGTGCCTTGGAGGGTATGTAGATGTCTCCTTTTGATATTAGCTTTGTGACATATGCTTTGATCGTAAAACATTTTGCCATTAAGAAGTAGAGAGCTGCATGTTTTAGCAGTAAAAATTAGAGTTATCTTACCTCTTTTTCTTTAAAAATGTTGTGGAAGCTTATATACACACAGACACACACATACATACATATACACATGCATGCACATAGAGAAATCATTATCATAAACAGCACGGAGATATTTGAGAATTTAAGAGACGGAAAATGCTTCAGCCAGACTGTATTAAGTGCTTTAACTATTATTTATCAGGACTTCATTACTTGACAATGATAAACAAAAGCCCCCTTTAAAATACGCTTTGCTTAGCTTCAATAGACAATTGATCCTGTACTTCTATTGTTTCTCCACCATTACTTCAGAAAAACTTCCTTGGGTATCAGTTACACAATAAATATTCCTTATACCCTAACTGTATTCCAGCATCACTTTGAAATTAAACATTTGAGGGTGTTCACCCCATGACAAGAAGGTAGCTTTAGTACATCCCCTGCTCTAGGGGAATGACCTTGGATTTAGCTGTGACAGATAACTAGGCCCCAGTTTCCAACCTTTCCTTCTACGAGAAGGTTGTGGAGAAAGCAAGGAGGTGGCAGTTACAAAAGGCTTTGGAAGCATGGGATGTAAACCATATTGGTTGCTCTCATTGATGACTGGGGTGGGACTTAGTTAGGGGAAGTGCAATCTTATTTACCCTGATGGATCCTTAGAGGACTTCCATACCATCAACCATGGTATATTTCTGGAGGGTCCTATAAGGGTTGGGAACTGAAAAACTTGTTCTGCGGTAGTTCTCCTTCCAGAGTGAGCAGTTCCAGTTGGGGTGTATGAAAGCTTGAGACCTTGAGCACTCCAATATGAAGCCATTGGAATAAGTTATTTGACAGTTGGGGTACAATATCATCAACATGCAGATGATATCCAACCGTGCATCTTTACCCCAAACTAAATGAGATATACAGTACAAATCTTGACCCATTTTCTAAGGTTGTAAGGGTTTGGATGGGGAAGAATACATTACCACTTAACCCAAACAAGACAAAGTGGCTGTTAATCCAGAATTTAACTGATTCTGGGACAGTTCCAATGTTAGCCCTGATGGAACTGTGCAACTCCAAAGCAACTTAGTCCATAATATGGAGGTTATCCTGCACTCACAGCTCCTGTTGGATCAGCAAGTGGAAGCTGTGACCAGGAGAGGTTTTGTCCAGCTTCAACTTGTGTGTCAGTTATGGCCATTCATAGAACAGGAGGCACTGACAACAGACACTCATGCCCTCATCACCTGGACTACAGTAACTCACTGGACATGGACTACCCTTGAAGAACACTCAGAAACTTCAGCTTATACAAAATGCAGCTGCTTGTGTACTGATGGCAATGCCCCAACACTGTTGTATAAAACCTGTACTATGAGTGCTGCATTCTTGCAATTTGGTTTCCATGTACAATTCATGGTGCTGGTGATAATCTATACAGTCCTGACTCCAACTAGAATCTGCCCACCCAAAGGATGCCAGTAGAGCGCACACGCTTGAGTCTCCATTCCCCATGAGATCCAGCAAGGGCAGACTTGAAAGTGGGCATTCTCTGCTGGGCTTTCGATCTTGTGGAACTAGTTACCTCCAGAAATATAATCAGCATTCTTTCTGTTAATATTCAGAGAGTATACAAAGACCTGTCTATTTAAGTAGGCATTTGGGGATTAAGAAGGTGAAGTAAGTGATTGAGAAGATTGATGAAGTAAGTATGTGGGATGTGTATGGGTGCTGCTTTTGGGTTTGTTTATTGTTGTTATTGATATTGATTACATGTATTTTTACTGTTGAATGTATTGCTTCTGTATGGCTTTTATATGCCACTTAGATTCACTTGATGGAAGCATTATAAAAACACTTGAAAGAAATATTTTATAGAAAAAAATGGTATTCATGTTGTACACAGTTTCCATAGTGCCTTTTTTTTTAGAAACAAAAGTCTCTTAATTTTAAAAAACAGAAAATATTAAGAAACCAATTAGTTGGTATGACTAATAGTAGCTCATCTTCACTATGTGATAGTGAAAGGTTGTCACTAGATAATGGAACAAATTGGTTTTTGGCTGTTACAAAGATCAAGACTAAAATCAAAAAGTTTAAATTTCAAAAAATGAAGAAGAATGACTGAATATTAGGAAGAACATCTTGGAGGAATGATGGAGCAGTGGGAGGCGTGCATTAGAGGTTTCAATCAGAAGGGTCACCGTAGAAAAGGAAAAGGAAGAAGAGAACAGTTTTCCTGGAAGTTGGGAGGGTAAGTGTAGGTTACAGAATGGAAGAGATCTGAACACAGAGCAGCAAATAGGAGGAGGAGACCTGTGGACAGTTTAAAAATCAATATGGTTTCAAAGAAACCAAGCCCTTACTAGTCTGTCTCCGAAAATAAATATTTGATTTTTAAACTTAACTCAGGCCCTATCTATGAAAAGCTAAATTAACAGACAATTAATATGAGGTATCATATTTCCAAAAATGGAAACAACCACTTCCATTGTTGTTATTTTGTGGTTCAATTCTTATGATTGTTTGCAATCTGATGGACATAATTTTACCAAGATTTGTGTCAGTAACTGCTTCTTTGAGTTCCTGTAAACTCATACTTGTGTCAAGAGTGAGAGTCTCTAGCCACCTTATCTTTTGCTGACCTCCTTTTTACCTCTTTAATTTTTCCAAGCAAAAACTTCTTCGGTTCTGTTGCATTTGCATTAATGTGTCTAAAATGTTTAAGCTTTAGCTTCACTCTCAGTGCTTCCAGTGAGCAGCCTGGTTTTAAATTCATGTAGCGCTGAATGTTTTGTTCTTGTTGTCTGAGGTATTCTCAACCATTTTTTTCCAGCACCGCAGTTCAAATACACCCATTTTCTTTGGTCCAATGGTCCAATGTTTACAGTCATATCAAATAACTGGAAAAATCATAGCCTTGACAATATATATATATCCCCCCCGCCTCAAGCTTAGGGAGCTAATGTTTGTTACTATATTTTCTTCACCTTTTCATTGGGATAGCATTGTCTATTGATATAATCTAAAGGATTTTTTTAAATTACTGAACAGCAGATCAGTGTTTGCATTTTCTTCTTACACTTTCAACAAGAGATTCTTCACTTCCAGCCATCACAGTAGTATCATCAGTGTATTGTTGATATTTGTCTAAGCAATTTTAATTCCAGTTTCTATTTCTTCAAGTCTAGCATTTCTCACAATATATTCTGCAGATTAAACAAATAAATAAGGTGACCATATTATAACAATTTCAAAACTTTGAAGAATTTATTTGTTCCATATTCCATTTTAACTATTGCTTTCTCATCACACAGATTCTTCAGTAAGCATACAAGATGATCTGCTACATCCATTCTTTGGGGGCAATCCATAATTTCTTGTAATCTACACAAAACGTTTGTATAATCAATACAGAGGTATTTTTAAAATTATCTTGTCTTTCTGTGCAATGTCAGGCGCCCCTGCCTTTTTGGAATCCAACTAATATTTCAGGCAATCGTAAGTCCATTTATAGTCAAACTCTGGATTGCAAAATATTAACAACATGTGAGATAAATGCAATTGTTTGGGAGTTTGAGTATTTTTAGCATTCCCCAGTTTTGGTATTGGAATAGTCCCTCGGCCAATGCTTACAAGTTGCATGAATCATTTTAACTACATTATCTTGTAATTCTTTAAAGAATACTGCTGGTATTTCATCAACTCCAGCAGTTTTGTTGTTAACAATATTATCTAGGGCCTTCTTCTCTTTACTTTCCAGAATGTCTAATTTTAGTTCAGGGATCAAACCTTCATACATATTGTTGATCTTTGTCTTCTACCATATCTATCTTTTTAATGCAAAGATGGTTGAGGTAGAAGACAAAATAAGCAAAGTTCAATGATTCCTCCCTTAATCTCTGTAATTTCCTTAAATAAACCCCTTGTCCTTCTCATTTGATTGTTATCCTCATCTTGTTAACTCATCTATAGTGAAATAATGCATATCTGTATTGGTTAATCTTTATTTAGTAATTTGCTTCTTTTTCTTGAGCAATCTGCTCTGTATGAGTTTTGAGTTTTTGCTATTGATTTAGTTCCTGTTCTTGCTGCTACTACATATGCCCTTCCAGTAAAAGAAGTACACATTTGCATATATGATTTCTATGTGCAATCACATATTCTCTGTTACATGTCCTATTTATAGTTGGGAATATCAGCCTCAATTCTCTTGGGATCTTCTTAGGATCTAGTTTACTCATTCGTTTAAAACATTTCTCTCCTGGTTATCCTCTATAGTCTTGACTGTGCCTTGATCATGTCAGACCATTCTCAAATAGACTATATTGGAAGGCACTGCTTGATGGATGAGGCATTTAAAGCCCTAGTCATTACTGTAGATCAAGAGTAGACATCCTTTCCCTGGTCTTGAAAGGTATCGTTTTTTTAAAATTGGCTTGCAAAGGCTACAGGTCATATACCAGTGCTATGATATTATTGGAGGGTACCTTTAGGGAACCAAATTAAGTCCTTCTTTTCAGAAAAAGTCATGCCACTAAAACCTGGCACCAGGCTTTAGAAGGAAGTCTGGAAGCCACAAAAAGGGACAGGTGGCCTGCATGTAGCATGCAGTTTATAGACTGGACACCTCTGCTTTAGATAAGCAAAACAATTCTGCTGGGCCCTCCTCTTGTAGGATTCACCCACTTTTCAATTCTGTTATTTTCTACAATGGCTAGAGATTAGAAAGTAGGAAAACAATCCTATCTTTCATTTAGTCTATGTGAAATAGCCCACACTTGAAAAATAACAAGATATTTTGGCTTCACCTTCGCTACCTATTAAGCTACTCTGGAGGCCAGCTGTGCTATTTATATCAGGAATAGGTAATTCTATGCCCTCCAGATGTTTTGAATTACAACTCCCCCAATTCCTGAGTATGGAACATGCTGGCTTGATCAGATGGAATTTTAGTCCAAAACATCTGGGCGAGATACCAGGTTGCCTACCCCAACTTACTCTCTAATTTGCAATGCTATCCATTCACTAAAGGAAACTATAGATAAGTTCTTTGTAGGATAACATTGTCTGTCTAGAGGCACTTCTCTTTTACAAACTTCTTGTGAAAACAAAAACAGTGAAAGAGAAGCCAAGATGGGTGATAGTCTCAAGTGACTTTTTGCTTCCAGCATTAGTCTACTAGGGAGCATTTGCTAAACTATTACAACAGCAACAAAAAGAAAAAAGAATCCTTCAGCTGCATTTTTAAAAAAAACCACTTGGCCCTGGAGAGCTGTTGGAGTAGTCCCCTGAGATGGCTCTCGAGTAAGTAATTTGAAGATTTTGGCCCATGTTATACCAAGGGAGAGGGAGAACACACCAAGACCATTAAGCCATTTTCAAAATATAGTTTTCATTAAACCTTACACAACAATTTCATCCATTCACAGAAGCCAGGGTTTTGTTTGAGCTCAATTCCAAAATGTGTTTCACTGCAATATCTCAGCCCAGAAAAAAGGGAAAGACTTAGCTGGCTAAGTTTCTCATCATCACTGGAAGATCAACAGTGGCTAAGGTCAAGCTCAGAGCTGATTTTACAACAAATTATATTCCAGGTGTGGAATATTCTGATCTTTCTTGCAACCTTAATTTTATTACATTTATAATGAATCCCAGTTTCTATCACATTACTATTTTAATGTATATTCAACCTTTCTCCAGGAGCATAAAGTGGGTGCAAAACACTCTTTCTCCCAATCCCCCCCCCCCCCCAAATAACCCTCTGTGATAGGTTGGGTTGAAAGAAGGTAAAAGTCACCTGGTAAATTTCCATGGCTGAGAATGGATTTGAATCTGGGTCTTTCTGGTCAATACTGACTCTATCCAAAGTTTAAGCACTGATCATAGTCAATACAACTGCCAAAATATCACTTCCATAGTATGCCTTTGAGTGTGCTAAATATCATTTTGTCTATATGCATATTACAAATAGAACTACCCAAATTACTGAAACAGAAGTTTTGGAGGAACTTTATTGTTTGCAAAATATAAATAATGATTAAGGCAAAAATTCTTAACAAGAGGCTAATGGGGAAAACCTCCCCAAAAAGGCAAGAAGAACTGGTCATTTTCAGTGGCCCTGGATTCTGATGGCTGTTGGGGATGGAATGGAATCAGATTTAAGGGTTGGATGTCTGGAATCTCAAACACAGTTGAAGCACTTGCTTCATATATTTCCTCTCAGAATTTTTTCCCCAGTACTTTTGAAAACTATTTACATCACTACTACCCTAAAATAGTAGGCGTGCAACCAAAATTATTAAAAAGTGCCTACAGTTATTTGCCTGAGCCCTTGAATTTTAGGATTGTTCCCTCCTAACTAATCCCTGTGCCTTTCCTTGCTTCTCCAGATATTTCTACACATGGATTTCCACATTACCTCCATTGACATTAACATGGGCCCTTTCTTTTTTTCTTTTTTTGTCCCCCTCCTGGTACCATCATTGCTCTGATACTTCAGTAATCACAGAAATAGGGAACTGTTTGTTTGTTTGTTTTTCCCCCATTCTTTTCTTCTTCGGTAGGTCTATAGCAACTTTATAGCAAGGAAGTACTGACAATTCAGCTTCATAGAAACAAAGCAGCAAAATTCCTAGTTGCAACTTAAATATGTTTTTAAAAATGAAGAGAAGGGAAGGGAAGATTTGTGGTATTATGGGCAAGGGTGGAAAAGCAAGGGGAGTATGATTCAAATAGCCTGGGTAGAAAACAAAAGGATGTCCCCTGGGAGATGTAAGGGAGCATGAGAGTTGTAGTTTATTCATTGACCTCATGGGCCATGTTGGATCAACTGCAAGATTACTAAAAAGAAAAACAACAACTCCCAGCAGTAAAGATCGTAGCAGCTTGGCACCCAGGACAAAATGGGTGCCCAGGGCAGCACCTAGCTGCTGGGGGTGGGGGTGGGGGGGTGGGCATGACAGGCCCTGCAGCCAATCAGAGCTGGGGCTGTTACCAGAATGGAACAAAACACTGGAGACCATCTGCCCTGAAAGGCTTAAGGTAGCTCAGGTTGGAAAGCAGTGGTTTTGAATCAAAGTTGGAAAACACAGGCATGGAGTGCATTTGCAATGGGCTGGGAAGAGGAAGAGGACAACGTCATCCATTCCTGCACTCAGGAAGCAGTGGATGGTTTATACTGGTGAAGGTCCAAGCTGAAAGTTCAGATTTGCCCTATATTTTCTAAAAATCCTTTCTTAATATAATTTTGACACTCCATGTTTAACATTCTTCTGCAACTAGACAGCAATATCCAGTTAAAGACACACAAACAGACACCAGCAAATGGATATTATGCACTTTACACTGATGTGTTCTCTCAGTTTGTTCCAGACATACATGCACATGTTTGCATGCACACCTGTGACTCCTACTCTTTTGACAGTCATGGACAAAAGATTATCAAAGAATTATGTCTACTGATGCCTGGGAAACAGTTTCTATAGCAACAGAAACTATTTTAAATAGCTACAACTTTTTCTCCTCCTACCGGGGAGAAAAACATAAATGGGAATCAAATTAACTTTATTTGTAGTTATTTAGGAACTGTTACAGAAGGAAACTCTGGATGGAACTAAGTTCTCTGTCTTCTAATAGAATCCTCTTGTTATATAACCTGCAACAAGCAACCTTTTAAAGATCTTTGGCAAAGGCAACATTTTTATATTGAAGTCTGTCTTCTGTGAGAAGGCTTTTCTGCTCCTCCAAGGTTCTCTTGCCCTTCCAGCCACAATTCTCCACTAATACTGCCTTCCAGTGCAGTCTTCGCATTACATCTTACGCTGTACTGAAAGACCCGCTACTCTCAGGACTGGTTTTTCTAGGAAAGCCCAGGAGGGTGGATTACAGAGAGAATAAGCAAGCCAAGTCCCATTCCTTTGGATCTAAACCACAAAGTATGGGTTGAATTATATCCTGGCAAATCATAGAGAATTATTAAAAAGAAGAATAATCTTAAATAACACTGGCTGAATTAAGAGTCGCACGTAACAGATTTGCAACAATGTCATGAGCCCAAAGCAGAAATTCTAAACCAGCCTTTCCAATCTGGCACTTTTCCCCCAAATGTGCTGGAATTACAATTCCAGAATTTCCAGTCAGTACATCTGGGGAGTATCAAATTAAGACAAGTGATCAAACTAGTGGTCTAGCCCTGCCACGGTAGCACATACATAACTATACCAAATAACTGATAGGGTGCTGTCTCATTCCTTCTTTTGTTTTGATGATATGTGCCAAGTTTGTTATTTGAGATGAGTTGTCTCATCTTGTGTAATTAATGGAGACAGCACTGCAGATCCATATATATTTGCATTTAATTAATTAAATACATCAATATTTAATGCTTTTTCATAAAGTTAAAAAAAATTAAAAACACATTTTTGGGACTTGAGTTCCAAAATGGTAGAGATTATTCTATTCTTATTTGAATAATAAGAATAATAATATTAACTATATACTGACCCATTGGAAATCATTGTCCTTTCATCACTAGTGCAATGCTTATGGGAAAGACCTGTCTGTATGGGATTTCTCTGGAACCCTTACATTAATAAACAAGAATAGATTTTGCATTATGTAATACTTTCCTTCTGAGAGTACTCCCCCCCCCCCCACACACACACAGAGGAGTATACCTACAGATATACATGTTGACAGTGTCACACAGTACCATACAACACCCATACCCACAGTTGCATAACTCCAGCAATACTTACTAGCTCAGTATTTGACACATAAGTAAAAACAAAATAATGCCAAAAACAATATCTTATTATGCAGCATCCTCTGTTCTTTCTAAATCTTGCAGATGTTTGGGTCCCAGTGTTACATCTTAGTGGATAGAGTTAGCAACTGCTATAATTAAGCAATACAGTACCATTAAGTCACTTGAGAGGGAATTAAGATCTAAACTACTGCTCTGTGCCAAGGAAAGAAAGACACTGAACTGAGATCTTTATTCAGCATATGAAAGGTGGGAAAAGTTTTATTTTAAGTTCGTTATTTTCTTAATGTGGCATTTTATTTTGAAATAAATATGGACAGCAGCCACATTGCCTTTTTTAATCCTGTTTGATATGCCTCTAAATATGGACAACAATGAAAATGTGCAATAGAGATGCATGTTTCACAACTACCTCCACTTTACAATGGCCCATAGGTAACAGTGGACTGTCTTTCAGAGGTGATGAAAACCAGGGGGAAAGGAGAAAAGGAGGAAAATTAAACAGCACCCCTCAACACTATTTAAACAAAAGGGATGCAAAATTTTGCTGAGAAATAGGGGCTACGTTTAAGCAAAGCTGGGCTGTGCACAGATATGGCTGAAATGAGGTGAGGCCTTGCCAAAAAGCAAACTGGGATGGAAGCCTTCTCTTCCATCTAGCCTTTTACATACAAACAAAGCATCCCTTTGAGGAACATTATGCTGAGACCTAGTGATTGACCCAAGTTCCCATAGTCATACATACATTTTTAGACCTAGCTATTTACATACACCTAAATATATAGATTGGAACAGATTATCATGGAGAAAATCTATCTACATGGTCATTAAGAGTTGACAACAACTTGATGGCATGTAATCAATCAATCAACCATACAGATTATTATGTTATATATTTATTTCTTACAAGATTTTATATACTACCCATTTCCACAGAACTCAAGGCAGTTTACAGAAATATAAAATACAAACAATAAAAACTGGGACACCCAACACACAGTGATCTAATATGATCTAATATGTGGCCTGCACACCATTAGGCACAGAACATTTGGCAGAACAGCCAGATCATAAGCAATTTCTGAAAGGCAAAGAGGCTGAGTAAAACAGAAAAAGCTATATCCCGAATTCCCTCCAATCTGCCCCACCGAACTTTGTAGCTCCGGCAACTTTGCCATTCCCAGTGTTAGATTCAGCCCTTAAAATGTAGTTTACAAACCTCAGTAGTTAGATTCACATAATGCACTAAGTAATAAACAGGCAAACCACATTATAGTGTAGTGTGATGTGTGAACCTGGTCTTTCCCTAATTGTCCAAGGGGAAATGAATATGGCATTTCAGTGAAATTGCTTTCCCATGGAACTTTCCATTTTTCCAGATACTGCCAAAATACAGTTTCCAGCATCTTTTACTATCCTTGGCCCTGGTATCTGGTAGCTCTAAGTATGCTCTTAAGTATCATCTCAGGACTTAAGTATCATCTCCAGTCCACTCAGCTGACTATGGGAACTTGGGTCAATCATTAGGTCTCAGCGTAATGTTCCTTAAAGGAATGCTTGAAGATAAAATGTTGGTGTAAAGAATCATGCATGCCACCTTCATTTTTTTGCTGTTGTTGAAAGTAGTATTTAAATGCAATAATTAAAAGAAATAAGCAATGGAAATGTTTCTAAAACACAATCTTATAATGAGTTTCCAATGCCATTGTGCAAAAGGGACAATGAATATTCTACTCTCTTCTTAAGATATGCTAAATATGAGTTGACACTCACTGCGTTAAAGGATTTTTGGTGCCCAAAGTGATAGCTAATTGCTACACATTTTGCCAGCATGAGCAGAAACCAAGGGAATCATCATTACAGTATATTGCTGCTCTGAGGGAACTAATCGTTACATGTGAATTTGGAAATATGGCAGATGAGATGATTAGAGATCAGTGTATTGAGAAAACACAATGACTCACATAAGACAGTTCTTGTCTCTAGAATCACCCGAAAAACTCAAAGCCAAACTGAGTCAGCTAGAAATAAAAAGCTCTGAACTAAGATACCGAATGTACTAATTCTGGAACCCCTACAGAAAATTTCAATATCAAACAAATAGTTGCACATGCCCAGACAACTTAAAGTACATGTTTTGCCAGGATTTTTCAACAAGAAAATAAGATACGCTCTTCAAAATAGCTCGGTCCTATCATTGTAAAAGACTGGGTGCAGGGTTAAGCTATAAGCATCAATGTTTCCAACCTAAAAGTACGTAGAATTACAGAGAAAGATGTTATTCATATCAGTATGGAAAAAATTAGTCCTACATATATTGGATGTTGAAAATTGTATGTACTGTTCATGTATTTAGCCACAGATTCAAATAAGAGATTATTAAACTAATGTCTGCAACCGGTTTAGCTATTTCTCTACTGCACAATTCTAGCAACTTGTAGTGATTTCACTTGAAGTACCTATTAAACAAACAATTCATTGGGAAAAAAAAATTAAAAATTCCTGTATATGTTTGTTTGCATATGAATATGGATTTTGGAACTGAACTTCTGTATTGCCCATCAGTTTTAAAGTGGATAGTTATGTTTGTCTGCTGCAGCAAAAACAGAATCTTGTGGTACCTTAAGGGCTTGGAGTTTCACTATGGTGTGAGTACACCACATACCTGGAATGTTTTAATTTATCCATAAAATATTTCTGTACTGGTCAGAAATTTGTTTCATTTAATTGAATCTTGATCTTTTGTAGCTAAGCAGCACTGTAATAGAAGCCAGGTCTAAGGATTATTTTTAGAAGAAAATATTATCTATGCATAGGGGATTTGTCCACAGTGTTTAAAAACAATTTAATATAACACCTTAGAATGAAATCACATCACGTCACTCAGCATTAGGAAGGAAGGAGGCCAATAACAGAAGATCTTAAGAATTTAATTTAAAAAACCCTGTTTCTTGAAATGACTAGTTTGCCTGAATACATTTTGCCTACACTAATGATCTTTAAAAATACAGAGGTCTTTGCATTCCCAAAGGTTTGGAGAAGTGAATTCAACCCCATTATGATGAACAGCAATTCAGTTCCATTTATAGAAAACTTTGCATTATTTTATGAATAAAGCAAACATGTTTTCTTCTCTTGCTTTATAGTATGAGTATTACCAGGGTATACTACATGAATATAAGAGGCTCCATAACATTTATTACACAAGATTGTCTACCTTATTTTAACCAGGTTCCACAGAGACTTGCATCTGCATCAGATGCCTTGCAAAGAATGGTGGTTCTAATCCTTAAAAATCAGGATGAAGTTTAGTGTTATTTGGATAGTATCACTGGGATTTTAAAAGCTTGAGAGTCTAGCGCCTGCCAGAGAAGGCTCAGGCAGAGTTACTGTTCATCCAACTTTTTTCCTGCTCTGCATCTGTTAGGCAGCTTATGCAAACAGAAGATTTCTTTTAACTCAGAATGATCAAAAGATTGCATGTTTATAACAAAGAATAGAAAAGACAATCCTCATCATGCATTCTACATCTTGTGTTAGCATGATACAGACATTTGCAGCCATGCAAATTATATCTAAATGGTCATGCGCTAAACAAGAACTATATTAAACTCATATAGATGTGTCATTTGGATGTCATACTTACTTACTTCAAGAATGTTATGTCTTCATCCCACTGGATTTCAGGTCATTCTTCAATATCAGTAAGAATAAAAGGCAGAAGTTAGTGAGCCAGCATTAAATGGTTAAAGTGGTTAAATGTCAAAGTAGGAATACTGAGGTTCTAGTCCACCTTTAGCCATGAAAATTCCCTGGGTGAATTTTTGTCAGCCCACTGTATTTCACAAAATTGTTGTGGGGATAAGGTGAAGGGAGACTGCCTTGAGCTTCTGCAGAAGAGGCAGGATATAAATCATCATAATATAAAATTACAAGCAGAACAGATAAAATATTTAACAACTTAGTACCATTTGAGGTAGGTTCTAGATCCAGGATGCTACCCGCTGTATAGGCCCCTTTTTTTGTACTACAAAGCTCACTCACTAAGTAACAGCACTAAGAGAAGATCTTGTTTCATGGACAGGATTATATTTGAGAAGTCACTTGAGATGTTGGAATCTCAAGCCATTTAGGAATTAAAAGACAAATACTGGGGCTGGAGTAAGCTGGCAGTCACTATAGTTCTTTAAGAACTGCAACTAAGATATTCAGAATTTGAATTGCTTCAGTTCTCTATACGGGAGAGAGGTTTAAAATAAGCCTCTGCTTTGTTAAATGAATGCATCTATTTGCAGGGCGTAGGGCAATGCAGACCAGCCATGGCCCCTTACCAACTGGCAGCAACTACCCCTGGATATATTGTAATGCTGTGGGTTGAGGTATGGCTTCTTCAACAATAGGATGGCAGCATCATTCTGCCATGCACTGTTGTATTTGACACTTCCTGGATCTACCCTGTCCATCCCCTTCAGGTAGCTTCATTAAGCTAAGACTGTCAGAAAGGAGTGCATGAAGTAGGCTGGACAGCTACAAGATGTCTTATCCACATCCTCAGGCTTCAAAAACTGAATGCTATTCCAGTTACACCAGAAGGTACAAAGACAACAATTCAAGCTGGTATGCAGATGACTGATTTACATTTACTCACACATTTAAATTTACTGAAATTTGTTTGCAAATCTGTCACAGCCGGTCTTTGATGAACACACTATGAGCAGTTCCAAGACCACTGTACTCTTCAGGTCATCTCAAGAAATGGTCCTGATAGACATAAGATGGATGACATGCTAACAGTATTCTCAGTCTGCCTCTCAGCTTGAGTTGATGCTGCATTGAGGTGGGCATAGGCTTGTCCTAGAAAATAGAAGTTAAACTTTATAAAGTATTTTGAAAATTTCAAGTTTGCAAATCCAATGCTCATTTATCTGACAAGAAGTTACACACAATTTAGGGAAGACTTGTTCCCAAATAAACATGTAAAGTTGTGTAATAAACATGTATAAATGATAAGATTATGTAAGTATATACTGTAAGTGGAAACAAAAATTATTCCAGAAAATTAGAATTCTTGAAAAATGCTTGCCTTTAAATTTATGTAGAATTGTTTACTTCAAGAGGACTAAGAGTGCCATGTTGCTTAGCCCTTGGTTTGAGGATATATGATGCAGTTATCTTCCAGAGGATGATCTGGTCTTGTCAATGCCTGGATGAGATTCTATTTGTAAACCTATACACTAAAATACTTAAATTCCCCAATGGGAGAAAAAAAGCAAACTGTTGGACCTGTAAAAGCAGGTTATTGGACAAGTAAACAACTTTGATCAGATTTGATTGATACATATGATAGGAAGCCATTCTTTGATTACTTCTTTCATTCCAAGATGTGTATGGTTTATGGTTTAATTGGTCATAACAGGCACTTTAGATCGCTATATTGTGAAGCAATTGAAGTTTCTGAATGGTCTTCAAAAGGTAGCTCCAGCAACATCATTCTAGAAATACCTAAATCAGCTGTTAGGACTGGAAATATGCTCCTGTTCAAGAAAGACCATAGCATTCCATTTAAATATGGAGTTTGCTTGAACTTCCACAGAAAGAACATATCTCATAATGCCACCCAAAAAGAAGAGCAAGAAGGCAGACATAATTTCCAAGTCAACAGAACCTCCCATCAGCAATACCTTGTCCAGTTTGAACTTCCATGGATTGGAATAATTCTATGTATAATTCTAGACATACAGGCTGGTCTTCAGGTACTTCAAACAAGTCCATTAGATGGCAAATTAGATCTGGACTGTCACCAACCTATAAACACTATGTTATACAACGTGAAGAACAAAATAAGACTTTGCGGGAACCAGTTTCGCAAAGAATTAGCAGAGATTTGCTGCCATCGCCACTGTTTTCTGGAATCAATCTGCCACATAAACATCAACATTTTTTAAAATAAAATGTTGAAATCCTATATGCAAAGACAAATGATCTATGTGAAAGCTATCTATGTACTACATCATGAAAGCCAGATTCTACCAATTGTACAAATTATATATTTCTCACAATGTGTTTTTACTAACCCTGAGAAAGGGAAGAAAATATTCAGGACTAGCTTTTATTCAGTTAACATTCAAACAGCCAGGATATGAAGCAGAGAAAAGTTTGGGTCCCCAAATCAGCCAAAATAGAAAAAGAGTTAAAGACACTAGACACCAAAATCAGTCTACAAAGTGGGTTTGGGTCCAAGTAAATTTTAAGGTATAAAGTAAGGTTTCTATAAAACTTTTACAGGAACAAAGTCAATCCTGATTCTTTGCTTAGACTTTTGACCTCCATCCTGTGATAGCATTGCTACCAAGGGAACTTAAAGTGGATGTGGAGGTTTTCTAGTCAGAACATGGAACTAGAATACCAATTCTTGCAAGGCCACATCTTCCCTGCTGGCTCTGTTGAATACGGATTCTGGGCATTTGTTGGCTTGGGTCATTCTTCAGGTTCTGCCAATCTCTTTCTTATATGTACATAAGCTTAGTTTGTACATCACACTATGCTGTGGTTTGTTTAATCATGGCTTGTTGAAAAATCCCAATTTATTTTGTTAACATAACACACGAAGCCATAAACTTTGCTTTACAAATCATACCAAAAGTTCTAAGCCTAACCAAACAATTCACATTAGGGTTTTATGCATTACATGAAACACGCCATTGTAGTTCATAAAACATAGTTTATGGCTAAATAAGAATCCAGCCAGTTATGGCTTCTTAGCAACCACACTTCAAGAAACAGTGGTTTAGCATGTGTGCATACCACCATTGTGCCCAGCAATTGTTATATATTCTTTTTGACCCAGAGGAATCCTTTTGAAATGGCAATAATTAAGCTTGAGTTATGCATATCATTTGAAAGAAGTGCTTCTCAATTGTTAAAAATGCCAAGCCAAGTAACTGTAGATGCATATGAGTGTGGAAGTCAGCTGGGAATAATTCCCAAAGTAGCTATGAGAGCCTGGAAAAAGATGCAGCTGCTTCAATGATTCAGGCAGAGGTGTCTTGTTTATGTTCCCATACATTCTAGAACTTTCAAAGGATTTACACAACCCTGCTATCTCCTTCCAAGCAAAACATAAATTTTAGGACTCTGCAGAGCTTCAGATGGATTATTTAGGTTGATGAAGCTTTGACTGAATTGTTGGAGGCAGACACATTCTCTCTCTGTGTGTGAACATTCCTGAAAATGTGAACAATGATTAATGAAGCCAATTTTATTACTATAATGGGATATTTATGTAAAAGATATACACTATAGAAGTAGGCAAAGCCTAGCATCTAGCTAACGGCATCCTTTCAGAAGTAAAGTCAAACTGCATGGGTTCTGTCTGTGTGCCTAGGAACAAAGGCTGAAAGAAGTGACCTGAAATAAGCAATGTTTTAGACAAATAGCAGGTAGAAGGGACATAGACTAAATCCTTAATTCTCTCTGCACCCCACTGTACCCTTGTGGTCTGTAAGTCATGAAATGCTGAAGAGTCAATGCCACTAAATTCACACCTCCAACATAATTACCTCACTGAAGTAGATTTATGCATACAGTGGAGACATACTTTAAAACAGCGATTGAACAGCTTCAAGCACTTCATAGCCTTCCAAAGCATTTTGGTTTTGGGATTCTTACAAATGATAGAAATATTGCAACTTCAGTTCTTTATGTGGGAAATGCTGTTGGGGTAGGTTGAGTGGTGCAAAGTGCTTTCTAACATTGACTTGAGTAAGTGGTCAATGAAAATTTTCACCTCAATAAACTCTGCTTATCTGAGCTTTTGGGGAATGGCAAGGCTAAGATCATTTTGGGATTAGCCCACTTAATTATCAATTACTTATCAATTAATTAATTCTCAAATTAATTAATATGGCTACCCATAAGCCATCTTGCTACCTTTCATGTTAATACATATAATATTTCTGTGCTACTCCTGTCAACACAACTGGAATTCAACTCAGCTCTCAGCACTTTAAATATGGATTCAAAGTTGCTCTTACTTTTAAATTCTGTAAGTCTGAGGCATGTTTAAGCCTTTGGAGATGAGTGAATGGATGCCAGGAGCTGGCCAAAACTTTACTGCTTTAAAAATATGGATGAGTGGTAAAGTTCTCTGTAGATTTCCTATCTCTATGACATTGTGCCATTCTGCTTCTGGTCCCTCAACCAATGCAAAGTATTGCCAACAAGCCACAGCCCTGACCTAGAAACCTTGGTAATTAGGCAGCAAAGTAGAGGTGTGAACAATTTGTCAGTTCAGGAACAGAATATTCTGGAGGACTTCAGAGAATTCCTTCTCCCTCTGAATCTTTTTCAGACCATGCTGTTCTAGGGACAGCTTGGTTTATGGAACTAAAACATCTGAACCAGAAATAGTTTTACATAGAAGACTAATTTGGCAAATCCCAGAATAACATGGTCTGGAGAATGTTCAGTATGTTCCAGAGAGGGGGATGGAATATTCTGTATTTCTACAGGTTGTTCCACTGTCAAATCAATGCATTTTAGCATATTGCTACAGCAAAGGTATGCCATCCCACAAGGATACATCAGGGATTATTCTTTCCACTCATGCCAAGAAGAGTCCAAGCTTGGCCAATGTGCCCCACAATGTGGCATCCCACTAAGGACTGAGATGAATGAGTCTTTCCCACAACAGCCACACTTGCCAACCAGCAATGAGACCACAAGAAACTCAGTGATCAGAGACAGCATAGTTTACCATCTCATGAAGACCAGTCAATTGTCATTCTGTCCAGAAGCAGTCAAGGTTTAATCAATGTTCCTACCCACCTGTCATTCCACCAAAGCCTGTGACAAGGAAGTCCTTTGGTAGCAATGGCCAGGCTTTTCAACTAGACATGCCATTCCTAACACCCCAAAAATCCCAAATCACAAACCTGAGATACCCTAGGAAAGCAAGTGGAAAGATAAGAGCTTTTTAAAAATATTTTGAAATTTTGCATTTTTAGATTGGAATAGGATGAAGTTTCACTGAAGTCTTCTATGAGATCTGTGCTAGACAGTTTGGAGGCCGTTGTGATGTCCTTTCTTATCCTTGCTAGGTAAGGTTTAAGTTCTCTAAATGCTCTTCCATGCCTACCATTTTCATCCCATGCTGCCAAAGATGGAAGCAGGTGTAGGCATTCTGAAGTTTCTCCATTATAGCCTATTGATGGATTTTTCTTTTCAGATTGAATCTTGAAACTCAGAGGGGCCTGAACTGAATCAGGTTACCATCAAATTTTGAATCATAAACTCTGATTTGTTTGACTCTTGAACCTCCAATTCAGATTGAATCAGGGCTGATTTTATAGGCTTAATGCCTTTAATTAGAGTCATGTTCAAGTAAATTGACTGCTGCTTGTAATTCAATAAAGCATCTGTTCTGGAAGGACTAGTCATCAGCAGGTATCTGGATTGTGCTTGTTCCTGATAAGGAAGAACCCATGACCTAAACAACATTGGGTTCTTATTGTAAGCATTTTATCCCCCTCCAGGTCTGATCATTGTTTGTAAGCCACCCAGGGTTATGGTGTATAAGATGACAGCCTATATAAAAATGTTTAAATAAATAAATAAATCTTTATCTGATTTTGGCCTTTCTGTGTCAGTGCTGTGGTGACCTCAGTAGAGCTGGTTGCTATGTTCTGTCCCTCAGATCAGTAGTAAAGTATCACCAACACTGGCATTGCTTATACAAAGAAGCGATGGCATAAGCTACAGAACTCAACTTAAATATTATTCTCCTACAAAAGCTATGGGGAGAAATCGGCAGAACCCAAGGTTTTAACTGCTTCATTCTGCTCTTCCAAGCTTGAAGATGGTGTCTTAATAGGCATTTCTGTGACACTCAGCACAGTAGTAACTGAGCACCTACTGATTTTCAGAGCTTTTCTGAGTTTGCTTTCATTTCTAATCTGAGCTTTTGCAATATCTGCTCCCTCTCCTGTGCCTGATCAGACTAAAAATAAAAGAAACACACAAGTTGGATTGGGGGAAAAAAGTGTTACTTCAGTTCTTTAGGTTAGTTCTGTATACGCAGAAGCTTTTGCTACGTATGTACTGAGTATTGTTCAACTCTCATTCTCCATAAAATCTGTTAAGAAAAATACTTAGAACCTTTTCTTAATATTTTTCTTAATATTGTGCTTGACTCCTTACATTAAGGCATCAACACACTGTATCCTTGTTTGAATAGCCTTGAAAATGTCTGTCTAGGAAAAGAAAAAAGAAAAAAAAGATGATTCCTGTTGTTACATTGCAGGTAAAATTGTCAACTTCTTTTACCCTTTTGAGAATCTCTGCAAATATCATTACTGGATGTCAATCCCCTGGCCCCCTGAAATCCTTTGGTAACATCCTTAGTATTCACTGATGAATCAATAAGATTATACAGTATTTCTAAACAAGTTGACAAAACAAATAGAGTTATCCTTTAAATAGAAGTTGCATGGTGCATTGACCATAAAGGAAAGATAATGAAACTGACATAATAAACAAGTAATAATATTATAGTGAACAAGTATCTGTACTATCTAATTATCAGTTAAGTAACTAACTTATCAATAACTGGTTATCAGTCCCTTTTCTTTTGCAGGAAAAGAAGATATTCTAATAATTAATTCTTGAAAAGAATCTTCACACTGATTTCATACATCCATTTGATGTTGTATAATTTCTGTCATGCTTTCCATAGAATCATTTATTTAAAATATGTCATAAATTATGGTTAAACATTACAAAGATTCCATGATTACACTCCCCACTTATCTCAAAATTGTGATATAGTGGTTAGAAAGCAAAACTGAGACTAGGGAGATCTCAGATCAAATCCCCAGATGGTATGTGGGAATGACCTTGGGAGACGGGGGGGGGGGGGGGGTCAGGGGGAAGAGATGCTGCCTAGGGAACAATTAGATAAAAGGGGGGGGGGAAGCCCACAGCTGCATAATGGGCATAAAGAAACTCAGAAAGGATCCTCCCTAACTTATCAGGCTGTAAAAAGATATGGTGGGCATTGTATACTTTCAGACTTGCATATAGCCTTACAATAAAGCAGAATTAGCTCATCTTGTGTTTCCTGTCTGGTCTACCTGGGAAGGCTGACACCACTCAACCATGAAGCACCTGGGATGGCTTTCAACTAATTACTCTCTCTTAGCCTGGCCTACCCACTGGGTTGTTGTGAGAATAAAAAAAGCCCTTTAGAGAAATATAGATACAATCAATCTAGCCCAAGTCAATAAATACCCATTCAAATCTTGGTAGGTAGAGTTGGAATGGGAGCAGGGAGGGGGTAAGTCAGGAGATGGGCAGCATACAAATTTAATAAACAAATAACACAGTCTACAAAACAGAATTTCTGCTTTAAGTTTTTAGATGTACCTGATTGTGAAGTCAAGTGCACCTATAAGTTTTCCAACAGTAAGTTTCATGCAGAAACAAATCAAAGCTACATGAAGCTATTATATGAATGTTCTTTAAGTATAATTTTGATGGATATTAAGTTAATTTCAAAACAAATTTTAACTGTATCAAAACACTGAGTGGCTGTAATCTTTTTTTTTTCCCAAGAAAAAGCATGCACTTCACAATAGTAGTACAGATTTCCCCCACCCATCACTATTTATTTAAGAGAATCTAAATCTGAACTCTTGGAGCTAACAACTGCACTAATGCATTTTACATTAGTGGGTTGCATCAGGAAATCCTGACTTTTGGTGCCAAGGGGGTAATTAATATTAGAATATGTTTGCAAAATGATTGTGTTTATGTAGGAGTGAAGACTAAGTACCAGCTTGTATGGATTAAAACAGGCACCCTGTTGTGGAGGTGGTCACAAGGGAAATATAGAAATAATTGTAGATTATGACAGGATTTTTTTCTTTCTTTCAAAAGGTAAAGAGTCATGGTATGCTCTGAAATTTGGACTTACCTCCAGTGCTTTTCATAAAAATGTCTTTTAAGGAATCCAGTATATTGCAAAAGCTCTAAAAGTTTTGAGGAGATAATATCTAAAAGCACGTTAAAAAGCTTTTAGCAATACGAAGTTACTGTTTTCTTTTGTAAGTGGAGAAAAGATATGATAAGTATCCTCAGGATGTTTAGAGCTGGACACATGTGCCATATAAAACTTTTTGTATGACGTGGTTTCATCAGAAGTAAGCCCCATTAAATTCAAAAGGACACAATGTCACTGTAATAAGTCTGTGTTCACACACACATATACTCAAATACTTGTTAATCAGTGTATAAACATTAAGATTAAAAGTTTGGGAAAAAGCAAACTCCAGATGAATCAAATGATTTCTTTCAGGAATAGATGCCCTTTCTATATTAGCACTTCAGTATGAGTGACAGTTATCATAAAAGAACCAAGCATCTTCCAGTGCCAAAGTTCCTGGGAAACCGTAATTTCTTTCTCTGCCCCGCTCTCGCCCTTGATCATTTATCACGGTGTCACGTAGGTATAAGAATCATGGCATCTGGCATTAATGGCTGCATATAGATTTCAGTTACAGATGAACATGCAAGTATTGTGATCATACATCTAGGTTACAGTTTTTGTTTTTTCAAGGCAAAGCAGTGATGCAGTATGTTTTAAATGAGGATTTTGCAAACTACATTGAGATCCTTTGGAATGAGCATTAGTTATATATACTGTACATATGTGATTTCTGTACTTGGCCCTTTGTGAAGCCTTCCCTGCCTTCTATTGTCTCACACCAGTTAAAACATAGAATGCATGTTCTTAGGGCTGTAGATCATTCTAGTTTAATACTCTGAAACATTAAGAAGACTGATAGCACAACATAAATAAAACAAAAACTACATGACCAAATAAAGCAGCAAGCCATTATTTATCATTATTTATAATGCATATTATAATTGTTTCATATCGAATACCTAACCATTCTCATGTTAAGAAAGAGATACATCCTACCTGAAATTTAGATAGACTTGTTACAGGTTTTCCAACCTCCAAACATTCTGAAACCTTTAAGATCTAGATTCCATTGTGGCCTCAAGGAACAGTTGAGATCTTACACAGAATAGATGTATACATTGTGCTGCTAAGACATGAAATATGATCCACCAATCGCAATGGCTAGATTATGACAACAGGTCAAGCTAAAATAACGTAAAATAAATTACAAGTTAGGATACTGCATGTCAACTCAGGCATCAAGTCGCTGTTTCATGTTTGCACAGCATATTAAATCCCATTGAAATGGTTTCTCAGAATCCAATTCAGTGGGTGTGCTCCATATCTACTACTTTACAAGCAAAGAATTTAATGTGACAATAAGCCCATCTGACACCAACACTTGTTTGGTTTTTCTTCATCTGTAATGGACCTTCATGCTATGGTTAAGTTCATTTTATTTTATTCATTTTATTCTCTATTATTTTAGAACTAGCCCATTCATGATTTAAAGCAGAGCTGTAGTAAAATTGCACATTGAAATAAAAGCTAGTACTGTGACCGTGGAGTGGAAACAGATAACCGAAACCAGCCATTCCTTAGAGCAGTGTTTCTCAACCTTGACAACTTTAAGATGTGTGGACTTGAAGTAACACTGCCTTAGACTATAAATGGAATGGTGTGAAAAGTATGCAGATACAAGAAGTGCTATTGTCTATAGAACAAGTTTATGATATCTAGGATAGAATCCTTACACCAATGATGGCGAACCTTTTGGGCTCGGCTTGTTAAAAGTTCTGAAAATGCCTAACTTGACTCTGCTGGCGTGTCACCCCACCCCTCAAACAAAAAAGAAATAATTCTTTACATATTTATTTATTTAAAAAAAATACAGTCCAATCATATGTGGTGCTATGTATTATATAAAGAAACATCAAATAATTACAAAAATGAAATATGAGTAAAACAAACTCAATTTCTTTGGTAACTCAAACAGGGAGATTAGTTGCTTTTGAGTGTTGCTAAACACTGGTGCGTCACCCAAAATGTCATGGCATGTCACCTTTGACACATGTCATAGGTTCACCATCACTACCTTATACTATGAAAGAATGCAGGGGCACCGTACTAAGGTCATCCCCAATCTCTTATCAAAGATATTCTGGTGTGTCACACTGTGATTTACAGTATTTTATCTTTCTCATTGTGGGAGTGTGCAGCAGGGGTGTGAAACATGGACTCTCATCCCCAGATGAGCGAAGAAGAGATAAGAGGATGAGATTGGCCCCTCCCTGAGGAATGCTAGTGATGTTTGTAGTTTGACCCTGGGAACTGCTCTCAGTCTGAGAAGATTCTGCAAATGGGGTGAAGCCAAATAAACCTTGCTGGATTGAATCTGTATTGTCTCCTGGAGTTTCCTGGGCTAAACTTGACACTCATGCAGTGTAACAAGCCAAACTTATAATCTCTAATCTTGCTTTGTTTGGAGCTATTCTGTTGTTCTTTGGTGGCAAGCCCAGTGATCACTGTAGTTTGTGTGGGCCAATAACACTGTATCTACTGTATCTCCAACTGCTTTGGTACCTTATTTAAAGTGGGCATTTTTCCCCACACCACCCCCATACAAGAAAATGCTGTAGGTAATGGTACAAATGTTTCTATTCAAATTGAGAATTTTGTTATGCAAAACACCATGTCAAAAAATTGTAGGATATATCCAGGGAATGAGAAAACCCAACTGGAATAAACATTTGCTATACTGCCTGAGATAGGCTGTTGGTCCAAAAAATAATACAACCATGGACACTCCCAATATTCTTATTCACATTTGGATTTCTCTTCATGAAAACTATATTGTAATTGGAAAAAGAATAAAACAATGCCAAGAGTCATATCAGTTGCATAAACAAAAAAGTAGAAACAAGTTGATTTCCCTCAAATTATTTTTCTTCTCAATTGAATAGACAACTGCCTTAATACGCCCTTGCTTCCAAATAAGGTTAATAGCAAAAGAAATGCAGCTGCATTCTTCACAAAAGGATGTTGTCTGCCAGAATCTTTTCTGAACCCAGAACAAAGGAATAGGTCAAATGTGCTACACTATAGACTGAAGAATGTGAGTTGGATCTATGCCATGAATACACTGGATTCATAAATGAATTTGGGTACTTAAGATTAAAATGTTCATAGCCTAATAACCAAGACAATGCTGAAATTTGTTTAAAACAATTTACCAGAAAGTTAGCACAGCAGAGTATTTTGAAGGACTATAATCCCTCATTGTTACTGAATATATGCTTATTGACTTTGTTCAAGATAGATACTGCTTATATATTTAATCAGCCTTCCATATAGTTAATTAGTCACATCTATTTTTTAAAATTGCAATGTGTTATTTTCCTTGAAAATGTATGTTATTCTCATATACCAAAAACAGATTAGCTGGATTTGTTTATATAGTTAATTCCTGGGCATGGACTTTTTCTGCAGTCATTCAGCTAGTTGTGCTAAAGTGTGAATTTGTTTGAAATGAACATCATTCATTAATGTAGTAATTTCTGGATTAGCTCCATCGATTAGTTTTGTGACAATGATCAAGTGATTTAACCCTTCAAAAATATGTTGTTTTGCTCAAGAATGAACAAATATTAGAATATTTATAGAAATTAATTCAGCATCATATATATGTATGATGCTGAATTAATTTCTATAATGCTCTGAATCCTAGGCATACATACATTTTCCTTAAATCTCTTACACAATTTTTTGTCTGGGAAAACAAATAGAAATCTTCTAGCTCTTTGATGTTTTGTTCTCTTAAATTGCTTCCTACTTCTGATTGCTTCTAACTAGAATAACTTAATTTAGGTAAGATTTTGGTGCTGGATTTCCATTTAGAGGAGGATAGCCACTTGTATCACCTGCTGCATCATACTTTGTATTCCATTTTGTTTAGGTTTCAGAATAAATTAAAACAGAAGACAAAAGGTAGCTATCCCTTAAGTTGCTATTTTAACACAACAGCAGAATAAGGTAATGTTTGTCACCACCAATTA
The DNA here is from genome assembly GCA_030867105.1 of Liasis olivaceus. Classification (NCBI taxonomy): domain Eukaryota; kingdom Metazoa; phylum Chordata; class Lepidosauria; order Squamata; family Pythonidae; genus Liasis; species Liasis olivaceus. The sequence continues at coordinate 45,365,554 of CM061350.1, read as the reverse complement.
AACATTTTTATGAAAACAGTATTGTTATAAAACAATTAAATATTGAAAATGTATTATTCCCTAGGAGAGAAACCCCAGAGGAAATTCTGCTTATTAAAACTGCAATTTTAGTTTCCATTAAAAATAGGAAGACAACAAAAGATTGGCTAGAAAGACAAATGATTTCTTAGTGTCAGTTGAGCATATTTTAAACAAGATAATGTATCTATAGCAGGTTGAGTTCAGCACATTTTTGTCTAATTCGGTCATCTTGATTATAACTTCACAGATCATGATTCTCAGAGAGAATTGTGATAAAGTTCTAGAATAAAAGTATAATTTAGTTATCTTATACAAACCACTAAAAATAAAATAGAAATCCATAGCAAAGTCTCAAAATGAAATACAAGTGATAGAGGTTTAATTTAAAGGAGCAAATGAGGAAATTAAAATCACAAATAATTTATTCTTCTGTTAAGAGCTGATGCAGTACAATTTTAAATAGCAATGAAGTACACAGTGGTGGAAAATTGGCACTGAACCTAAAAGCATGTTATTCATATCAATGTTCTCATATTTTCAGTTCAAAACTTGATTTTAATATTTAACTGACATAAAAATATTCTCTATTTAGAATTATGGAGGAATGCATTTTTATGTCTTAATTCAGGTACTTCCTGCTATTTCCCTGTTAAAATATACTAATACACAAAATAACTCCAGGGCTGATTTTACTAACATACTTTCAAATATCTATCTGAATGTATGTTTGTTTCTGCAACACAGAATTCAATAATACACCTCAAATACAATAGCAGGAGGGTCTTACAGAATTTTGTGTTCCCTGTTGGCTCTGTGTTTGATCTGGATAGCAAATTTCTCTCATGCGGTATTGGTCAGAATTTACAGAGTTTATAAGGGAATCTGACATTTTAAAAAACTCATTAAAACTTACTTTTGGTCTCATAATAACCAGTACAAACATGGACATATACACAATTGTCTTCTCTCAAAGATATTCACTCTTGAATGAGAAAGTTTAGACAAGTTTTACAAAAGCTGCTATACTATCTTTGTTACATAGTAATTATTGTACTAGAAGTTAAATACACTTGTGAAATAAAATACATGTCAACCTATCTATAATTTGTTTATAAATACTTTGTAAATTTAAGCCAGGCTAAATGAACACTTTTTCAAAGTCATTGCTACTGCAATCAAAAAAAGATCACAGCTCTATTTATTTGAAACCATTACAAGGCCATTACAGATTCATACCTTTTTGTGTTACTGGAAAAAAAGGTAAAGGGAACTGCCACTGGTACAACCATTTTACAGTTTTCCACAAAGTATTTTAAAATTAATTACTTTATACTAGACAGTGTTATAGGTTCCATGAGAATTCCATCATTTCAGTAGTTGTGATACACAGTCTTCATATTAGGATCTGCCAAATACATAGTTGCCTTCTTATCCAACACTGAGACCAGGACAAAAAAAGAAAAAAAAAAAATCCTCACATCCCAGTCTGTATTTCTCATCTATTTGGGTTTCTGACCTTGCCCAGTTTGTAGTGTACTGCCTTGCATATTCCATATGAAAAACATAATATATAAAATATTGCTGCTGTAAAAATTTTCCCCTTCCCCTTACAAAAGAATCTCTGGAAAAATACTAAATTCCCTTAACCTTCATAAACATACAGTACTGCTCACATACTTCAGTCTGTAACAGTTTGTTTGATATACAGTTCTAAGCTCATTGCAAAATTGTGAGTGTATTTTCTGTCCAATATTGCCATCTAGAGTACAGATGTATTTTTTTCCATGAGGACAATTACTTTTGTTTATAATTAGCCAAGAAAAGCTAACCTAGATAGGCAATATACTGCAATACAGCCATTTATTAACAAGGCGAGGTTGTCATTTTCTTTCCAAAATTAGAAGCAATTGAAGATTTTCTTCAAAAGATGTTGACAATGCCAGAGACGATGAGGCTGCTAACAGGTACTGCTTATTAAAATTATGTTTTCACTGCTGGTAATTTCCATACTGCCCCTATAAATAAATTGAAAAAGGAGGATAGTAAATAGGAAGCAATACTTTGTTCTACTAAATAACAGGGCAAAAATCTAAAAGTAAAATGCATACATTCTTAGCATTGACTTCTTTTAAAGTAGGATTAATTTCTTATTTCAAGTGTGAAACTGTTTGCCCAGAAGTTGGAATTGTACTTTCAGCAATATATTGTTCCTATGAAGATCTGATATAACAATATAGCATTAGATATAAAAAAAATGAAACCAACACAGAATATATTATAAATAGGTAAATATTGTAAATAACCAGTTTTTAAAACCTCAAAAATGAGATTGCCTAGAGTGCAAATGATAATGGAAATGCCAAGCAATCTTCTTGAAAAGTAGGATGATTCTTTAAGTCTGGATCCCCATCACCACCTATTATACTTCCAAAAGTGGGGCTTTAGTACACAATAGATATAATGTTAAGGAATACTTCTGTGTTCTTTTCTAGGTCATTTTATTTAGAGAGATAATTGAGGATATGTTTTGGATGATAGCAACACAAATGCTAGTAAACTACTAATATGAAGCTGCACATACATAAATAAATTGACAGCTATATACAAGCAACCAGTTTCTTAAGACAGGCAAAGAATGCAATTTTGGCCAAATGATATTCCAAAATATTTTCTCATCAATTCTCAATTCCAAGAAAAGAGATTCAACGTTATTTTACTATCTACCTGAAAGTTTTCCAAGCAGAATCCAAGAAAACATACCAGCATGAAGGGGAGCTTCTAGATAAACAAGTGTGCATTTTTTTGAATGTTACAGGTTTTGAACCTAAAATAGATTGTTCTGGATTTACCAGAAGTATTCCGTCAATTTCAAAAGTGTTCCTAATATAAAAGGGTCCTGTTTCAAGTTCAGAAGAAGGGTTTTGAACTAGGGTCACTTCCAGAATGGTCAGAACAGTGTTCAAACACTTCTGGCATTCTAAATATTCTACACACCACTAATAAAATGTATGTATTTTTTATGTTCTACAAGACTAGACCTCTAGTGTCCAGGGGGATAAAACCCTCATACAGGAGTGAAAGGAGAGAAGTAGCAGTTAAATCTTCTTCAAATTCAATATTCTTAAAATTTTCTGATCCATTATTTTCTGGGGTAATTTTTATTCACTGGGGCCAAGATTCAGATTTACAAACCTAAAACATGTCCACCTGCATTAAATACCAGACCTTAATGCTTTCAATAAGAGACTTACAGACTGCTCATTTGTTATATGATTTCAGTGGCAACTATTCAAAAACCAAAGTCCGTAATTCCACTAGAATCACAAAACTAGTTGTTTTCTTCTTTGAATTCCGGCAATGTTTCTTAAAATATATCTTGCCTTGTACAAGAAAGTTGAAAAAGGAGTATCAAAAAATTACAAAAAAAGAAAAATATGGTTTCCAAAACAGCTTTTTACAAAGCACTGTAAATATAAAATGTGTCTGCTTTTCCGTTTCAGTATGTTGATATTTATGTCATATTGGTAACAGTTTATTATAATATTGTGGCCCAAAATGAAAATAAAAGGAACAATTTTTCAAGCAAGGATATAACTTTCTTCAAATATAGAAAGATTTTTGTCTCAGCCAAATTCACACATTTACAAATGTTACAGTAATGAAAAAAATACAAGAATTTGGAACTGTTCTCAAGAGGAATAACTAGCATAAACAACATTTAGGTAACTGATATTGTAAGTTCTATGATGACAATTTGTGGAATGGCTTACTTACATAAAGTATTGGATTTGCCACCATTATATACAACCCATTATTATCTGCACAGTACCTCTTGTGGAAAACAGGATTTTTTTTAGTATAAATAATATATAAAACCCAAACTTTATTATAAACAAAACATTACCAATTGATTTGCATTACACACACACATACACATTCTGTAGGACACACTTCTACCTTTCCTACAGCTAAAGAATAAAAGAATAACTGAATGCCGATTGCTGGGCTAGGTAAAAAGATTACCGCTTTCCATCAGTTTCTTCTTCATGACTGAGTACAACAAAAAAACCAACCAGCTGTCCACATTATCATTTACAATGCTGTTGGAATTTAATCATATACATTATAAAATGCTTACTGCAGTTGTTTATAACAACAGATTGAAAATGGCAATCAATAAGAACCCATTTAGTTACATGGAAGAAAGTGTTTCATATGTCAGAAAGAACATGATGAGATATAAAAGAAGTACACTGTGGTTGTTTGGTCATGCAGAGACAAAGAATCAGGATCAAAATGCAATGAGTGGGTCAAAAAGAAGGCAAAATTGTTGTGGTGAAGTGAGAAGTTTAAGGAACAAAAGTATTGCATGAAGCAGCAGATGATGTGGCAGAAGCAAGGATGGTTTGCAAGAACAGAATGGTATGGAAAGATATAGTGGATGATGTTGATGTATTTTTAGCAGTTTCCTTTACGGCCTTTAATTAATTTGACTTAGTATTTCTTGCTCTTTTCTATGTTCTGCACTATGTTGCTTATTCTTAAGGAGAACAGCATGATAATTATGTATTTAGGTATGCTGTGTAAATTCCACTGGGCAAAGGTCACATTTCCTTCTACAAACTATCCATGATCACAAAGACACTCACCTTTAGGAATTGGAGAACACATGTACAGAACTGGTAAATTTTATAGAAAACAGGATAGGAGTCAATTAATTCCCCATACTTTACTATAACAGAATACAATATTAAAAAGTGGGTTCTAGGATTCTGATATAATGAAAAATAATAAAATTTGTGACAGATATTTTAGGAAAATAGTACTTCCAGGAATATTTAACAGAAGGGATTAATGTATTATGAAGCTCAACTCCATACTGAAATAAGAAAGGAAAAGGATGTGGAAATATGTATTACAATGCAGAAATACCAAGTACATATTGTGAGTTTAGAAGGGTTATTCATTCAGATAGCACTACATTAAAAGTGGAATTTTGGTAACTGCTTGCCTGATTAGATAATTCACTTTCAGTTCCAGTAATCTTCATTATAGATTGTCCATATCCCTCTTTAAAAAAATTTCTTTAATATTCAGTTAGAAATAATATACAAAGTATAGATGATTGCTATATTATTGTTGCATTTCCCTAGCTGGGAAACTCAGTACACAAAACTGTTAATTTGATTTTTGTAGCTGCAGTCACAGAATCGGATTCTGCTCAGTATACTTTTTTTAAAAACATCAGCAATGGTCAATGTTCAAGAGTTAAAGATTACAATTAATTCCCCAACCACCTGGAGGCCCAAGTAATATCACAGGAAGAGGAAGGGCTGATTTCCCCCCCTTTTGGTATGGGATGTAAGGAACACATGGAATGAAATTCAGAAAAATGGCTGAATTTCAGCGGTATTATTAATGGACCATGGGGTAAGCTGTTAGATGGAAATTGGAGCACTTTATCACCCATTTCCAGATTTTATTTTTGAGAAAATGAACAAAAAATATACTATTCAAAATCAACTGTTTTGTTGTCAAATGTTAGCTGTGTGATCTCAGGGGGCTTGGTAGCTACAAAAGGGATATTGAGGATGTGCATGATTACATTTCAGCCTTTACTACTATAGTCACTTAGCTCTATAAATTTCTGTCTATTAAAGTGAGGAAGCACTTCTCCGATTTTCACAACTATGTAAAAATGTATACATTTTAAGATGTACTTGGTGAGTTTCTCTAGAATATTTATAAGCTGTTTATTAGCAACTTTTAATGCTTTTGTACAGCTATCTAGAAATGATATGCAGACAAATAAAACAGCTGAACTCCACCTCTTGTATCTTTTTGCTTTCTGATCTGAAGAAACTGAAAGACAAAAGATAATATTTGGATACAACAAACAATGGTATTTATTTTATTTTTCTATTACTGTGGTTCCTCAGGAGACAAGAATTTTAAAAAAGTCTCTGTAAGTGTCAGAAATGAAATATTCAATATAAGCTATTAGATAAAATATTTTTAATGAAACAATATCAGATAAGAAAAGTACAATTAAAACAAAAATATTTTTTTAAAATGTTATGGTGAATAATTAAGTAATTTGATTGTGCCAGTTGGCTCCTCCCTGTCACCCATGTATTTTTCTGTGCTGGCTTGTTTAAAGCTTACTTCAGTGTGCATGTAATTTTTGACCGCGGCTGACAGTGAAACAAACCAAAAGTAAATTATAGATCATATAAGCAGTGATGGAACCAGCTGGCACTATCAAGAATCTTCTCTACTAATCATCATCTTTGCTTTGGATCTACCTAGAGAGTCAGAATATTGCAATTCATCGACCCATGCAGATGAACGGTAACGCCTATTAGCTTGGAAAAACAATTTCAGTGTTTGGCCACCTGAAAAACAAAGAGAACTTGCACAATGGTATACATATGTCATTTGATTTTACCTCTTATTTAAAACTGTTTTAGATAAAATGCATAAACATACTTAAACGGATAGCATTTGAACTGTAAAAATTTAAACACACATACAAAAGAATGTAATTTCAAGAACCGTACCTGGTCATATCCATAAGGCCTTTGTTGTTGGGGTTGTGGAGGGCCGGGCTGCGTAGGTCTATATCCTCCATATTGTTGACCTTGTCCTTGAGGATAATTGGAATACTGAGGTCCTGCAGCACTTTGAGAGGGACCTACAATATTTTGTACAGAAATTCTAGCAATTCAATCATTAAAAACATAATCTTTTATATTTTTATTTCCCTAGATGAGGACATTCAAGACTATTGCACAGTATAATTGTGCAAATGAAAATTTGTTTAATATCAATTTTAATTCCTTCATATTTTCCCCCCTGAGGTCCAAGTGCTCATCTTTCTTGTTTTACAAATATGATCATTAGGCTTGGCTTAATGAGGCCAAATTATAAGCACATATGTTTATAGTGAAGTTCTCAGTACCAGTACAAAGAAAACTGCCTTGTTTAAGAACCTTGCTATTTTTGCTTTCTTGAAAGTATGGATTAAGGCTAAAATGTATGAACTTACTAGAAACAAGTAAAATGTTATTTTCAAAATTGTAGTGAAACCCTTTTTCTAAAATTGATGAAGGAAATTAAATATTTTGATGTCTCTCATAAAGACTCTGTGGGATCCAATTTAATTACAAGTCCTATGAATTATCTAAAAACTATTAAGGAAACTGTCCTGTCTAATCAACATTATTTATGTAGATGCAACCTTAATTCAATCCAAGAAGGTGTCTTTATATAACAATGATCTCACAGAATATTCTACTTGTACTGCACTTGCAAAAAAGTCATATATTACCCAAATCTTCAATATTCCCCATTCTCTACAGCAGACAGCGAAGCAATAAAGCTAGGGAAGGATGGGACTAGAATTGCTAAGACTACTAGCACCTCCCCAGAATATTTGCAGTACACTGCCAAGTATAAAAATCTGAAGACAGAAGAATTTCAGGATAAGTGGAAACCTGGGCAGAGGTAACTGGGAGTTTGACTTGAATAAATTTCTTCTGCTTGATTACTCCATCCCTAATTCCTCCCTATTGCAGACACTTTCTCTATATCCCAGAAAAGCATTTCAAGTGTGTGAAAGCTGTACTGGAGAAAAACCACAATCATTAAGATTTGCATATTGTATATTATTGGGATTCGTTTTTGCAAAATTAAGAGACAGTATTGGTAGCTATGTGCCAGAACTGGATTGTGATGGAATGGAATTATGAAGGCCAAGCTCAGGGAGATAAGCATTTTCTTAGCTCACCGGATCTGCGTGGGAGGAACAAAAGGATGAGACTGGCACCTCCCTGAGGAATTCACACTGTTGTGGCTGGAGGACTTTGGGAGCTGGGGTTTTAGTCTGGGAAGATTATTGCTAGAGGTTGTAGCTAATAAACATAGCTGGACTGAATTTGCATGGTCTCTTGTAGTTCCTTGGGCTACGCCTGACATCAGTCTGCAGCCTCGCAACTTTAAAGAATTGGACAGCGCGAGAGAGAAGTTGGGAGCGAGTTGGCAGGCAGAAGATTTACTGGTAAGAATAAGGGTGCAGCAGGCACAGGACGCTTTTGCGAGGGTTGACCTCCAGGGTGCCCAGCAGGGCGAGGGTTCCCCTTTTCCAATGGAAGGAGGATACCTCCGTCACAAGGGGAAGTTATATGTTCCTTTGTCCTTGCGGGAAGAGGTTTTACAACTTTGCCATGATAATGTGACAGCAGTCCACAGCCTCCTACTTCAGGTTTGCAGATGGTAGGAGGGAGGGGGGCTGATTCTGCTAATGTTGTAGCTGTTTTTCAGGACCAATCGGATAACTGTATGGAGGAGGCAAAAGGTACTGAGAGACCATCACCACCTGACATGTCATCTCTCCCGCCTTTGCCAAGTTCTGCTGAGAACTCCGAGGGGGAGGATGGAGATGAAGGGAGGGGTGATTGATGGAATGGAATTATGAAGGCCAAGCTCAGGGAGATAAGCATTTTCTTAGCTCACCAGAACCGCGTGGGAGGAACAAAAGGATGAGACTGGCACCTCCCTGAGGAATTCACACTGTTGTGGCTGGAGGACTTTGGGAACTGGGGTTTTAGTCTGGGAAGATTCTTGCTAGAGGTTGTAGCTAATAAACATAGCTGGACTGAATTTGCATGGCCTCTTGGAGTTCCTTGGGCTAGGCAGTGGATGTCGCAGTGTGAGCGTAGGAAGGCCCGGGGGGGGGTGGATGGTGTGGCGTGAGCGCAGGAAGGTCAAGGAGGCTGGATGCCGCAGCGTAAGCACAGGAAGGCTGGGTGGGTGAATGGCTCAGCATGAGCGCAGGAAGGCCAGGGAGTAGACAGTGCAGTTGAGTGCAGGTAGGTCAGGAGAACTTACCAGAGCAACTTCTGACCTTCCCTGCTGGCTTACCCATTGACATTGTTTGTGGGAAGCTGGCAAGGACGGTCGTAAATGGCGATCACAGGACTGTAAGTGTGAACTGGTTGCCAAGCGCCTGAATCATAATCACATGACTGCAGGGGCACTGCAACAGCCAGAACTTTGAGGACCAGTCATAAGTACCACTTGTTCAGAGCCACAGCAACTTTGAATGGTTACTGAATGAGTGGTCGGTAAGCGAGGACTACCTGTATATAACTTGGTTTATTCATACAATTCTTATGTTTGGTATTTCTTAAAAAAGTATAATCTAGTTAGAAAGTAATTGTGTTTTATATTGGAATTTACTTTAAAATGGATTGTAAATTTTGTTTTGGTGGGCCTTTGTTCTACTTTTGTCCTTTGAAGCACAGTAAAGAGCAGATCCCACTGGCCTTTAAATAAACAGTAAACAGCCCACAAGCAAATCACACACTAAATCTTTCCTTCCTTCTATCTTGGACAAAAATGGTGGTGACCTCCCCTGGGGAAAGAATGCATCTTGTTCTTCCATTTTAGAACTGTACTGCACTGGTTCTCTCCTCTGTGTAGAGAAAATGTACTGTTCTGATATGCTACATAAAAATTCTATAAAAATCCTATTATGATTTATTAGAAAACATTTGAGGGAATAAAGGATAGTTATATAGGATACCTTGCCTTTACTCTAAAAGAAAAGATTTCAGAAAGCTTTTAATTCTTTCCCAAATTTTTCAATTTCTTCATTTTCATAAAAAATACAAGAGAGGAGTGGGAATGTGTGTGTGGGGGGGGGAAGCTCCTGTCTCATTTTCCCACTTCCCCCCCTTGGGTTTCACATTTCTACCTTCAACTCATGGAAACCTTTTTTAAATCTTTTTTCCCCCCAAATTCCTCTTTAGACCTCTATTCTGCAGATATGTTTTATTATATTACTAATATATATGTTACTGGTAAATTGATGTTTAAAGGACCAAACGAAAACTGTAGAGACTAACTGGAACAACGACAATCAATCCCTGCTACCACTGCATGTGTTTGTGTGTGTCTTTAATTAACCGAAGGGACTAGGAGTATAAATGAAGGTTGACCAAAGCCCTGCTTGATACTCAGGATTCCCCACACAAGTGTATCCTCTTACTTACCATAACCTTGCTGTTGTCCAGGATAACCCTGCTGACCTGGGTACTGTTGCTGTTGATAGCCTGGCTGTTGAGGTGGGGCTTGGTATGCATCTTGCTGCTGGGCATATTGAGCATTTCCTGAAATAGGAGGTGAAGCAAAAACAATTAAATGCTGTTTTTAACGCACTCATGATTTTTAAGATGCACAGCAAACACCACAAAAACAAAATGAAAATGCAGTTTTGATATCAAAAACTAAGAAAACAAAGAAAACAAACCAAAACAGAAGGAATTCGGCCAAGCTGCAGTTAAAGCCAAATTTGCAAGGCTAAACTGCAGTATTTTCACATCTCTGCCAAACGAGTATTACTTTTACTGGAACGTGATGTCATGACTTGATAAGGCCATGACTATGCTAAATGAAAAAAAAAAAGGACAAAATTAAAGACAGCTACAGAGCACAAACTAGCTACACAAATCAGCAAGCTGTTTCCTAGTG
>CM061350.1:42247500-42350000 GCA_030867105.1 Liasis olivaceus | reverse complement strand
CTGTTTCCTGTTTCAACAATCCCATGTATGCTAATTTGGAAGTAAGTTCCATAGTGTTCTATGATACTTTTTTCTTTAATAATTGTGTTTAGGACTGCAGCTTAAAATACATAAGCACAAACATTTGGGCATAATGACAGAGGTATAGGAGATTCTTATTTAGGAAGGAGCAATGTTTTTTGTTTTGTTTTTTCCTTCTATTTTTAAAATTCCATCTGGGAATAAAGCAGTTCTATCTTGCAGGGAAAACTGGATAGAGCTCTGCTAAGAATGACATGAATATGAAATTTAAGTAACTGAAAAGCTGAAAGTGGACGGCTGTGTTAAACAAGCACCTTTATTACTATGAGTAGGCAGAGATGCCAAATGGAGATGCGGATAACAGACAGACAAGAGAGACTCAAGCCTTGCCGTGAATGTATGTCCATGCATCATCTTTGCATGGAAAAGGACCAGTTGTATGCTAGCTTTCCTGTAGGGATTTGGGAGTCTGGAGTCCTCCACTTGGACCAGAAGTACAGACCATAACTTGTACATGCCACAGAATAAGGTTCTTGGCCCTCAGAACAGAAGTTACATTTAAACTGATCAGGGCTATTAGAGTTCAAGAAGAGATACTTTCCTATGCAAATATTCCTGTCTGAATATATATGTATTTGGGTGGCGGGGGGCGGTGTGTGCCTTCGAGTCAGTTTTTTTGATTCCTGGCAACTGCATGGACTAGTCCCTGCAGTTTTCTTGGCAAGATTTCAGAAGTGGCTTGCCATTGCCTCTTTCCTAGGGCTGAGAGAGAATGGCTGGCCCAAAGCACTCAGCTGGCTTCATATCTAAGGTGGGCCTCGAACTCACAGTCTCCTGGTTTCTAGCCTGATGGCTTAACCACTACACCAAACTGGCTCTCTGAATATTTGCGTGCCCTAATTCAAAGAAAAATCATTAACAAAGAGAGGAGTGAGAAAGAGAGATACAGGTTTGGAATGTAAGAGTCATATAATCAAAGAATTGTGCTTATCTGGCAAGTCCATGAAAAGCTGAAAGTATATGAACTAATTTGCAACTATGTAGAGAACATTACAGAAGATATATTTAACAAGGAGCTGAGTTTCACTAGATTTTGGAAATCAGCTCATGTTGAGATATAAGCATTACAGTATATTCAGTATTCTGATAACAGAGGATAATTATTGGTATCTGAAGTCACAGAAGAAAGATTATTTAGGAGGATAAAGAGTGAATCTTTCAATAATCCTTAAATCAGGTAGTCAGCAATGACCTGCTCTAACAAAAGTTTATATATGCAAAAAAAAAAAAAAGAAAGAAAGAAAGAAAAGGCTAAATAGCAGGAGACTTGAAAACAGAAAGCATATTAGAAAATAGACTAGTATCTTCATATGCCTAAATAAGCTGTAAAGCGGCAAACTGGAATTGGGAATTTTGAATGTCAATAGGTAGTTGAACTAACTACCTGAATTAAAAAGTTAACATGATTTATAAAAAAAATCAAAATCTGTATGTTTTGATATTTATATGTTCAGGGACTGAGATATTTCCTTAGGATACTCAATTTGTATTAAATAGACATACATGTTTAAATGCGTCCTTATTTAGTATGGACCACTTACAAGATATAAAGGGATCAGAATAAATTAGAGCTCTTCCATCCAGAACACAGAGCTAGAATGAGTCAGTATACAGCTTTATTATTTACATTATAAGTGTCTGCATTAACTACATTATATATTTTTTCTATTACTATAACATTTGGCTCACTCCTGTACCAGATGAGACACTCATTAATCTATAGCACTTCTGAAATTTTTGCTTCATTATTCTGGTATTTTATGTCAGCTGACTTATTTATTGTAAACCTTGTGATAGTGATTTTTGTGTGAACAATAATGTGCAATTTTACTGCTACTGATGGCAATAACTTCAGACTGCAGAACTGCTTGCCAGCTTGTTCCTCACATTGCACCTACAGTAGGGTAGGGTGGAATGGAATGAATGCTATAAGTCCAGGAAGTAGAAGTCTGTCCTCCATACGTTGACCATTGTGGACCAGACTGAATTCCATCCATTCATTTTTTTGAGATCCTATTTTTAAAAAGTGCACCTCCAGTTGTGAATAACTGCAAAGTGTTTCCTTAATTTTCAGCAAACAGTTGCATTAGCATAATAATTTGGAGTGACAAATCAGAGAGAGAACTAAATAAATCTTCCTCCACATAAGTCTGTCAAAAAAAATAAAGAATGCCTATTCAAGCTGTCCCCATTGTCCTTTCTTTCACATCTTTGAAGAAAATCTTAGGAAAATGACAATGTAATTTATATGTATATTCATAAGTAAGACATATTGACATTAATGGTGTTTATTCCCAAGCAAATAGACATGAACTTATACTTGCATTAAGGTAGCATAGCAGAAGTTTTGCAATACTGTACAGCCAAGGGAAAATATCTTCTGATAAAGAGAAAAGTATATTCAATGGAATTTGGAAGAAAGGAAGGAGAAAGAATGTTTCTAATTTAAAGCAAGAACAGCTCCTCCTATTTTCAAGCCATAGCAAAAAAGAGCAAGGTGCTTGAAAAGTCAAATAGCTCGGAATCTTCCAATGACTAGACAGAGGAGAAAGGAAGGTGGGAGGGAAACTAAAAGGAAAAGAAGAATACAGTGGACTGATGTCCAGGGAAGTATTCTGTTGTCTGTCCAAAATATTTTGACTCTGTAAACCTCATCTACTTGCATTGCTGCAATACTGATAAGTGCCGAGAATGATATTATAGAAACAAAGTATGCTGTATAACATTCTTTTACCTGTGTGCCAATAGAGTAAAATGGTATTTGAAATAAACAATGATTTAGAAATCAATTTGGATGACAAACCTAAGCAGCCTAATGGCACACCAAATATTATGTTTCTCACTACAAACCCTCTCACCAACTGACAGGAAGGCCAAACAACATCTGCATGACATTAGCCAATTTCTCCCTGCCTTGCCTAATATGAATTAATGTCAATAAAATACAAAAAATAAGCAGCACTAGCCTAAAATGCAGTACCACAAGTATATGTTGAAATCCTTGAATAATTGTTCTGCCCTCTTTGTCAATTCTCTGAATGAAACAACTCACTAGATGAAGAATCTAAATATCACAGAAGTTATTTTAGAAAGTGGAGAAAAGTAATAGCTATTATGATAAATCAATTTTCAAATTAAGCCTTAAAACTACTGTTCAGAAATGGAAAGAAAACTTGCTTGTGTTTAGACTTTTTGTATGAGAGATGTACTGTAAGATTAAGTACTGATTCACTCAATGATCTGTCAGTTGCTGGGACATTCAATCTTTGGTTTCTGCTAAGCCACCCATCAGAATACTTCCTGCTGCACCCAGACAGGTTTAACACATGCAGGCTGACTTCAGTATGGATTGTTACATGGAAAAACAGCTGTAGGGAAATCAGTCCTAATTCTACAAAGATATAGGACTTCATCGTCGTACAGCCAAGCTGTCATCCTGTGGGTCACTTGATCATTTGCAAGTGCTTCTTCCTGCCTCCGGAGGAGTGTGATAAACCAAGTCACCCACACACACGCACACAAACAAATGCAAAGGCATTTGTCATTTTGAGTAACGTGAGATGATTCCATATACATCTTTTGTCCTATAGTATAGATTTCTTGAAATATTTTATCCAGCTAAATGTCTGTAGTCCCAAACTCCTAATTTAAAAATGTTGATAAATGAAGTATCTCTTTAGCTAATAAATGAAGTATCTCTTTAGTTATCCTTTGTCAGCAACATTCATTTTAATGGAAAGTGAGTTTACAGGGTTACATGATTGAACTACTGAGCCAAGTCAGTGTTGGCAAATGATGGGCTAAATTATTGATGTTACACACTAATGAATTCTGATGAGAAATAAAACACAGACATTACGTTTCAAGTGGTTCATAATTATTTTTGTACTTTAAAAGCAATTTTATTCTTTTGCCAAATCATACCAGTCTGTAAAACAAAAACATTGCCAGTGATTATAGCTAGAATTAGTGAATTTGTGGCAAAAATGCTTCTCTGCATTGTCCCATAGATACTTTACTCACATGAGGCTTCTCATTCCCTTCTCATTTCTGGGAAAAGATAATTAAATTAAATGCTGAAATTTTAAAACCTTTAAATAAGATAATGTTTGCAGCCATGATTAAGAGTTCAGTAGGTATGTTTATAATCAATGATACAGCAGCATGGATAATGGAGTTGTGTTAAATGGCCATAATTAAATCGAGAAGTAACAAAAGCAAGAAAGCTACCAAAAATGGCTTCTTAAAGTTCTGATCCAGCATGATGTATTTTAAAAGAGTGGAGGCTCCAAATTAGGTATAAGATGGGTTAGCATTAAACAGATGAAATGCATTAATATTTGCACAGTCTTTAAAATCTTTCAAAATGCTTCAGAAGTAACTACCTTTGTCCCACAAATACAGTTCATCACACTGAGAATGAGCTAGGTACCTCTGCAGTTCATACTTGTGGTTGCCTTCCTTCTCTGTTCATGTACCTTATTTCAGCAAATGTTTCAGCATTTATTAAACCAAGATTTCCTATTATGTCCAAACAATGGAAGTATAGTGTAAGAGCTCCCTTTAAACTGTAGTATTACATCACAGATAGCTATTCTGGTTTGGAGGAAGCCATGAATTATCAGACTGATGTTGTTACTGTTGTTATATTTTTATCCTGCCTTTTTTTAATATATGTGTATATAACTCAAGGCAGTGAACATACCTAATACTCCTGCCTCTGATTTTCCCCACAACAACCACCCTGTGAGGTGGATTAGGCTGAGAAAGAGTGGCTGGTCCATAGTCACCCAGCCGGCTTTCATGCCTAAGGCAGGCCTGGAACTTCGTCTCCTGGTTTCTAGGTCAGCACCTTAACCACTACACCAAACTGGCTCTCCTGTTATGTCAGAACTAGGTAGAAGCCTAATTATCTCTGCTCATCCAGTGAGATCTGGCAGAGTGGGGGCACTCTGGAACCTGATGATTAAACAATGTCATCTTACAGGACTTAGAAAGCATGCTTCTTTCTCTGTTACAGTGCCTACCCTCTGCAATGACATCCCCCAGAGATCTGTATGGCTTCCACAATAATGACTCTCAGAAAATCATTAAAAATGTGGTTGTTCTTCCAGGCCTTGTGATAGGGTGGTTGTGGAGTCCCTATAAGTTTGGGATTTTTTACTGTTATTAAGTTAGTCTTAATTAAGTTAAGTTAGTGGTCAGTTATGACTTTTTCTAGATGTGCTGTTTCTTTCCTTTTTAACTTGTAAGCTGTCCAGAGTTGCTAAGCAGTCAGGCAGCCTAAACATTGAAATTAATTAATTAAACAAATATTTTTAACTGGATCTAGCATAATTTTACTGTTTGGAACTTATATTACTACTACTATACGTCAAATTCACATTTAACATTTTAAAGCTACAATTCCTAACTTTAATTTGGGAAAAAAGACTGTTTTTTCACTGTTATTTTTATTCATATCTGGATATTTATGAGTAGGTTTATTTCAAGAAAAAACAAAATTTGATATAATCTGTTTGAGACATTCCAAATTCCCACTTCAGAGACTTGAAGAATTGCTTTGCATAGATGATACATCTGAGGCCCTTTTGAACTGAAGTGATTGAACTATTAGCTCTCTGGCATGCTGGGTTGACACTAATCTAAGCAGATCTAGCAGAAGTGGATGTGGGTCATTTGAAGAATAAAAGAATTGCATTCAGACTCTAAACAGAAGGAAATACAAAATGGAGTATGATGTCAACATAGCCATGATCACAGCCAGCTAACTACTGAGATCAAGCTATATCTATCCTGATAAACAGCAGCAATGGTAAGAAAACCGGCATGCAGGTTATGCTAAAAAAAAGAAAAGAAAAAAGGACCCAGCAGATCAGCTGGATGAAGCCAGAACAAGGAAGAACTAGGAATGGACACATTTTAGGAAAGACACCCTGGCACATCTCAAATCAGATGAAATCAAATATTTATTACAGTTACCAAACAAGATAAGAGGAGTACAACTGTTGATTCCACTTGATCTCTCAGCAGAATTTGATCCCATTGACCAGGGTAAAACATCTTTTTGAGTTGGAAGTTGGGAACACATTTGTCTATTCTAATTCTCATTTCAATTAGCTTTGTTGGAAAGTCACTGGTCCTATTGTTTTGAAACAGAGAGAGAAGAAACCTTCTCCCTGCCCACTTTGTCCATGCCATGCACAATTTTATATACCTCGATCATGTCCCTATCCAGTAGTCTTTTTTTCCCCAAAACTTCTTACAGGAAACCCTTTTCTGCACATTTTCAAGCTCCATTATATTTGTTATGTCCAGATGTAGAAGTACCAGAGATTTGTATGCGGGCATCATAATGCTGGTATTTTTATTTTCAAACCATTTCCTAATAATCCTTAGCATGGAATTTTCCTTTTTCATAACTAGCACATCCTAAGTTAACATGTTCCCTGATTTATAAATATAACCCAATATCTCTTTCTTGGTTTGTTACAGACTGCTTAAACTCCATCTCTGTATATGTGAAACTGGGGGGGAGGGGGGGGTCTAGGTTGTATTAGTTTATGTCTAATTGAATTGAATTGTATTTGCCATTTGGTTGATTATTCACCAAGCTTAAAAGATCCTTTGGAGCTTCTTGATTTTTACCATCCTAAATGGTTTAGTATCATTCACAGGCCCAGGCAGCTTGTCTTCCTCTAAGTTAAGAAGCGTTAGTCCCCACAGGGATTGCTGAGGGTTATTACTTCTCACTTCACTGAGAAATTTGCCTATTTATTCCTACTCTTTGCTTTCTGTTTTTAACCAGTTTAGCAAGCCATAAAAGAACAGGTTATCTAAAAACAGGTTATCTAGAAAAAACCCACATATTGAATAGCGTACACTGGCCCAAACCCAATGAAAATAACCTTTGCATGGTACAATTAGGGATGCAGGCACCATGTTTTTATTTTAAACATCGGAGTTAAAGTGTTCCCATTGGGACTGACATCATGCCATATGGGAAAGAATGTTAATCCATCCTTTCTGCCTGGGAGTCTCAACAAGATCACTCTTCTATCAAGCTGTGGTTAGCATTAGTGACAACGTTCTTTAAAAAATTAAGAGTAGCTGGGGAGGAAGGGAATGGATAATTTTTATCATGACCATTGCCTGATAATTAAGACTCATCTATGTGCATTAGGAAACCAATCATGATTGGGATATGTGTTTGCAGGGAATAATGCCTAATATTTTTCCAGCAGTAAACATAACTTCAAGTAATACAGGACTTTCCAATCTTTTGGGGTTGGTGGGTAGATTTGAATTTTGAGAATATGACATATAGTGCAGAGTTAGTCTGGCGAGATTCTGTCTAGAGGGTATAAGCAAATAAAGGAACTGTAGTGGACTGAACTGTTTCATCATTGTTCTTGGGCTGAGCCTGACATAAATGGATCCACTCAGAAATCAAAATGAATGAACATGACAATGCTGTAAAGAGCAACTACGCTAAATTAAGTAAAAACTAAAAGCAATACTCTTGTTGATGTCTATTAGTTTATGCTCAACCAAGAAGATGTAAACGAAATCTTCCAAAACAAACTGCAGAACTTTCATAAATGCAGTAGAGATGGAGGACTATAATTACTATAACATCTGTTGAAAGCCAAACTGTGCCAACCATGGTCCTTTCAGGAAATTCTTGATTGTCTTGCTGACAGCTTTCCCCTTCAGAGAGTGGAGAAAAACACAAGAGAATTAATTGCCCTTGACCTGATACTAACCAATAGGGAAGATTCAATGAAGGAAGTAGAAGAAGCAGGTAAGCAAAGGAAAGTGACCTTATAATGCTGGAATTCATGATTTTAAAGGCACACGCACACACATTGTACTTAAAGGTAATTTTAATAAGCTCAGAAAAAATATAATCAAGATACAGTGTCAGGACAAGTTAATGGGAAATGGAGCTCAGGATGGGTGGGAGTTTCTATAACATGCTAAACGCACAATTCCAAAGAAAAAGAAAATGAGGGACATCAGTAGAAGAAACTGATGTGGCTATACAAAAAACTTAGGGAAGTTCTAAAAACAAAAAAGAAACCATGTAGAAGGTATAAAGGAACAGGCTATCATGGAAGAATACAGACAAGCAGCCTGGATTTGTAGAGAGGGTATCAGGAAAGCTAAGGTTATAATGAGTTGAGGTTGGTGAAGGATGCTATCAGTAACAAAAGGGACCTATTTGGATATGTGGAAAAGAAAAGAAATATAAAAACTGGTATACCATCTCCTCAATGAAGATGGGAAAATCTTAACAAGAAAAGGAAGAACTATTCCGTTTTTATTTTCACTCAGCCTTTTCCAACAAGTTAAATGTTCCCTCAGAACATTGTGAAGAACATGATTAAGGAGTAGGATAAAACTTGAGACTGACAGAAATATGATCAAGAAATATTTACTTCGGATGAGATTAAATTTCCAGTGCCAAATTAATTGAATCCTGGGATACTGAAGGAAATAGCTGATAGTCTGGTTGAATTATTATGCACTGTCTTTGAGAAATCTCAGAGAACTATTGTCAGATGATTGGAGGAGAGCAAATGTTCCTTCCAACTTTAAAAAGAAAGAGATCGCAAAAAGATCGAAAAACCCTTAGAACAATGCCAAAAGTCAGTGTAGATTTGCCAAAAACAGTTTTTATCAGACTAGCTAGCTCATGTTTTGATCAAGTAACTTTCTTAATAGATTATGGGAATGCTATAGATATAATCTAACTTGATTTCAGCAAAGCAACTGATGAAGTAGCCTATGATTAGCAAAGTGGTTAAGCAGATCTGAATGTCATTACAATTAAGTGGATATATAGCTGGCTTGAAAATTGTATTCAAGGAGTGCTCATCAATAGTTCCTCATCAAGGAAGGTTCCAAGAGTTGAAATTTTCAACAATGGTTGTCATGCTACCAGAATGAAGGTGAGGAATATTTTCACAGCATCATGAGAGCCAGTGAAACACGGGCTCATAATTATGGCCCAGAAATTAAATGTCAATCCATGGAATATTATCACAAAGCTTTGCCTGTGGGGAAAAAATTCAAAACCCAAGCTTTTGCAGGAAAACTCATGGTTATGATTTTTGGGGATATAGATGGGGTTAATTACATGGAATTCCTTGAACCTGGCACCACTATCCATTTAGAGTGTTACACTGCAACACTCAAAACTGTGAAACAATGATTAAGCAGAGTTCAGAAGCATAAAGAAATTTTGCTGCAATGTGACTACACTACGCTTCACACCTCTCAAGCCACCCAAAAGGCAACTGCAAATTGATATCACTGTCTTACCCCTTCTGCCATACAATTCAGACTTGACACCAAAGGACTTCCACCTTTTCCCAAAATTGAAGGAATATTTTTGTGAGCATATGCTGACTCAATTTAAGAGGGGGAAAGGACAGTCAAGACCTGGTTGAAGAAACAAAGTATGGCATGCTTTCGTGACAGTTTTAATAAGCTTGTCCATGGCAGAAGTGTGTAGCAAATTGTGGTGATTATGTGGAGAAGTAAATACAGGTAGTAAAAGAGCTCATTTCAAAGATTATTTTCCTATTTCATTTATTAAAGTATCCCTATTTAAACTAAAGTTATGGAACTCAAAGCACTGCTTTTCATTCAGCCCTCATAGTTAAGGTGCAGCTAAAATTATGACATCCAATGCAGATACTTGAGGCATATGTATTTCTGGAAGATGTCTATTATGTTATGACAGCATCACTAATGTGCACTATCAGGAAGATCGGAGTTTGCTCATGCCCTAAGGTTATTTCTGGACACTCTGCTCTTTTGCCTCCCAGTAAGATTCACTAACTTACTGTTTGATGTTTGAAATCAGTTAGGGATATCGCATGGCACTAAGTTCAATTCACGTCACTTTCTCGATATTACAAATTATTCTGTTTGACCAAATGCCTTGCAATTTTAAAAGGCCAGAATAGCTGCATTATTTGTTGCTTGTAACTTTCAGTGATAGAGTATTGTATGCAATTTTCCCTAATGTATGTTTTAAAAAAACACATACATAGTTATAACTTTTGTAAATGCAACCTTTCCAAACAACTGTTTATTTTTTGAATTATCTTTTCTAAATACAGTATATGCATTTTTCTATAGCATTTGTGAGAGATGCAAAGTGCATATGTCCATTGCTGTTTGCAGGCCATGCTGCAGCAGAGTTGATTTTGGCAGATCACACCAACTTTGCTCCCACTGAAATTGGGGAAAGATTTCTTGTAGTAATGTCCCCTTGATTGATTGCCTCTATTTCTTGACCCCAGTAATAATGCTGACCTTCAGTTAGCCTTAAAGACTCATCCATTTTGCATTTTTTAACACTGAAATGCTGCAATTCTAGTAAAGCTTCAAGGATTTTAATACCATGATATCCCCTATGTTTCAGTTTTAAACTGCTGTTTCAATGTTTTAAAAAAATATAAATTATAGGTGTAGTATAGTTAATAGGGCTACCAAATCTGGGTTGCAAAAATCTGGATGGCCAATATACAGTAGCAATGATGTAGGGTTTTCCATATCTCTTTCTGGGAACTCATTTTTGGTTACCCAGACTTTTGTAGCCCAAATCTGGTAGCCCTACAACAAATTATTAATTTCTCTCTCCGGTGTACATATATGTAAATTGGTTGTAAAATCATTGTTTGCTTTGTTGCTTATTTTCAGTTCAATTTTTGTTTTTATGCATTTAAGTTGCCTTACAAAGGCCCCCTCTCAGCCCTATGGGTGGTATGTGTCTTCCTCAATCTTGGGATCTCGGGTTCTCTACCAGAGGCCTGGGAGTTTGAGGGTTCTGTGCAGTATCTTAGCTGTTCCTAGCACTGCACTCTTCTGGACAGAGAGCTCTGATATCATTCCTGAGATCTGTTGGAGCCATTCTCCCAGCTTAGGAGTCACAGCCTCAAGTGCTGCTACCACCACTGGGACCACTTTGGCCTTTACTTTCCACATCCTCTCTAGTTCCTCCTTCGGGCCCTAGTACTTCTCCAGCTTCTCATACTCCTTCCTCCTGATGTTGCTGTCACTCAGCACCGCTAATCTATCACCACCACTGTCTTCTGGTCCTTGTCTACTACCATGATGTCTGGATGATTGGCTAGTACCTGCCTGTCCATCTGGATCTGGAAGTCCCACAGGATCTTAGCCCTGTTATTCTCCACAAACTTCTGTGGAATCTGCCATCCTGACTTGGAAGGGTTTAGCCCGTACACTGTGCAGATGTTCCTGTACACAATGCCAGCTACTTGGTTGTCCTGTTCAGTGTATGCTGTTCCCGCCTGCAACTTACACTCTGCCACCATGTGTTGGACTGTCTCTGAGGCCTCTCTGCACAGTCTGCACCTTGGGGCCTGTCTAGTGTGGTAGATCTGCTTCTATGGATGTGGTGCTTAGTGCCTGTTCTTGTGCTGCTATGATCAGTGCCTCAGTGCTATCTTTTAGTCCAGCCCTTTCTAGCCACTGATAGGATTTCCCAATGTCAGCCACCTCAGTTATCTGTTGGTGGTACATCCCATGCAAGGGCTTGTCTTGCCATGGCACTTCCTCTGCTTGAACTTCCTCCCATGTCTGCTGATGCCTCAGGCATTCTCTCAGCAGTTCATCTTTGGGTGCCATATTATTGATGTACTCCTGGATGCTCTGGGTTTCATCCAGGACAGTGGCTTTGACACGCACCAAGCCCCACCCGCCCTCTTTCCAGCTGGTATACAGTCTCTGGGTGTTGGACTTAGGGTGGAAGCCTCTGTACATGAGTGAGGAGCTTCCAGGTCTTCACATCAGCAGCCTCCGTGTCCTCCTTTGGCCAGCTCACTATACTGGCAGGGTATCTGATGACTGGCAGGGCATACCTGTTGATGGCATGGATCTTGTTTTTCCTACTGAGCTGGCTCTTCAGTACCTGTCTTATCTTTTGGCAGTACTTGGATGTTGTTGTCTTCCTTGTCTCCTCATCGTGGTTCCCATGTGACTGTGGGATACCAAGGTACTTGTAGCTGGTCTGTAAGACTGCTATGTAGCTCACTGGTAGTTCCATCCCATCAGTCTTAACTACCTTCCCTCCCTTCACTACCATCCAGCCACACTTCTCCAGTCCGAATGACATCCCAATGTCCTCACTGTAGATCCGTGTCAGGTGGATCAGCGAGTCAATGTCTTGTTCACTCTTAGTATACAACTTGATGTCATCCATGTAGAGGAGGTGGTTGATAGTAATTCCACTCTTGAACTTGTATCTGTATCCAGTCCTTGTGATTATCTGGCTCAAGGGGTTCAAGCCTATGCAGAACAGCAGTGGGGACAGTGCATCACCTTGGTATATGCTACACTTGATGGCCACTTGTGTAAGTTGTCTTCAGTTGACTTCTAGTGTTGTCTTCCAGTCTGAGTTCTTGAGGAAGTCCTTAGTGTCCTGTTGACTTTGTATAGTGCCAGGCATTCACAGATTCATGTGTGTGGCATTGAGTCATAGGCTTTCCTATAGTCAATCCAGGCTGTGCTAAGATTGGTCTTGAGTCTCAGGTTACTGCTCTGTCTATGAGCAACTGGTATTTTGAGCCTCTGGTGTTATTCCCAATGGCCGTCTGAGCTGTGGTCATGTACTGACCCATATGGTCCTGTAGCTTGGTGGCTATGATGCCTGATAGGACTTTCCTTGTTGTGGGGAGGCAGGTTATTGGTCGGTAGTTGGATGGTGCTGTTCCCTTGTGGGGGTCTTTAATGATCAACACCATCCTTCCTTGTGTTAGCCAGTCTGGGTGGGAGCCTGCTGCTAGCAGCTGGTTCATCTGTGCCACTAGGCGTTCATGCACTGCTGTTAGTTTCTTTAGCCAGTAGGTGTGGATCATGTCCTGGACAGGTGCTGTCCAGCTCTTCATGTTCTTGACCTGCTGTTAGATGTCTGCTAATGTGATGGTGACTGGTTCCTGTCTAGGAGATTGCTATGATCTGCCTTCAGGTCCTGCAGCCACTTTGCACTGGTGTATTGTGTCTTCACTTTCTCTCATATGTTCTTCCAGTACTGTTCAGTTTCTGCTGTTGGTGGTTCTGCTGATACTGTGTTGTTGCACTGCAGTTGGAAGTACACCTGTGTCATGGGCCGCTCTGAGTCTGATTCAGAGTCAGAGTCTGAGGAGCCGGGAGAAGTGGAAGCACTGGATGAACAGCAGGCTGCGTAGTCGATAGAGGTGGGGTGGGATAGTAAGCAGCAGCCGGAGTCAGTCTCTGATAACGAGGGCGGAGAGTATGGAACCACCTGATACTAGAATGAGGTGTGCCAAAGAAAGAGCTTTGCAAAGGCGTTTGGCAAGGTTACTCGTGAGAAGGGAACCGTGCCCTCAGAAATGAGAAACACCAGCAGTTATTATAAAATAAGGCTCAGTAGAAGGGGAATCTTTGGTAACAGCAACCATCTAGTTACCTGCTCGTGTCTCACTCGTGTTCCTCTGGGAATTTCTGCCTGTGTGCCCTGTCTCGGACTGCTTACACGCCTGCATTGCTCCGGACTGGACTCATGTACTCTGCTGTCAGGCAAGCTGGTGCTGTTTCGGAGTCCAGACTCCTTTGTGTGTGTGCAACACATGACAACCGGGATGGTTCCTTGGAGAACAAGGATTCTTATCTTCTTAGCCTCTGCTTCTCTAGTGTATCTCCTTGGCCTGGCAGCCTGTGCAGTGAGCCTTTGTTTAGCAGTCTCTAGGGCTTCAGATGGAGTCAGGCCTTGTAATTTTTCAGTAGCCGAGTCTTATCCTTAATCTCTACACCCTTCTGTAGTTCCACCAGCTGACTTACTTCTCACGAAGTTGCCTTGATCTTAGCTTCCAACCTCATTTTTCAGGAGGGGTATCTACTGCTGTTCTTCTTGATTGTGTAGCCAAGCATCTCCAGGATTACAGCGGCTTTAGCATATACCAGTTCATTGGTTTGTTATGGTAGTAGTAGGGATTGTTGTGAGGGTTCTACTGGCATTTTCTAGTATACTATCTGATGGTACTTCTCCACTGAACCTTGGTTATTGGTCTTGAGGTTTGACTGTAGCTAGTTTATCCATGATCTTATGCCTCACATCAGTTGCTGTACTCTGTAATGGAGGGGGTGGCAGTGACATTCCAGCTTCAGGTGTTGGCTGCACATCCAGTTGTTCTTCTGGATCTTCTTGAGTCTGAGATGTAATGTGCAGGTGGTCTATCTGAAGTTGTGAGAGCAGCTCACTGTTCACTATGTTGAAATGTTGGGTAACCAGCTGTTCCTCAGTTAGGGTGGATGTAAGTCTTTTGTCCATTCAAAGCTCCCTCATACATTTAATATATAACCTCTCATTAGTTCTACTGTTGTAGTTGCATTCCATCAATTCCAGGTTCTCTTGTTTCGTCCATGTATAGTTTGTTCCTGTAGCCCACTTATCATCAGTTTGTCCTGGTTCCCCAGCATCTTGTTAATCCAGGCAACATCCAAGCCGGCATGACTCTCTTAGTTTGTGCCACTCTCATATTTGAGGTAGGCAGGTAAAGCATTAGGGGGTCTTTGCCCAAGGACCCCTACTGGTAAGGTAGGTACCAGCCAGGATTCGAACTCCAATCTCCTGCGTCAAAGGGCGGTGCTCTAACCACTACACTATCCAGACACTCATATATTTGTGTGTGTGTGTGTGTATGTATGTATATATATATCTCCATATCCATCCATCCCTTTCCTTTTCCTGTTCAGGGAAATGTGGGATTGCCATATGTGCTGGTCTAAAGAACAGCAAATCAAGGTCATATAATGGTTTTTTTAAAGCTGAGCAGGGATCTAAACACAGCTTCCTCTTAGTGATAGCTTGCGTAATGAAGTGGGGCAAAGTGGTATCCACTAAGCCTTATCTGTCAGATATTGGATGTACAGAGCTATCCTGCACCTTTTCTTCATGGTTCCTTCCACTGAAGCAGTTCTGTATTTCTAGATTCAGAGAGCAGTGTCACATGGGATGATGGAAGGAGAGAGCAATAATTTTATGAGACATCCAGAACATGAAAGATGTCTAAATGTAACTGACTTTCTTAAGATCATGAGTCTTAATACACTTGGCCTCGAAAGCATTCATAATACCCAAATTACACATGATAAACTGACATAGCAAATTGACACTCCCATGACCTACAGATATCTTAGAGCTCTCAGTGGTTCAGACACTGAACCTATTTTATGATACTGCTTCTTTCACTTCTCACTCACAGTGCAGGGTCTGCCCTATGGTCATCTTCTATGATAGCCTCTTTGATCCTGTCCCCCAAGCACCTGATTCCATATTTCAGTTTCAGAGAAAATGAAGTAGTTCAGTAGCAGTCATCACATATTATATCCTTGAGAACCAGTACGTTCTATTTATGGACCCTTTAGTAGATTGTTCGGGAACCACTGTGTTAACAGTCATAGAGCAATATCCTACAGTTGACAGCTTTGGTCGCTCCAATTTTGCTAGGGAAAAACTTCACTGTGCCTCTTAACTTCCTTTCTCTCAGTTGAGTTTTCTGTTAAAAGTTATTTTTCAAGTGGTTTTCCCTTTTAAGGGAAATAAATAGGGTCGCTGGTGAAAAGTAAACACTACAGGAGGTAATTGTTTTTACTGGAAAACCTGTCTGAAGGAAAGAACTTCCTGCTTCTGTGGCTGTTTTTTATAAGAGGAAAAAGTTAAACAAAAACTAGAGATGATTGATAGTCACACAGTACGAAATGTGCTGGTCTGTGTTTGAATGTTAAGTATCATATTGGCCTAGAGTGACATATGGGATAGAAGACACTGGTATTTTTAATTCCTCTGTTTCCATTTTACCTCAGAAATTTCTCCAGTACCATCAAAATCTTAAAGAAATATACATGGTCTTAAATTTTTTTTTGCTGTTTTCTGAAATAAAGGCATCTCTATAAATACAAATACAAGGGTTATCAAATCATTTAGAGGAGCACTTCACTCATGGCAATGAGTATGCTCCTGAAGGTTCAGCGTAGCACACCCAGATGATCTGGGAAGGCTCTTAAGGGCCAAATCTTTGGGAAGCTTCATTTACCTTCCCACTTTCAAGCACCCCTCTGAATGATTTGCAGAGTCCTAAAAATGCCTGAAAAATCCATGGAAAAATGAAAGCCAAACAAGTATGATTAATCTTAGCTGAACCCTGTAAGTAAATGTTATTTGTTACCTGGTCTTTACATAAACAGGTGACCTAACTGGCACAAATCAAATGTGAAAAATCAATAAGTTTGTTTCCCATAGCAATAATACATAAAGAGGGGTGTATCATATTCTGAAACATTTTGGCAACACCATCATAGTTTTTAAATTGCAATGTCCTCTTTTTCTTTAAAAAAATGTATTTATGATTCATATGCTTCCTACTGGATTCATTCTTCATGCAATTCCAGTTTATTAAAGAGGTTAAAAATTTACAAAACTCTGATGGGATATGACTTTAATGCTTCATCACATTACTCATCATTTGTTTTTCAATCTAGATCAGAATGA
The DNA here is from genome assembly GCA_030867105.1 of Liasis olivaceus. Taxonomy (NCBI): domain Eukaryota; kingdom Metazoa; phylum Chordata; class Lepidosauria; order Squamata; family Pythonidae; genus Liasis; species Liasis olivaceus. The sequence continues at coordinate 42,333,373 of CM061350.1, read as the reverse complement.
TCTTTTCTCCTTTCTGCAGACACCTACCTGCACAGCTAATATTTTCTGAAGAGTTTCATGAGAGGCTGCCTGCAACTTCCCCAGCCCAGCTTGGCTATGGAAGGCTCGCAATTTGAAGTATTCCACCAATACCCTGTGCAGCTTCTTTTGCAGCTGAGAGAGCTAAAAGAGGAAAGGGGAAAAAATAAGTCAGAGTGGGAGAGGAAATTAATGGCAGTGTTCAAGAAGAATGATGGAGGGAAATATAGAAAGCAGTCAATAGCCCATTCTGCACTGTACGGACCTGACAGGAATTTCACAGTCTCTTGATTTTTCAGCCCACTCATGTGCATTCATCAGAAACCAGTCACATCTGGCTGCCAGGATGGGGGGTTAATTTTCTCTAAATGCCTCAGCAGTTTTGTTCTAGCTGAGGCAAACTCTGTGACTGCAAAGCTGATGAGTAAAATATTTCTACTTCACCCAGTTTAACTCAAAACCGATAGCCTCGGGACATATTGAACCTTTCTTTAAAAAATAATCTTTTGAAGCATTTTGAATGGCACATCAGGTCAGGCCAAAGTTTAAAATGCAAGTTTAAGACTTTGATGGACACTGTGGCTCATTTTTCCTTGTAAAGCTTATCATAGCTTGGCAATGTGTGCTTCAGAGCATGACAAAACTAAAGAGAATTAACTTCACCATCAGCAGCTGAGGGAGAACAATAACAGGAAAGAAATTTCCAGACAGAACTCCCTATTAATCTACCTAGCTATAACCATGTGACATGAAAGCATCTAGCTGCACTAAATTGCAGTTAAGGCAGCAGCTGAAAGTGACACTACCCTATCCATATCTATCTGTCTAGATGTATACACGTGCACACATAAGCTCAAACATTTAAATTTAAGAAGGACAGGCATGGTTTTCACCCTCTTATAAGTATTTCATTGAAAAAGAATACTAAATGCAGCAGAAATTTGACAGCTGCTGCAGGGACATCATTTACCACTTTGTATTCATTTTAACTGTTTTCACATTTGTTGGAAATGTGAACAACATGAAGGGACATTTTATCATGCTTGGTGGACGTGTAAAAAAACTAAAAAAAATTGGATTCAAATACATACATTGATACAGAGGATTTTAAAGATTAATATTCAATTGAAGCCAGAACTTTTTCTTTTAGGACTAATGGATAAATAGTTAGAAAAAAGCCACGGAAGATTATTTAAATATATTATTACTGTGGTGAGATTATTATATACACAGAGATGGAAAGATTCAGTGCTACCCACTATGGTGGAATGGTTGGTGAAATTGTCAGTTCTTGCTGTGATAGATAAACTAAGTTCTTTTCCTTTTTTCCTTCTTTATATTAGTTTGTATTAGTTTTTTTTTTCTTTTTCAAAAGTTTTAATTAAAAAACCTGCAACTTTCAGTTCACATTTGCAAATCAATCAATCAATCAATCAATCAATCAATCTATCTCCAAACACTAGAGTCCAAGAGTCAGTACTAATATTAAAAAAAACACTGATAAGAATGTCATCTTAATATCTAATACTTATAGCTACATATCATCTATCTACCTACCTACCTTCCTAAATATGGCCATGATAGGCCCAGAGTGGCTTTGGTGTTTAGGTCCACCTGACTGCCCCCTTCCCCCGCAAACCAATAGTTTCCTATTTTATTTCACAAATCTGTTTTGAAATTGTGGAAACTTGCAAAAGCAGTTTACAATATGGCACAATGATCTTTCAAAGGAAATACCATTGAAGATATCTAAGTTCTTGTATGTGTCTTAAACAATTGCTTGAATCCTGACAATATTTTTTAGGAGTGAAGAATAGCGGTAAACTGGAAAATAATAAATAGTCACCACTATTCTGCATAGGTTTTTTTAAATGACTTTTGTTATTTAGCTATACTACAATTGTATCAGAAAATGTCAGTCGCCATCATCAGTGAATGACCTTTCTAAGCATACTTGTCAAGCAGATTAAAACAATAGTATAATACTACTTTGGAAGTCTTCCAATCCATTGAGGTCAAAACCAGAATGAATGCATGAATAAAAATACCTTTAATTACAAAAAGTAACATTCCTTGGCTGCCCATATTTATTTCCCTGTCTAAATCTTGCTTTCAAATTATATTTGTTACAATGAGAGTAGAAAATAGGTAAAATTCACAGAATAACTGAGAAGCTTATAAAAATTAATGGCCTTTCACATCTAAACAACATGCAGTATCTTTGGCTCTTATACAAAACACTGTCAGGAAAATAGGTGTACTGAATTATGATAGTTCACAATTATATTGTGTTTCATAGTGTTTCATCTACTTCACATACCTTATCTCAGTAATCAACATTTACCTATTTTTGTATAAATTTGTCTTTCATATCCAATAAACAATGTTATAAAAGTTGTAAGATGGGAAAAATATAAATAGATGTCTTATTGATTGTCTAATTGTGACATAATGTCAGAAATTACCATGCCAGGTTTTGTGTAATAGTCACACTAGAAGTTGAGCCAAATATGTTTGCATTTTGTGCACTGTAAAGCTCAGATAATTAGCACCACTTGCTTTCAAGGCCTAGGAGCCAAAGCATGTTAGGTATGTGCAGGGATTAATATACTTCCAGTGGGATCTGATGGCCATGCAAGGAGGGGATAATGGGAGTTTACTCCAACAGGTTTGGAGAACACCAGATAAGAGAAAGTGCCATGAAATACTCTGGAAACTAAGTAAAGTTTTAAAAGCAGTTTCTGAGATATAATGGGATATATGTTCAGAGCAACAGTAGAACAGTTTCTACTACAAACTCTTGATCACCCAAGTGTGTCTGATTCTAGTCAAACTGTCACAAGGAAAAATGCGGGAAGACAAAGTCCTACTTCCAAAGAGCTGATGAACTGAAAGCAAGGGAAAATAAGGTAAGAATAGGAAGAGATAAATACAAAACTTAGCTAAACATACAGAAATTGAAATACTTAGAATCATGGAAGTTAAAGACTTTTGCCTCACTGTTTACTTTCGGTCTGATGGAGAGATACCAAAAAATATAAAGAGAAATCCCTATGGGATCACCCATCTTAGCATTCCTAGCAGAAACAGTCATGCACTGTTTGGAAATAATAGCCCATACATTCCAAAATATGGATCCATCATGTGGACAATACCTCTGTCATAATCAAAAAAGGACAAACAGAGAACATGCACAACACAGTCAATAACATATTTAACAGTAACAAATTCACAAGAGAAGAGAGGAATAACAGACTATCCTTCTTAGATATCTTCATCAGCAAAGGAAGCAATGGCAGACTTCAGGCTCGGGTGTATCAAAAAACACCCCAACAACACATACAAACCAAGTGCTACGCTACCAGAGTAACAATTCAATTGCCCACAAAGAAACAAACAGTTCTACAAGAACATTATTCAGATGAGCAAAAACACATTGCAGCAGCCCAGACCTCCAAAGAGAGGGAGAGAAAATATTATGTTTATAGCACCCTTCAGTGCAGTGGGTAGCCACAGAACTTCAAGGGAAAAAAAAGTGTCCTTTCATTCAACCAGCTAGAGCACAACCATCACAACCCATGAAAAGAATAATTCTTCCATACATCAAAAATAACTCAGAAACCATCAGCAGATTGCTTCAACCGCTAGGCACCACAGTAGCCCACAAATCGATGAATCCCTTCAAAGCATCTTAAGAGCGGCCATTAACAGACACACAGAGATAACCCCAGTGTATAAACTATTCAAAAAGCAAACAAAGGCCCAAAGAAGGAAGCAAATAGCCTGGAGCACATCCTTTCTTATAACACAGCCAGTAACCAACATGCAGATATGTGAGAACCAGCACAATAGGCAGGAAAATGTAAGATAAAATAATACAATCAACCAAGCCAGGTAGGCCAATCAGAAACAAGCATCAGAAACTACAACTCCAATCAAGCTACATAGGACAAGCTGCTACCTATAAAAAGTCCACAAACCCCACCTCTTCATGTCAAAGCACTGACAATGTTATCTTGTTTGTTAATGAAATGTCTGCAAAGAGAAACCAATCTCAAGATCCCAACAAGAGACAAACATAAAAATATTGTTTCATTTCAGCTGGGGATTGACGTAGATTGAGGTGTTACATTCACCATACAAAACAGCAAATAGTGCAGCAAATTGGGACTTTCTAATCTACCTTCTGTCTTTCAAATAATAATTATATCCTATATGTGCCATATTAATTTAACAATGCAATGAGATGCTGTACATTAAGAAAAATATATATTCCGTATTAGTATCATTCAGTGTTCAATTGTTTCAGCTCAAACACTGAAAGAAAAACCACAGATTTTATCTATGCAAGAATCATGATAAAAAAATAGCTAATATTTACTTTCAAACATGAGTTCACTACTTCAAGGGCCCAGGTAAAATATTTCTTTACTATCAATCTATTACATCAGCATGGTAGAATATTACGATTTAAAATATTACAGCTTATTTAAAAAAATTCTTAAAAAAAAAAACCTAATACTTTAGGACTAAATAATCACATAGTATAAGTAGTGAAGGAGGTTTAATCCAGTGTTGAATGCTTTGAGGAACTGCAATAGGAAACAATGACCAAACATCACTAAATATATTAAAATTTAAATGTTTTTATTACAAGATTCAATATTCATTAAATAATGGAGGAAAGATTAAAAATAAAGTTTTGCTGAGTTGTTAAGAAAAGGTAGCAACTACCTTCCCTGTTATGTACCCATCACATGAGAGTCACTAATCAGGTTCTTGATGAAGGGGTTGTGAGCATACAGTACACTGACCACAGGATGCCTCCCACTTTGATTATTTAGAAAACAGCTTGACGTAGCCCTCTTCCCATCCTAATCAATGCGCAATCTGTATACAAATCTTAATACTTACATTTCTCATTTACTAAATTGGAAACCAGCACAATGCTATAATTTTTTTTTCTATTTGCATATTCTAGGAATTGAGCCTCTTTTTCCCACTCTCTCCATGTTGGAGCTTTAATTAGACAGAGAACATGGAGAAACAGATTTGCAGATTGCTGGCTAGATTTCTCTGTATACAGTATATGAATGTCTGACTCAGTAACAGCTTTGGTTATTTACTGAAATATGTTGAAAAACTGAATGCAGTTCTAAAAACTGGAAGAGGAAAATGGAATTTTGGGACAAGACTGAAGATTTAAAAGCTGAATTTGTGATGCTGTGAATTAATGCAAGGGCAGAAACAGAGGCATTTCTCCTATCTTCCCCTCAGCACATTCATTCTTATTTTGGCTTATGGCTAGGAGCTCTTTCGGGACTCGTGATGAAACTAAAAATGATATTGCTTACATAATGACATCTTAGCTTCATGGAATATTTGACAACAATCAAATATTGTTAATAATAAGCAGACAACTGATAGGACAACTGCCAATATTATATGGATAACTAGCTGAAATGTTAACCTAGAATGTCTTTATTTTTACTTTTTCCAATTCTTTGCCAATAATAATTTATCAGCAGTTAGTAAGTTACAGACCTTATCTAAATATATTCTATTTTTGAGTCTTAAAAAAATCTGAATAGGATTGTTTCTGATTAATGGGAGATTCATTTTTATATGTTTCCAATTTTGCCAATACATTTTCATATTTTCACAATGCCATTTTCTAATGTAGGAAAATGACAGTTAATTACATTATACTGGTGGTATGTGTTTCAACAGCCACAATTCTGATTACCTTACAGATTGTTTCTACATAGGCAGACAAGCCTTTTCTTATATTTTCTTATCTTACACTCATATATTTTATTACTAAACATCCTTCTCAAACCTTGTTCTTGCTTGGATTGAGCAAAACAAATAAAGATAATTATACAACTATACTAATATCACAGATTTTTCTTTAAAGAGAATAAAAAAAAGTTTTATCTTTGCACTAAAACCATGAAAAACATAAGCAATAAAATAGTTTATTAGTTCATGATCAAAAGTGAAAAATAATTTTTAAATAAATATTTTATATGTGCCTATGATCATACTACCTAGACATTTCAAAAAATTGACCTGCTAATCTTAGAACAGGTTCCTTACATTTAAAAGGTCTGAGAAATTAACTACACATTCACACACAGGAGTTTCCTTTGCCTATGTAGACATCATGGAACAACATAATTGGACTGGGGTGAGTCTTCCACTGTACCTATCTGAAGAATTTACTTTTCTTTATCACAGTTTCTTGAAAACTGTAACAACCCCTCTTTATAGAAATAAGGTCTTTATGGAACTGGGAGAAGGGTTATGTGAATGTGTGTATGATCATTTCAACAAATCTATTTCATTTATTTATTTTGGTTTCTATGAGGCTTAGTTCCCAAAGGCTTTGAAAGTCTTTTAGCAGCCAACATTTGATTTTGTTTTAGGATTAAAACATTTGGCTTTAGTCCTATGATAAAACAATATTAACCATAAAAGCCAACCTGATACACCACCATCAGGGGTAGAACAGCACTCACTTGTCTACAAATGCCCTCCTGAAGTGTCATGTTTTCAGTGTTCTTTCAGAGCATACTAAGGAGGGGATGGTTTGAGTATGGTAGGCTGTTCCATAGAAGAGGGACTGTCACTGAGAAGGCTTGATGACAACAACAGTATCCCTGCAGATGGCATTCCGTTGGTGAAGGGACCCATAGCAAACCTTCTCTCCCTGACTTTAGGAACCATGAGTCCAGAAGAAACCCCAAATTCTGAGCCAGTTCCATCCAAGGGAGCATAACCCCATCCAAAGTGAATGATGGACTGCTTCCAGAATCAGATGATGTTCTAATATATAGTCACTCCAGCTTGTAAGGATTCAGCTTAAGATTGTTTTTCCCCTAAGACATAAACAGACTTTAGGCACTAGATTAGAATCTCCACTATATCCCTTCCCTGGTTTGGGATTAACATATACAACTGAATTTCATCCATGTACTGATGATGCCTCAAACCTTTGCTTATAGATGGTCTCTCACAGTGGCTTCATGTAGATCAGAATTTCTCAGCCAGGGTTCTGTAGAACCCTAGGGTTCTGCGAGAGGTCAGTAGGGGTTCTTTATGAGATCATGATTTATTTAAAAAATTATTTCAAATTTGGGCAACACACTCTCGCAGTGATGAGCAGAGACCAAACAAAAATCTAGTTACAACTCTTTCTGAGCTCTCTGGTAGTGCGCTGTAGGGCTGTGTTTATTTGATTGAATCCATTCTTAATTTTTGATGTGAGATAGTGGAGACTGTTGATAATAGGTGAACGCTATATTGCAGGAAAGGAGGAATATATTGCAGGAAGGGGGGGGAGGTGCATTTTTAAAGAAATTAATGGATTCATCCAACTTAGCGTGTGATGTCAGTCTCTCCCTCCCACATCTTTTCCCTGTGGTTTTCCTGTAGTTATTTTATCCCACTGTTTTAAATAAATTTCATACACGCCTATTCAGTTATGTCTGAGGGTCCAATATGGCGATTTTTGAAAAGGAGGTGCGAGAGAGAAGATGAGGCTACTAGAACAGACAATACTGATAAGTTTAATGATGATAATGATAATGAAGAATTTACATCTTCTCAGGCATTTCCCTGCATTGGTTCATCAATGGACTCAAAAAGAGTCCGTCTTTACAATGAAAGCTATTTATCAATGGGTTTTACATGGACTGGTGATCCAAGCTGTCCTATTTGATTGTGCCTCATCTGTGGCAAACAACTTACAAATGCAGCATGGCTCCAGCAAAATTAAAAAGACACTTAACTACAAATTACAGCCATATGACAAGTAAAAGTTCTGATTATTTTGAACAGCTATTGGAATAACAGAACAAACAGAATAAAGCTTTTATTAATAAAATGTCAGTAAAAAAGCCCAAGAAGCAAGTTATTTAGTAGCAGAATTTATTACACAGCAAAGGAAAAGTCATGCTTTGGGTGAGAAAGTAATCATGCCAGCATGTAAAATAATAGTAGGAAAAATGTTAGGACCAGATGCAGTACAAGAAATTGAAAAGGTTCCACTGTCAAACAGTACAATAAGTTGGCGTATTGATGACATGTCATATGACGTTGAAGAGATTTTGTGTGATAAACTGAAGAACAGCAGCTTTTCTATCTAAGTTGATGAGTCAACAGATTTCACCAATAAATGTCATGTTATGGCCTTTGTAAGATTTCTAAATGATGGTGAAATTCAAGAAAACTTTTTCTGCTGCAAAGAACTATATGAAACATGCAAAGGCCAAGATGTATTTAATGTTTTGTCTTCATGTCTGGAAACAAAAAGTCTGTCTTGGAGGAACTGTGTTGGCATTTGTACTGATGCTGCTCCATCAATGGTTGGCTCCATGAGAGGCTTCATTTCTCTTGTAAGAAAAGAAAAACCTGACGTTGTCACAACACACTGCTTTGTTCATAGAGAGGTGTTGGTGCCAAAAACTCTTGGAGAGGAAATGAAAAAAGTTCTGGATGATGCTACAGAAATGGTTAATTTTATTAAACAAAGACTAGTTCACTCAAGAATGTTTAAAAAACTGTGTAAAAACCTGGACAAAGAGCACATAAGTCTCCTGTTACACACTAGAAATACGGTGGCTCAGCAGAGGAAGAGTTCTCAGCAGGGTGTTTGAGTTGAAGGCAGAATTGCAAGAATATTTTTGAGAAAATAGTATTCTACATTTTGCTGAGTGCTTTGAAGATGGGGAATGGTTGATGAAACTAGGATACTTAGTGGACATCTTTCATCACATGAACTAGCTGAACAAGTCTCTGCAAGGCATTGGAGAAAATGTTTTGACTTCAAGTGACAAGATTCTTGGATTTAAAAGAAAACTGAATGTTTGAAAAAATCATGTTGCAAAAGGAAATATTGAAATGTTTCCATTGCTGCTTGGGCTTGAGAGTCAGGAATGATACCAGAAAGTCTCAAATCTAATTGAAAACCACCTGGAAGTACTGCAGAACAAAACTGATCAGTACTTTCCCTCCCTTTCACCACAAATGTATGATTAGATAAGGAAACCTTTCTCTGCATCTTCTGTTCAGCCTGAGAACTTCACTTTGAAGGAAGAAGAACTTTGTGAGCTGCAGTCTGATCGTATACTCAAGATGAGATTCACTGATCTGCTCATGGCCAAATTCTGGATTTCTGTGAAAGAAGAGTATCCTGCCATTCATAGGAAGGCATTGAACATTTTGCTGCAGTTTTCACGTTCTTATATGTATGAGCAAGCTTCTTCTTAATTAACAACCCTCAAAAGCAAAGACAGAAATCGTTTTATTTCAGTTAAAGATGAAATCCATGTGTGCTTATCTCAAATCTGGCTCAGAATTGAGTACTTGTGCAGCAAAAAACAAGCACAAGTTTGTTAACTTGTTTAGAGTTAATGTTAAAGAGGTAAGTTTCATTCTTCATTTTTAGTTTAAGAACATTGTTAACACTGTTCATGGCCTACACATGAAACAAATGTAACAATTTTGTAATTTCTGGCCTATATTTGAACCTGAATGTGTAGGGGTTCCCTGAGGCCTAAAAATATTTAAAGGGTTCCTCCAGGGTCAAAAGGTTGAGAAAAGCTGATTAAACAGCAGGGCAGGGGTGGGGAGAGACAAACACTGTAGTACCCCACAGCAGAGTGTTTGAGGACATAGTCTCTCCTCTACATACAAGTAGACTGGCTGTTCAGGAAGGAGAGCCACTGCAAAACTGTTCCACTACTTCCAACCCTTGCAGCTATTCTACAAAGATGCCATGGTTGATGGTAGCAAAGGCAGCTGAAAGATCCATTAGGACCAGGAGAGTCATTTGACCTCACAGGGATAATCAATGTTGTTTCTGACCCATACTCAGGTAAAGAACTATTTTCTTCAGTATGATTTTTATACATATAGGTGACTAACAATTTGCACCTCCTGTTGTGGACCAGGACAGTTAATGTATATCAATGAAAGTATGGGCATTCCAAGTAAAGCATCTGAATTGGCCCTAGTATTACAGTTTCAGTAACAAATAAGAAATTGATGGTTGTGACATGTGGCTGCTCAACCTATATCAGGAAGTAAAAGAACTTGTAACACTGCAGTTGACTCAACTATAATATAGAATGGTCATAGGATGGGGTACTGGAGTTTAGCAGTGAATGCTGGAAGTATAGGCTCAAATATTTAACTGGCAATCTTACATGAAGGAGCTACAGAGACAAATTGAGCCTATCAAAAGCATATCTTGTTCACTGAAAAAAGCAGAGATCTGCAAACACCCAAGGAGTAGAGTGAAACCTTCAATGTAACTGTTGGAGGAAGAAAGAAATCTGGTAAAATTATATCCTGATTGGCGTGAAAACTCACAATTATGGTAAAAAAAAAAAAATGAACAGCTGTCTTATCTCTACTGTATGTTTATGAAAAGCTATAAATGGAAAGTTTACCTGAACAACAGCTACCTCATTTGCTCACAGTATTCCAGTCCCTGCTTAAATAAATTATTTCATAACCAATAGGTGCAATTCTGAAGTTGCCATGGGTTCAAAAGATTTACTTATTATATGAGCTTTAAGAAGCGTCAATGCTATTAAAGCTATTCAGGCTCAGGCTCAAAATTTAGGGAACTGAAAATCATACAAATGGGAAGGGCACAGTATAACCAGTGAATATTTACTGTCAGTCTTGTAGCCAATGTGGTAACTGTTGAAAGATTTGCAGAATTATGACAAAAGGGCATTTTTGAGTCTTTGCTCAAGCATTTATTAGAAAAGAAGTTTGCATTATATGGCAATTTTACAGAATCTGTTAATGGAAAATCGGGGAAAAATCTGGATCCATTCTTTTATTTGGAAATGAAACCAAATGGAGAATGGAGATGGATAATGAAATTTAATTGGTGACTAATGTAATTTCATTTATATTCAATCCTCCGAAGAAAATTCACCAGATTCTGTTGTCACGGTCAGCTAATTAGTCTGCACTGAAGAGCAACCATCTATTTAATCAATTCTTATTGTTAGGTACAAGTACATCCAAAATCAAAATGATAAACATCTCAAAGTAAAAAAAAAAAAATTAATGCACTTTGATAGCTAATTTTAGGGATGTGTACCACTTACAAAATCAAAATGTGTTAGAAATGAAGGAGGATGTTGAAAATCAATACGATATTGTAGTAATTAGCTGAACAAACATGATACTGAGCATTATCAAAATCATGTCAAAGCATATGAGATGCCATCTATTACAATTGTATTACAAATGTAATAACAAGTGAGGTTAAATTTAGCTAGAGTTTGTATGACAACTTAAATGTGATATATTCACAGAGCTTAATCTGACAGTTCAGCCTCAATACATTTCTCTCTATTTTTGTAAACAAATTTCTTTTACTTACTGAAAACCACATGGGTAATTTGTAGCCTGCATATGGTTCCCTTCCCTATTATTTTTTTTTTTTTGGTGGCTCCCAAAGCAAAAAATTGGTGGCATAATACTGAAAATAATTAGAATCATTAGAAGGGTTCCAGCTGATTTTTTTGTGAAAAGCAATTAAGTAGGTGTGTTCAAGTGCTGATAGGCAACACTCTTATAACAATTAATACATTTTCCTAACATCCAAAACAGAGGAGAAAATCGAATAAAAGTTTCATCTCTCTGGGGATATCATTTCATTGTTGCCCTGTCCTCTTTAGTTCTTGGGTGCTGGAAAAAAATATCAATAACATTAGTGCATATCCCAAGTAAGATTTATTGTAGACCAAATCTACTTCACTACTGTGAGAAATCTACTCAAATATTAAATGTGAGAGTATCTAAATATAAGGAAAAAGGGTGTATTTATGCTTTGAATAGGTGCCTTAATGTAGTAATGGATTACATGAGAGCTAATATACTCAAGATTAATCCCAGCCTCTTTCTCAGAACAATTCTGGAAGAAGGTTCAGGCTATTTGAGATAGAGCAGCATTCTTTATTTGTAACAACTTTCCATTTTTATGGTGTACATGAGTCTGGTTTGCATCTGGATACTTAGATAGCAACATTGGGTAGTGTGTATACCTAAGAATTTGGGACAAACTAGTATTTTTAGTGATTTGGTAATCACTAAAAATAAAAAAGGACACTTGTGACCTAGAACAGATGAAGAAAAACAACAATACTTTTTTCAGCACTAAAGTAACTCCCCAATGAGGAAAGGTTACAAGTTTTAAAGAAAACAGCTAGGAATATTTTTTTTCCTCCCTCTCCCAAAATATTATTGAGGTTAAATCATGAAAGTTTCAGCATAGATAAAGGAAACTTCTTGCATCACTGATGTATGGAATTCATTAAAAGAACATGTAGTAATGGCTTTAAGTGAGTAGACAAATTTGAGTATGGTGGAATGAGATAAAAGATTATTAATTTTGATGGTTATATTTCCAGTCATGGAAAGAGTATATTGTTTGCTAATAGTTTCTGAAAACTGAACTGGGAGAATGCCACGCTGTCTCCTACTTGTGGGCTTCCCACAGATATTGATTAGGTCCCTTCAAGAACAGAATTCTAGTCTAGAGTGTTAATAACTCAATGCTCAACGACAGTAATTGTGGCTGGAATTTCCATTGCTAAAAGATGCAGTCATAAAACACGACGTCATGTAACTGCACTGCTTAGAGATGACAGTTGTGACAGTCCCTGGTTACCATTAAGCGAATCACCACGGGTCGTTAAGTGAGAAATTCACGTGATTGTGACTTCTGACTTCCTGCTGGCTTCCCCATTGACTTTGCTTGTGGGAAGCTGGCAGGGAAGGTCACAAATCACAGTCATGTGACTCTGTGATGGTTGGAACTCCAGGCTGGTTGCAGAGTGCTCAGATCATGATCACATGACCATGGAGGTGATGTGATAGGCGGAACTTTGTGGATGAGTCGTAAGTACCACTTGTTCAGCGCTGTCGTAAGACTGAAGGGTTGCTGAATGAATGGTTGTTAACCAAGGACCTGTATGTCTGAGTATATGCAAGTAAGAATATTAGCATTTATTTTACACAGGGCTATCTTTGAAAATTTCATTTGACTCAGAAAAGGAATCAAGATGGCTACTATATGATCACCAGTAACAGCCTATTACAGTACTTCTGCAGCAGCTTTACTCTTAGACAATTTGGTCTAACTGTAAAAGCATAAGGCTAGAAACCATGAGATTGTGAGTTCTAGTCCCATCTTAGGCATAAAGCCAGTTGGATGACCTTGGGCCAGTCACCCTCTCTCAGCCCTAGGAAGCAGGCAATGGCAAACCACTTCTAAAAATCTTGCCAAGAAAACTGCAGGGACTTGTCCAGGCAGTCACCAGGAGTCAACATTGACTTGAATGCAGCTCCCCCTCCCCCAATCAAACTGTTGATTTAAAACCTACCTTCCCTCATAGGTTCTTGCCACAGTATCCTGACTATACATGATTGGTTGGGAAGAGAGTAAGATTCTCAGTGAGTGCATTCAGACTGTGGAAAACTTTGCTTGGTGAGATCTGTTTGGTTTCCTCTCTTAATTTTGTCTAAAACTGCTTAAACATTCTTGTTCTAGTAAGTTTTTGTCTCACTAGGCAGATTATTTTTGTTATGTTTTTATCTGAGGAATTTGTCTCTGTTTTTATTATGTTTATGTACTTGCTTAGTTGGAATGTTTAACTGTAATTGTTGTAAATTGCCCTGAGCAATGTAAGTACAGTGTAAGGGTACAGTGCAGGTTTTCTACATAAAATAAACTATAATTTCACCAAAGAAAAATTGGAAATAGGAAAGGACAGCAACTCATTCTTGGATGAACAGCTTTAAATTTCAAGCTAAGCAACTTGAGCTTTAGAGAGAGTATCAATAATCCTAACACCTACCAGCTGTCTTGGAACAGCTAGAATTGCAATAATTCAAGAAACAAATATAATTCACAGATGCCCAAGGATGTGGAATGACCTTAGCATAATATACTGTCATATCAAAACTACTTTGAAATTCCAGCATTTTGGATTTGTGGGTTTTGTTTTTTAAGATAAAAAGGAGTCTGGATTTCTGGTTTACAAATCTGAACTTATACACTGCTTGAACTTATTGTGATAATGAAGATTGAAAAGAATAACTGAATTTGGCTAATTCTACACAATTTTTCAGCAGGCTTTAATGCAGCTGAGCATCTTACCCACATTTTCCATAGGATTTAATATATCTGTTCCTTTTGGTCTGTGGGATCGGGCAAGCATTCATAATAGGACTGTGGTTAACTTACATGTTCACATCAGACACAAGTTAAAGGAATTTTTAATGTATTTTTTTATGCCCTTCTGGGATCCTTTTTAAAAGGCCTATCTTTCCTTTCAACATATGTGAGGTAGTTGGGTACAATAAATATTTTACATTAGTAAGCTTGTAACGAATGGGCTATATTTTCTTTTCATCCAAACCTGGTTTCTTCAGTTTGATGCTGACTCAGAGTGCAGCCAAGATACCACTGACATTCATGGATTTTTGAATATTTATGTAGACTGAAGGTTTAGGAAGTACATAAAGATGAGTACTGGGGGCACTTTCATTATTAACTTAATTAAGTATTTAATCATTTCTTTCTCTTCATCCTTAAGCCAGAGAAAAGGTGACATGCCTTGTGGAACTCTTGAGTGTTATACTAAAAAAAAAAAAAAAAAGCCATGGGATGACTTTAAGGTTAGCATACAATAAAGCTCTTTCCTCAGACTAAAGATTTGTGTAGCCCGTAGGAGGTGGAGAAAAACATCAAGTGATAGCATTATACATTTCCAGTCAAAAGTATATTCCAATCTGCCTTTACAATTAGTAACTGTTTATTTTTAAGCAGACATGGAATGGGACAGCACCAAAATGTATGACAATCATTATGGTGGCTTAAAGACGTATTAATAAGAACTTGTATATAGCCCTACACTGGTGCCTGTAACAAGCTGTGATAATATCAAAATGATGTGTGTCATAGCATCATGGCACAAAGGACACAAGATAGTACTTGTATACATCTGAAGCAAGTACATAAGCCACATCATTTGTGCCATGATGCCTTGACACACACTATCATTTGCTTTCTTTGCCACTCCATCACAGATGGTCTTGCAACCGTATTATTTTTCAAACAAACAAGACAAAGCTGGAGTAAATTCTCTTACTTTTTAAATAATGGTTCTAAGGAACATTCTATAAAAAAATATTTTCATGAAATTAGTACATGTTCATTGCAGTAATTAACCCACACTCAGTGTGGGTGTTCTATCTCTCTATATTGCATATAGAAGCACTTTTCTGATAAACTGATCACTATAAAGTGTGACTATAATGATATAAGGAAACGGATTTCTTAAACCAAGGATAAGTGATCCTTTTATGCCAAAAGCTGTACTTGTTGCAGTTTTTGAAGTCAGGGACTACATTACTATGGGACAATGAAATCATAACAAGTATGCCCATGACCCTGACATAAATGGGACTAGGAACAGAAATTTAAGAAAGTGAGAGAAAAAACAAAGGATTCTAAAATCACCATTTTGGGACCATATTTAGCCTGCAGGCCAAGAGCTTGCTCTCTAAAAGGAATACATTTTACAAAGAATTTGTATTAGTTTCAGTTATTTCCTCTAAAAAGCAAATAAACCACCCTGCATTCTTGTGAAAGTGTAACAGTGAAAAATATGTATAAAATTTAACACAGAATAACATTATTTTGGTCATTAGTCCCGAGTTTATGAAATATCCAATACTAAATCACTGAACATACTATAAACTTTCTGAATATTTATAAAATTCTAATAGTTTGTGTGATTGTTTCTAATTTTCCTTTTCACAATTCCTCATTTTATATTCTCTTATACCAGTGCTTCCCTCTTGCATTTTTTCTAGTAGGTTACATTTATATTTTCATGACAATTTTGAAACATTTAAGTTATGTAGCACTGATAGAATATCATGAATTAATGTAACTGTTTCCTTCTACTAGATCACACTTTTCCAACATGACTTCCATAAGTGTAATCTGTGACATATAATAATGATTTTATGCAATCCTAAATGATGCTTTTGTTTGATCTTGTAACATACAATAGAGTCATATCTGAGTTTCTAGATGAGCATAATCTCTAACACATCTCATCTTCCAGTGACATATGCTTATTTCCTAACAAAATAAAGCATCAAACTATTTGTATTGCTATTATTAAAATTAATAGACTAAAATGGATAGCAGGAAAATTTTTGCAACTTTTACAGTAAAATGCTTGGAAGAGTCTTATTAATGCAGTGAGGATTATCTATAAACTGATATAATACAGTACCCAATACTTTGATACTATACTACAGAGATCAATAAACATGTCCTGTAACACAACCTGCTAAGGATATAGAAATCTGGCATTATTAGCAACACGTTTTGCTGTTAACAGCAGGAGATAGGATTTGGAGCTTAGTCCATTATCTGGAAAATCATTTTCTGAGAACTTTCTAGCAAAATTGGATGCCGTACAGAGATGCACTTTATCAACAGTATTATTTGTTTGTTTGGTAAATTTATATAGTCCCTATCTTGCATACGTGACTCTGAGTGGTGTACAACAAAATAACGAAAAACATAACAACAAAAACAATTAAAAACCTTAAAAACAATAAAAGCCATTAAAAAAAATTAATTGTGGGAGAGCGTACTCAATTTGCCTAGCAATACAGCCACTTTGCAAGCTTTGTACCCACATTACCAGATCCTCAGCCCAGATGGCAAAGCCATGTTTTTAGGCCTTTCTGGGAGGTCGGCAATGTTGGGGCCAATCTGACCTCAGAGAAAATTATGTTCCAAAGGGCAGGTGCTGCAGCAGAAAAGGCTCTTGTATCCCATCAGATGACATTCCTTTGCGGACCCGTCAGACCTGATGGGATGGGTAGATGTGACTAGGGAGAGGTAATCCCCCAAATCCCCCAGCCCCAGCCATGTAGGGCTTTACAGGTCATTACCAATACCTTGAATTAAAGCCAGAACCAAACTGGTAACCAATATAGCTCATGGAGCTGAGATGTACATGTGCTGGTCCAGGTGTGCACATAACTACCTGCGCTGCTGCATTTTGTACTAGCTGAAGCTTCCAGATACTCTTCAAGGACAGCTTCAAGTAAAGCACATTAAACAATCCATGGGGGAGGTGACCAGGGCATGAGTGGCTGAGCATAGGGCCTCTTACTTCAGGAATGGGTGCAACTGGCACACAAGCCATATACACAACCTATCAATATACTATAATGCCTAATTCAGACAGTCATTTATTACCAAGCATAGCAATTGGTGGATGACTTTGAAGTATGGGGAGGTTGGTTTGGATGGTAGTTTTCCTTTAAGAAACTTGATCCAATTTTTAAAGGTTACAAGTACAATATAGATGCTTTATAATCTGACTCTCTTGAACTCATTAATACTCATGTAGTTGCATTCTCCACCACTGAACTGTATAAACTATCCTTACCAGCAGTACTTGCAGTAGTCTGATTTCAATATAATTAGTGCAAGGTAAAAAAAAATCAATTTTTTCCTAGTAGAGTTGCAGCTACAAAACTAGTTAAAGGTACTCTTGGCTACTGCTACTACCTGTTTCCTCAGTTAGTACAGAATCTGAGAAAACTACCAAACGGTGTATTTATTCCAAAACATGAAATGAAACATTATCTAAGACCAGCTGTACACTTGCTCAGGTTAAGCAATTTACCTACATAAATGACTTCCATATTCTTCTTTGGATTAGATCTCAACTCCCCCCCCTCACTTCAATCAATTCCAGCACCATTTCATGATTTCAACAGAATCTCAAAAACAACCAGCTGCAGTTAAGAGATACTAAGAAGTATAAAAGAGAAGATGGCATGCCACAGCAAAAGTTCCCCAGCACTACTTTCTGAGATTGAAATCACCATAAAACTATGTTTTATCATAAACAAGCAAGCTGGAAAGATGCCATAGTTCAACATTAGGCAATCATTGAGTATTAGGAATGCTGAGAGCATGTTGTGACTGTTCTGGAAAAAAAAAAAGCTGATATGATGGCAGGGAAGATAGAAATAGAAATAAAAATGTGTGTATGTGTGTGTTGCCTATTCACTGCTAAGACTTGCATAATTTGTTATAAATATCTGTTTATGCAAACTGGTGAAATTGATTCTTTCTATGCACTCTAGCTTCCCAAGATGCTCTCCATCACTCAAACTTACCTTCATCTTTTTTACTCCCAAGGACAACACTTAGAGAAACTGCCACCATTTTTATTTTCTAAGAATACCGATTGAACTTACGCAGGGCTGGTGGACATTCTTGCAAATACTGTTGTTGAAAGTTGTTTTCCGCTCAAAAAAAAAAATCTTAAAAGAAATCTGAAGGATAGTCTCCAAGAGACACATCTGCAGGCATACTGATGCCCATGGGAACAATGATGCCTATTTTTGCCATAACTGATGATACAGAAATGTTGCACTAGCTCTATCCACTTACTTAAGCTGTTTTCATTCCACAATCAGATCTGAAAACAGATTGGAATGTATCTAAATAATTAGTACTGTATCATCTAATTCCTTCTGACATTGAGGAACTATTATCTCTAGCACTCTGTTCACAAATTGCAAATTAAACACTGGATGTAGATTATGTAAAATCACAGAATCTAAATTATTGTCTTCAAAAATGTCCTAAACATTGTTTCCTTTAGAACACTGGGAACACACAATACCTCAATGACCACCTGAAGTCCAAATACCCAGCACAAACTTGATGAAATTTACAATCCAGGACTGGCAAACATCCAAAGAACAAGCAGTAATCCTAGATCTTGAACCTGTCCCAAACACTGAAAACTAGATATAGTTATAATACATGATTTGCTTCTTTAAACCTGTCCATCTCTGCCTCTTTCTTCTTTAATCACACTGAAAGTGCAGAACACACTTTTGCAGTGATACTGTCAGGCAAGATACAGTCTATTGTACTTTGATTTGAGCAAAGGATTTGATAAAGTCTCCCTTGAGATTCCAAAGAAGATGGCAAAATGTGGGCATGAGCATGCCACCATTATACAGATACTGTGAGAACTGCCCCCTGCACTGATTAAAAGGCCCAGGGCTGTTCAACATATTTACAAATGACTATCCAGTTCTGAATACGTTATTTTAGGAAGGACATTGATAAACTACAGCATGTTCAAAGGAGAGCATCCAGGATGATAAGGGATCTGAGAAAGATCCCTCCCTCCCTTCTTTTCCAGTATTTCCCTTATCCTTATACTTTACCTTATAAAAAAAGAGACTTTCTGAAACTCACAATACATGCACAAAAATACAATTATGATGAATGGTTGGATGTGTTGGGTATGTATGTTCTGGAGAACGGAAGACTGTGGGGAGACCAGACAGCTATCTTCAAGTATCCTATCATGTAGAAGATGGAGAAGAATTGTTCAAAATAAGACATAAATGTGCTTGAATGACAAGGAAGTAGATTTTGGTTGGATGTCAGGAAAATGTCCTAATGATAAGAAATGTTCAACAATGAAACAGATGGATTTGTGAGGGTGAACTTTCCACTTGCTGTATCAGTGGATTACTGGACTGGGCAAGGAGTTGGACTAGAGGGTTTTCCAACCCTTACATTCTATGCTTCTATTTGTTTGCAAATTGGCAACATGACTGATTAGCAAGTGTCTATATCATTCAAGGCAAAATGGATGCTTTCAAAATTTAGTAAGAAAAATATTTCTCTGCCTTACATAAAAGAAGAATAGATTAATACTCTAGTTGCCAAATATATCAATACTTTAGAGAGCAACAGTGCTAACTGGGTCATGGGAGATTTTTTTCCACTAAGAAAGAGGCCTATATAGGAACTCTGATTCTTTCATCCCGCTTCTCTCTTGGTTTCATTTTCCACAACTATAAATTTTGATCACTTCTACCAGAAAACCCATCTGAGTTCTGAATCCTCCCCTTCTTCCTCCCCCTCCTATAGCCCTTCCCTAATAATTTCACTATTAGGGAAGGGCTATAGCAGAACAACAGAATACATGATTTGTATACAAAAGATCCCATGTTTACTCCAGGTAGAACTGGGAAAGGTCTCTGCTTGAAACGCTGGAAAGCCAGTGTTACTGTATTAATGTATTGATGTAGATGAGCCAATATCCTGACTGAAAATAAAACAGCTTTTTAAAATGGCTTCCTTTTATACTACGCTAGTCTCAGAAGCAGCAGGACACTTCACAGCTCCACTGAAGAGCATAACTGAGGAATAAAATACAACCCTTTAATGAAAAACAAAGCTCCTCCAAAAAGGATATACAGAATACAAACCTGTCTTCTCAATTAATTCAACTGCAAACAGGCTCCAACTTAGGCAGGAGAAATATTTCATGCTACTTGTTCACTGACCTGCTTATCAACCTAGTCAAACTTATCAACATCTGGCTCTCATGGGGTGCTAAAAAAGGAACTGGCTTCAGATTTCTGTTCCATGCACCTGCTTTTTTGGTGAGTCCCACACTTCAACTTCCATTTGGTATTGCTTTCTGGCTGACCTTTTTGTACTCAAACAATGGTCCTTGTAAGGCCATTAGATACAGGAGATGGCTCTATTTACCAAACCTTCATGGATATAGATACCATATGTGCTGAAATGCTTCAGCTTGCTCTTCTCCATACCATTATATCCAATTTGGCATAATATATTTAATACATTGCAAATGTTTTTTGCATCCATACAAGTTAAACTGCTGGATCACTAGGAAAGCATAGAAACAACTTCCTTCATATGATAAGAACAGATAGGATAGATTAATATTTTATCTGACAGGTTTTCATAACTTTCTTTTAATATTTTACAAGAGCTGCTTGACAATGAACTACTGATCAGAATTAGTGTATTAATGCTAAAATCCCAAAGGGGCACATGATTCCAATATTAAGTATTCCCTCAAGGAACTCTGGCAAACACAGAAGGGAGAAGACTTTTTTGATGTATAAAGGCACTGTCAGCATTGTCAAAGAAAGCTAGTGCAACGAGAGAACCACAAATATCAGCAATTTCTGCTTTACTTCAAAACATCTGTAATTTCTCTTGGATAATACAAATGCTGCACAATTTCTCATGATAGGTAAAAAATACCAGTGTCTATTGTTCATACACACAAACCCATACTATTTCTAAGGAAGTCCAATATTTATCCATGAAGTACAAAGGAAAGGCTCTGAGTATAGGAGTTCACTGATGAAATAGGGGAGACTTTTTTGAGGAATTTGTGCATCCTGGCAACTGCACACGAGTGTCAGAGGGAGGTTAACAACATCATGATGATAGGCATGGTCAATCAAAGCCCCTCCCCCTTTTAACATGCACCACATGCATCACATATATGAAAAAGGGGTGGGGCTTTGATTGCCCAATTGCACCCACTATTTTGACCCTGTTAACTGCCCCTGCTGAGCTCTGCATCTGTACATCCAAAAGGTACTTCAGACCTCTGGGGCATATTTTCAGCGTACAAAGGACTGTATGGCAAAGAAAGAATTGGTACAAGCCACTTTCCCCTTTCCTAGCAGCAGGGACAAACACTGAATCCCAACCAATGTATAGAAAACATGAGGCACAATTGCCACCAGTGTAGAAAAAATACATAAGTTAAATATTGTGCAGTTCAAAGAAAATGTTTCAAAAAATCAATCTAGAAATGAATAGTTTTATTCTTCCACTTAACAATAATTTCAGAATATTTATAATTTCATCAACTATACTTTAAACTTCTGGTCTGAAAAGCTGAAATGCTGTTTCCTCAATTTGCTTTAGTTTTCAATTTTCTCATGGGGCAGTACAGGCTCAGGTGTGTATGTATGTATGTTATGTATATCCTATATCTTCTGTAGTTGAGACAGATATAAAAATTTAATTTTTCTGCAATTTCCATATCCTCATTGAACTCCCCTTTCACTCTTTTAATACTCCAATCAGCTGTCTGGCTGATTTTTTTTGCTTATATTTGAAGGTTTTTTATATATAATTATTACATTTTGAATGTGTACCCTTGGTTTTCTGTTTAAATCAAAATGAAAATCAAAACCAGACATTAAAATAATGATAACTTAAAAGCTTGGCAAAAGATCATTTTTCTTTTCCATTCCTTACTATCACCTTATATTTTTTTCAGCTGGAGTTTAGGTCCTTTTTTGTTAAGACAGGGTTTCTACTTCTTCACTTTTACAGCTTCCTGGAAAGTAGTATAGAACCAGATTCTATTCCTGGACTGGAGTGATTCTTTCTTCCATTCCAGAGCCTTGGCAATTGTGTTTTAAATAATCTCTGGGCATTATAGAAAGATCTGACACTCTTGTTTCAGTCTCTGTTTCAACAGTCTTTCTTTCATTTTGGATGTTTTCCTTTCCTGTTAGCATTTTTTCACTTGTATGGATGCTAAATGTAATAGCATTATAAACATGATTTTCTATTGGTTCCACAACACTTGCATTTCAGACCAATTCATGGTGACTACTGTAGTTAGGATCAAATCTATGGTTGCCTCCCTTCTACTCAGTTCCAAGGCAAATTGTTCTAAAGAACAGACATTTAAGATATTTAGAAATATGGTTTCTTTGTCATGATCTGAGCATGAATGTACCTAGTCTATGTGAGGGTAATTTAAAGTTCTCCATTATTAAAATAATAAAATAATCTCCTTTTCATACCTTCATAATCTCTGCATATATGTGTGCATGAGTAAGAGAGTAGTTTGCATGTGAGTAGTTTGTATTTATATACAGATGGGACATCAATTAATACTACAAACAGGCAATTATTTTACAGGTAACTTACAGATATTCTCTATTTTTTAGCCCTGCCATTTTTTTGGGGGGGGGGGAATTATGATCTTTGTCCAGTGTTCACAGATGCATACATATATACAAATGTGACACATTTATTGCAGGGGAAAAAGTCTCCAGGACTGGGTTTAATAGCAGTTGGTAGGCAGTGTACAGATTTTGTTTATAACCATTTTCCTACCTAAAGTTCCATTTTTAGCGAGGGCATCTTAAAATCAGAGTTGTCATCCTTTCAGATAAATATAGAAATATATTTTTGATTGTACGTCATATCAATAATCTGAACTAGGATAAATTTTTGAACCCTGAGAAGCATGTGGTACCCAACTTAAGTGATGGATAATGGAGCAACAGGAAAAAAGCTAGAATGAATGGAGTCTGACTTCCTTTGTTTTGAATGCCTAGTTCTACAATCCAAAGCAATAGCAAAGTAAAAGTGTGACTTACTTCTAGGTAAATAACTGAAGGATCAATCTGTGAATCAAATAACTTCAAGTATCTGAACAGATGTTTCTCAGTTTTATGTTGAATGACACAAATTAAGATCTTCCTTCTTTCTATTTATTGAATGCTCTAGCAATAACTTGAAGATTAAATAGGTTTCATATTCTGTGTAAAACTGCTTTAATCTTGCAAACACTCTTTACCTGAAACTTAATCACACTGAAGTGAATAGGACTTAACTTCTATGTAGATATCGGCAGGATTGTGCTGCATGTTTATCAAACTGAACACTGGCATTTTTTAAACAGCACTTAAACATGAGTGGCTTAAATGAGTTGAACGGGGCTTAGGCATGCTGAATATATGTTACAAATTCAAACATTCAAGCATGAAAGTCCTTTCCTTAACTTGTTTTCAAGCTTCATCCTTTCTTTCTGCGATAAGTAAAGCAAAACTACAGAATTTGCAACCATTTGCATTGAAGAGATGTTTTGCTTTGGTGATATAGTTAATGAGTCTAAAAATATTCAGTATAATAATTCTGTCAAAGCCCCTACAGTCCCTCAATGAGCAGAAGCCTGCAGGATTCCAATGGGGAGCCAAGTAATGAGCTCTCAGCATTCACTTCCACACAGTCCAGGCGAAATATACTTGGGCCTCTATGGTTCCACATCATTAACAACATGAAACAAAGACACATGCTTGACTTTAATAAGTGACTAAAGTTGCTGGGTTATTAGGCTGTTACTGCACATAAACTCCATTTCAGTATGACAAACCAGTTCCTTGCAAACAAAAGAGGATGTATGTTGGGGGAGAGAGCTTTTGCAAACAGCATTTGATATAATTTAATGTGTAAACAATCGAACAAGGGTTGAAAGATGACATAGAAAGTGATGAGTTTCTGACACAGATTCTCCAGAGTAGACTGCAAATTGTAGAGGACATGTAGCAATGGAGTATGGTGATGGTGGGCTTCAATGATCAGAACACAAGCGCAGGTAGTTGTCACTTAACAGTAATTGGGACCGGAATTTCTGTCACTAAGTGATGCGGTCGAAAGCACAATGTCACATGACTGCATCGCTTAGCGACAGCAATCCTGGCAGTCCCCATCATTAAGTGAAAATCACAGGTCATTAAGTGAGAACCTCATGTGACTGCAACTTGCTGCCAGCTTCCACCAAGCAAAGTCAGTGGGGAAGCCAGCTGGAAGCTGCAAATCCTGGGCAGTTGCAAGCAGGCTAGAGGGCGGGTGAGTACTATGGAGTGAGGCGAGGGGAGTGCTATGGCAAATGCTTGCAGGCTGGAGAGGGGTTGCTGCAGTGCCATGCAAGTGTGTGCAGGCTGGGGAGGGGTGCTGCAGTGCTGTGCGAGTGTGCATGGGCTAGAAGGGGGTACTGCGGTGTGAGCACGCTATGGAGTACGAGGTCCCTGGGATCTTGTACTCCATAGCAGGACTCCTCAGAAGAAAAAGTGGCGGGAGCAACTTGCAACCTTCCTTGATGATTTTTGCTCTTGAGTACTGAGCAAAAATCATAAAAAAGCAAAGTTGGTTGCCACTTCCCCTCTTATAAATGGTATAATACAGTAGATTATTTCTATTTATTTCTCCTCTTAAAAATTAAGTAGGTTCTTAAATTAGTAAATTTGAACATTTTTCTTCTTGTTTTTTAATTTATTTTAATTAGTTTTAATTTTCAGTGCATTCAGTATACAGTATATAGCATTTAGATTTTATATTAATACTAAAATATACTGTAGAACTAAAATATTTAATAGAATATCTATTCTATTAATTTTATTTCAAATATCTATATTTAAAATGAATTGGGTTTATTTATCAATGTTTACCTATTTACAGAACCCTGATTCCTCTTCCCTCAAATATTTCTTTTGTTATTCCTTTAAAATGTTTTATTGTATTATTATAAAACCCAAGTAGTACATTATAGTATATTATTTGGGTACAGTGGTATTTATACAGGACTTGAGATTATTAACGCTCTGAAGTTTAGATAACTTAATCCTGTAAAGTTAAAGAAAAAAGAAGTTTATGTCAATATTAATTATGATTTCTAAAATATTAATGTTGGTAAGTATAAGGTTGTTTATATTTTACATGTAAAGCTGAATGGGGCATTGATAAACAACTGCAAAATGTATTAATTTATTTGTTATATCATAAAGGTTTCTATCTTAAGCTTTGTACTTAATACTGAGATCTCCACTGTATTGTTACTTATGGTTTATGCATATTAAAAAGAAAAACAAAAGACAAAAAGAAAATAAGTAACAAGAAATAAAAATTTAAAATGTTATTTGATTTCTAATTTCCCTCTTCTTGTGCTTCTACCAATCAGTGGTGTTTATAAGCATTTAGGCCCCCTTAGAAACCATATTAAGTTTCTTAGTGTTTATATATACCATGCTGGATAATACATTGTATATATGGGAACCATTCTTGCTTGAATTTGGTTAAACATCTGTTGTGTATATATGTTGTTAATTTTGCCATTGTTGCATATTCTCCAAGTTTAAGTTCCCCAATCAGATACTGTCGAAATTGTATCTTTCTTCCAATGTTAGCCAATGTTTATTCTTACTGCTGTGAGTATGTATCTCAGTAAATTATGATATTTCTTGTTGATATATTCTGGGACTATACCTAGTAAAAAAAAAAAAAGTTATGATTTCATTTTGAATTTTATTTCCAAAATGTTCTGCATTGTACTGTGGATATCTTTCCATTACTTTTGAGTTTTTTTACATGTCCACCCCGAACGTTCTTTTTGTTTCATGGCATTTCCAACATTTATTACTGTATGATTTATTTATCTTGGAGATTACTGGGAGTTGTGTACCATTAGTAAAACATTTTGTACCAATTTTCTTTTAGTTTGCAGCTTGGAGTAAATTTTATGGATTTGGTCCATAATTCTTCCCATTGTTGTTTTGTGACAACAATGCATCCATTTTATCACACAGTTTTTTATTTGTTCTGTCTCTGTGTCATATCTATATAGGAGTTTGTATATGCACCTTAACAGATGGTATAGACTTTATATAAGCATTTAAAATTCTGTCATTTTTCTTAACGTCCTTCCCTCGTTCTTAAGATCAGATTTTATCCTTACAGGAATTTGTAAATACATCAACCAATTGCTGTGTCTTTAATCTATTCACTGAGTTTGAGTAGACCATGTTTGCATATGTGATTACATTTTTCTTACTTCCCTCAAATATTTCCTCCACTCTATTCCAGAGGATCCTTCAATCCATGGAAGCAGAAGGTATAAGGAGCTCCACAGGAACACAAGTCACCTCATCACTTTATGCTATTGAAAACCTTTCCTAAGGAAAAGTTAGCTTTGGGAATGTTCCGCTAATGGCAGCAAAGGGTGAATTCTAGCTTATGAAAGAAGAAAGTAATTGTTTCCATCTAATATGTTTTTTTTTCCCAAGTCTATATATGAGAACTGTTCTCTGAGCTTTATGTAGATGTTGACCACATGGATGATGACATACTCATTGCCTGCTTCTACATACACATTTTCTTAATGAAAGAACATTCATAATGTAGTTAACTCACGGCCTCCTGGTTTCTAGCCAGATGCCTTAACCACTACACCAAACTGGCTCTCTCATTAAATGTTTATAAACAACCAAAATATTTTTACAGTTTTCCAAGCATGCTAACATATGTGATACTGTATAACAGAAGCCTCTCAACAGCTTTTAGCATCTGAGGTCAAGTACATTATTATCATATATTTAAAGATATATTGGCTTCATCCCTGCCAATGGCTCCTTCTTAGGAATATAATAATATTTCCTCTCTTACAAGTTCTATTGTGTTTTATGTTTCTGGCTTCTAGGTTTCTCTCTGATCCTGTTTGTTCTTTGGTCCTGATTTTCATTCCTGCTCCAGATTAATTTCAGACTTCTTCCATGATACTGTCCTGATATATTACAGACCCATTCCCTCTTTATCTGTTCAGACAGTCTGAACATCAGTTGAACAATGGACATTTCCCCAAAACCTGTAAATGTGGCAATTCTGAACTCATAGATCTTTTAAGAAGGAAAAACCTGCATTTTCATGGCACTGATTAATAAATACCACAACTGATATTCACATTTTCAAAATCCTGGTGTATGTGGCTTTACTTAGTAAATTTATTACAAGCACAGAGTTTAATTTTTGGTACCAGTATATGCTTGTATTTTTTATCTGAAGAATGCTGATATGAAAATCTGATGAGGAAAATGGCAGTCATTAATCTGACATTGAATTATTTTCGTTTTTTTTAAATACCACCATCAACATAGACCAGAATGGATTCTACTAACTGTATGACAGTATTATTTGGAAATGGTCCTTATTTTAAAATGTTATTGTGCAACCATGAAGAATCAGCTCTACGGAAATATTCTGGTCAAATCTGACGGGTCCATTCATGTTGAAAATATATGAGAAAATTAAATTCTTTATATTCTTTCATAAATTTTGGTTTATGAAATTAACAACTAACAAGAAAGGTCAAGAAGGCTCTTTAACTTTACTCTGTGGTCAGACAGAGGGTGGGATTTTGGATTACTGAAGTAAGAATGAATATACCAAGAGATCTTGCAATTTGGTCTACTTGTTAACTATACCAACAATAAGGAAGTCAGGAAAAGCACATACAAATTCAAGATTACAGACTCTTATAGATTCTCTGTTGATAGTTAAATCCTGAAAACTATATCACCAAGCATCTTACATAATGTGCATCCCAGAAATGCAAGTGTATTACAGATTCTTACAAATTCTCTCTTGATAATTAAATCCTGAAATCTATATAGCCAAACAATTAGATAATGTACATCCCAAAAAGGCAAGTATTACAATGGGACAGTTGTCAAATATCATTAGTGTTATAATAAATAGCTAGTAAGCAATTTTAAAATTAGGAATTAATGAATTAAGTAAACCAAACCAATGTTTTGGATGAAGTTTTCATAGTGTAATCCCTCTTAAAGAGGTGGCTTTTTTGCTCAAAATAATCTAGAATATTTTAAATGTTGGCTTATTGAAAGATGATAAAAATTGTAAAATGCTGACATTTTGTTTTCAGTTTATTCTTTTTAGTCTGGGGTGAGCTTTCAGATTATACAAGTATATTGCCTAAAGAAATATCTTTGGTTACCTTTCCATGCTCTGTTTTAATTATTCTAATCAATACAAACACTACTGAATTATTTTATGATCTTTCAAGAAAAGCAGAAAAGCACAATACAACACTGGTAAGACTAATTTTAAAACAATGGAAAATCAAAATAGACTTGAATTTATGCAAAGCTGACTCTTCAAACAAATGTTTTCTAGAGAAGACTCACAAAATGTTTCAACAGCAATAGCTGAGATGGACTCTGTGTAGTAATAATTTCGATACACTTGACTAATGCAGTTATTTTCAATGAGGTTGGCACAATGCCCATAGCTGTGAGCAAACAAATACAGCAAGACAACCAGTTTAGTATCTTCCCATTAATGCAATATAATTTTGCTCTGTCCAGGGGTATTTCTTGGCCTCTTTCTTTCTTTTTTATAAATTAGTAAAATATTTGAATGCTTTTGTTAGACTTACCAGTGTATTTTATATAAAATGCTGGTGAAGCACAAACGTTTTAATCAAATTAGTATGCAACATAAGGCAGCTGTGTATTCAAATGGGTTTTTAAGCAATTTGGTTGTTTTCTTTATAATAACAGGAAAGAACATTTTGATTTTGAAGGTGACAGAGGCAATATTACCAGAATTAAACAATCTGAATTAGCTTTTTCATGAAATGTAATATGTTTTATGCTTTTAGATGGGACGCTCCAGTGCCTTCAGATGAGCCTTTCACTGTCACAGTCAATGGCCAGGAACAGAATAAGCTCTGGAGGTAGGATTATCCTCAAATTTAATTTTTTTTAAAGGAGGCTAATGGCAAATGTTTCTAGCAAACTTTAGGTGCATCTGTGCTATAACTAGAGAACCAAGACAGCCTATTAAAAAAGAAAGAAGGCGGGTAGTGGTGGGGAGAAAGTTAGATATTTTGCTTAATTTCAGACGGATATATAAAAGGGATGTAATCTCTTCCTGCTTATCAAGAGACAAACAGCTTGCCTTGCATACATATTTCTAGATAGACAAATGATACAAATAACCTATTTGTTAAAAAATGTAGAAAATATATTAATTTTTTATAAATTACTCCTACAGTAATATTTTGCTAATCTGGCACCTTCTATATAAGTTGGACTGTAACTCCCATCAACCTTTCTATTAATAGGTTCGAGAAGGTTACTCTAAATGCTACAAAAATCATCACAGACATCTAAACTATCAAGTCCCGGTCATCAGGACACTCAGTCTTGTGCATCAGTTTCTGTGCCCATCTCTTAAGGAAATGTATAGATAAATCTCCATTGTTATTTTTGTTCATTGCTGGTAGCAGACAATCTGCTGGCTCTTCCCAGCAGACAAAGCAATTTGGGCTGTGTGTCTGTTTCAGTTCTCAGTGCATACCTAATGAGACACTTTTTAGTAGTAAGCTGCAGACCTCAATATTAAATAGACAAATCAGTAAAACATCAAACATTATAATGTATTAATATGAAGCTGCATATTTGGATGAAGGACAAAGAAACTTCAGTTTTAGAGGTTTATTTTCTACAAGAGAAGCAAGCAATTTTTTTTACTCAGGGCATCACATTATGGTTTATTTATTTATTTGTGTTGTCTTTTTTAAAGTTCCAAATCTTGTGGAGGCCTAACACATATATTCTGCACCCTTTTGGATCAAAGAAGGGAGAAAATTCACATTCCTGAAAATCAGCAGCTCAATTGGAAGCCCACAAAATGGAGGCTAAAGGGTGCAGGAAATTATGAGTTTCAAATTACAGTATAAAGACACTGCTTTAGAACAATACTGAAAAGTTGTACGGAGATTTTTAGTCTACTTATTTCTTCTTCCTTTCTCTCCCTGGATATGATAGTGTATTAATTCTTGTCTAGTCATTTGTGATCTCAAAGATCAAAACTGGAATGAACAATTTACTGTTCTCTTCAGTATTATATATTTTCTAATACCACTTTGTTCTGAAGCATTTTAATAACATTTGTATGGCTATAAATACATTGATAACCAGAAACAGGAGGCATCTCAAAAGTATTTAGAAGTACTCCACTGTATTGCTATGCAAAATTTCTTCTATCTTACCTCCTCAAACCACAAAAAAAGAAAAAAAAACCCTCTTATTTTTCTTACCCCACTACTTGCAAGCCCCTCCAATCAGCCATGTGAGCTAAATGAAGTTTTTATATTCCAAATAACAGATGGTGGACCCAGAGAAAATACCAGAGATGGGGCTGCTTTTAATTTCTTAGTGATATTTTGGCTACTCATTCTTGGAAACACTCCTGAAATTGACAAACTAGTTATGTCCAAAATATGGAAATGAAAAAGTCTGCATTTCCTGTATTCTAGTGGGACATGTATACATACAGAATGTTTAGGATCAGGGTGTAAATGATTTTACAGGGCTATTATTTGTGCATTGTTGTATTACTATTTATCCCATCATTCTTTTCTTCTGTCTCTCCTTTATGTTTCTCTCCCCACTCCCAACTTTTTCCCTTCCTCTTTATGTTGGAAATATCTTTTCTCCAGTTGAAAATGTGAAAGACAAAGGATTAAGCATAACATTGCTCTATCTGTTAATCATCTATTAAATGTATTATAATAAAGACACAACGAACAGCCTTGTATCGAGAAAAATACTTGGCACATCTAGTTCTGAAGAACATCCAGGATGTATTGGATTACAAATTCCACAATTCTAATGGATGCGCAAGGTGAAAATGAGGAGATTTGTAGTGCAATATATCTGGATGGTATCAATTTGAAGCATAGTAATTTGTACTGCCCGGTGCTTGCTTAGAAGGATCTGCGTATAAAGTATTTGTCTCACCCTCAGCGGTCACCTTTCTTTATATCTAATAAGTCTTCTAGCATAACTTGTTTCTCACATACACATTTTCTATACATTTGGAAGCTAGAAATAAAAAATCACATTGGAAAACCATACTATCATCATGTAGTCTATAGGTGATGTCATCATCATCACCAACATCATATATTAAACTTTTCCTGAAAATCAGTTATGAATTATTGTTAAGAATCTTATGATTATCCATTTCAGAGCTACTTCTCCGGTGAAGTGTACACGTTAATCAGAGGCTAACTAGAACAGTATATTTTATATATTTCAACAGTTTTAAAATATCAGCTCTCAATCTCATCTGAGAAATGTCCATGTGGTTCTGTACTTTTGAGGTAAATGTGTACTAATGGAATGAACAATCCAAAATTTTTAAAAAGCACCAGTCTCTAACATCATGAATGACTTGGCTTTGCTTCTACTTCTGACAGATCAAAACACTGTGTCTTTGAAGCATCATGACTACAATAATTCCTTTGTTGGCATTATATTTTTCAGCTCCTTCTTTGCTCATATAAATTTAAGACTGACAAAGTAAGCTGAGTAGTCAATTGTGGCTCCTAAAATTATTTTCTATTGTCCTCCAGCACATGTTGGAATCCTGAGTATGTTGACAAATATTTGAACAGTTTAAATTTCTACCTTATACAAATTCAGGCACAAGCTTAAAACATGAATGCAACATATCATAAAAATTTAGGATATACTAAAGCATTTGTACAATGAAGGCCATTTGGAGAAAACTCATGAATATATGTATATGCTGGCAGTGATTGGCCAAGAAAAGCACTGTGGTGTTTTGGTAAGCAGCTTGATGAAAATGTCAACCAAGTATATGGCTACTGTGGAAAAAGAGCTCTATCTACAGGGCGATCACAATGGGCCTTTGAAGCTTCAAGCTAGAGTTTCAGACTCCACGTACAGGACACCTTTGAGACCCAGACAATTAATTCAAAACAAGCAAGGAGTCAATACATCTGATATGGTAATACCAGCAAATAACCAGACCCCTATATGCATCCCATGAAGTTTAAGTTTTAAAAAGTTTAGATGTGATAATTGCTTTGATTTAAAAAAAAAAATTGTGAGAATATATAATGAACAATCTAGTAATGGGCAACAGTAGTAGTTGTAGATACTTTTGAAAGCCATTGCTAATGACATAGACACACAAATCCACATGCCACACACATACATATATGAATGATATGTGTATAGGGAGGACAGTAATGGCTCAAGTAGATTACTTTCTTAGTCAGGGACCATAGGATACAATTATGAACCTTGGATTCATCTGTGCAATGAAGCAGCACAGTCATGTATTAAGATAAATTTGTTTCTTTGTAAAAACTGGAAGGAAAGTAAATTTCAGTTTTCTTAACCCTTTTTTGCATTTTCTATGTGCAACAGAAGCACAGCACAATCATACAGCTACAGAAGAAAGCCCTGCTGACTATAATGGAATTCACTTCCACATATACAATTACAGTGTATATAGAAATATAGCCTAAAGATGTTACACATTTAAAAAATAAATCAGGGTCATTGTTATACTAGTATTTAAATGAAATGGTCACAAGAAAGTAAACTTTAATAAATATTATATGTACAAAGGAACATTTCTGGAAAAGAATCATGAGAGTGTTCCAGTATGTCTAGTTTCTGAATTAATTTAGAATTACATTTCCCTTCCTCTCCCCAAATCATGAATATCATGAAGATTAGTACTTTCCCTGGATCTCTTTAAATTAC
This sequence comes from Liasis olivaceus, assembly GCA_030867105.1. Classification (NCBI taxonomy): domain Eukaryota; kingdom Metazoa; phylum Chordata; class Lepidosauria; order Squamata; family Pythonidae; genus Liasis; species Liasis olivaceus. The sequence continues at coordinate 42,300,229 of CM061350.1, read as the reverse complement.
ATCATCACCATTTAAATAACAAACAAAACACCCTGGGGATTTGGGGGGGTGGGTGGAGGAGAGTGATTTCTAAGAATTTGAAATAAATAAATGAAAATACAAATTCACTGACTGATATTTCTGTTCAAACAAATTGCTTCCACCATCTATTTAATGAAGAGCATATTTTGTCTAGCCCATTTCAACAGCATTCAAGAAAACCAGTGTTTCAGCTGTTTGCTCTGACAATGTTACCACCTGCTCTTGTTTCTCTTGTTGCATTATATAAAGGAATTGAAGTCTCTCTTGTTGGGCTACTTAACTTCCATTTGAAATTTGACTGTTGATTAAATTATACCATTTCATTCTACAACTTCTTTTTCTCATCTGATAATGGCATTTCTTTACTCTGGTTTCTCTTCAGATCATATAAATCAGTTTATGGGAAGAGAACAATGGATATCCATTACTGGCATCCATGAAAAATATTTTTAGATTTTAATATTTTAGTTTCTATAAAAACAATATATACCCTGTGCTGTCAGATAGCTTTGTGATTTTTGGACAATCAAATAAATATGTTTTTGTTAATATAAAAACAGTAAGAATAAATGACTAACATTTATTTAGTAGCACTGATTAAGATGTATTAAGGTATTAAGGAGCAAAATAGCATAAGCCGAGAGAGCAGACAGGTTTTCTCAACTTATAGTGCAGTCTTTTGATTCTACAGTAGTATGAAAGTATAGCAAGGATCATTGCACTAATGCATGAGGATTTGTGATCATGTTGCAGAAATTTTATTGTCAAAACTGAACTGCAGTGGAATGACTTCTGTTATCATGTTTCCTAGTAACTCTTCCTCATGAGCTGACTTTACATATGTTCTAATACAATAGCAAGACCCCACACTGCCAAAAGTCACTTTGGAGTTGGGTGGCCCAGAAATTAAATACATACATTTTCAAGATCCTCTATCTCTATATTGCAATAAAGTAACTTAGAAGAAGAAGCATTCTCTCTGTTGACTGCCAATAATATGAAGGGAGCAGTCAAAAAAAGATTGCTTCTGCTGTTGATTCAGATAATGCAAACAGAGCAACAAGAATGCATACCTTTGTCCATTATGGAAAATAAACCCAGCTCATTAATTCAGTTATCAATTATTTGAGGATACAAATTTTATGTTATGAATTCAGTACAAATCATGAGATATTATCCATCTAAAATTAATGCCAAAATCCTAATCTTGAATTTAAAAAACTTAAAAATTAATTTGATTATGATTATGTCTGTGATTATGATTACAGGTAGTTCTTGTTTAGTGACCACAATTGGGACTGGTAACTTGGTTGTTAAATGAAACGGTTGCTAAGTGACACTACGAATGTGCTTATGATCTTACTTCAGCTTTCCTTTGCTTTATAGGCCTGCAAAGGTTGTAAATGCAAGGATTGGTCATAAAGTTACTTTTTCATCACTGTTATAACTTTGAATGGTCGCTAAACAAGGCAGTCTCTAAACAAGGACCAATTGTTTGTGCACGTGCACACATGTTTAAGGACAACAACTCTGTGTACTTGGGAAAGAATGAACATGAGAGTGATTTTCTCTTTGAGGATTCATGTCACTGTGATGAATATGTGCAGTACAGCAACTACAAAAATCATTACTGTGATACTCCCACAAAATTGATTTTCCATTGCAGTTGTAAAACTCACTTATTAACACAAACCTCAAGAAAAATATACCTCTTAATAGAAGCAGTATATAATCAACTATTTTTCTTGTTCTAATGTAAACAATACAAATATTCTTTATTTGCTGATTTTATTTTGTAGCCTCACTAGACTATAAAAGCATTTTTCAACTAATTTTGTAATTATTCAGTTTAGATCTTTTTTTATTTATGTAGTGTATAATCAATAACAAGAAGGCACATAAAGTCTGGATAACTTTCTTTAAATTTTTACTAGCTTTCCATAATTTCCTAAAGCCAATCATAAAAAGGTAATATAAAATGATAAATGATGAAACTTGTAATATGTATATTTCATGTATATTACATGAAAAACGAGCATATTGTAGGAGGGAAATTGCATTAGTTAGGCAAAGCAATATTCCCCTCCCTACATTACCTGCCCAGGCACATGAAAAACAATAAACATCAGTTCAGCCATAAAATATTTAGAAGGCCAAGGAATATTGGTAAGGTTGGGAAAAGACACTAGGAGGCGAGAAAGAGCTCTGGCAAGTAAGGCTGGTATAAGATAAAGCCATGATAATAACTCCACAGAAAGTAACTATATTTATGTAATACTGGCTTTGTCTTCTCAAATATACTATTGTTTTTGTAGCTCTGCCCCATTACCTCATAGAATCCATCCCATCTATAAACCGATTAATCACTTGCACCAATCACATGTATATCCAATCATACTGAACAATTGCATACATCTTTTAATTTGCATAACTCATAATTTATATAAAGTGGTTGCATTCCATCCCATTTTAGGTTTACTTTTGCTGTCTCTGGTACAATAATAAACAATTTTGCTTCAAAGAAAGAGTGAGTGACTGGTTCCCCTTATCAAAGAATTTTATGAATAAATTTCTTATAATATTTTTCCTAATTATTATATAAATCCACAGATGCAGTGGATAATTTCAAAAGAAGATTTGTTTAGATGGCTTGTAACTTCTCATCTATTTTTTCTGTTTCTTTTCTAATCTATCTATCTTGATGATATGTAGTGATGTCATACACATGCAATCTGATCTTATTAAAGGCTTTGACAGCTCTTTGGCATCTCGGGCCCATCATAAACAGCAATCTTAACAAACAAAATAATCTTTCTACAGAATTTGACTCACAGAGCTATTTTTGACCATACAAAGTCCTGCATATGTTTAGTGGGGATATACAATCTTTTGTTTCCTCTTTTGACATTATAGATGGCTTCTGGAACATCCCAGGTGCATAAACTCAAGTTTTTCAGAAATGTATGAGCTGATACTATGACATGGTAGAGGTCAGGCATTGAATGACTTGTAATATGGCTTTCCAAAATGGCCAGGAAGTCAACTTATAAAAGTTTCTTTAAATAAACAAACAAACAAACAAACAAATTCCAATTAACTACATGTTTGTATTTCTTTATCTATTTTGAAAAGCTGTAATATGTGGTTGACAAGGATGTAGTAAGATGGATTTTTACAATTCTTCCAGAAAGGTAGTTAGTATGTAAGTCCTGAATGTTCAGCAAAACAGCTGTTGGATGGTTTCCTCAAACTTTTATGTTTTTGAGGTTTTGAGGTAATGTGAATAGAATCTGAGTGGATGACAAGAGTAACCAGGGACCACTTCACCATACTTAAAAACTTTTATAATCCGTATTTCTCCAGACTGATGACTGAACATTGTGTTTTGCAACAACACTGTACTTATTAGACTGATCAATGCTGAATAGGTCTGAAACAGTTGAGAAAACAATGAATTTGTAGAGAAAGAACAGAGAGTACGTGGGTAGAGAACATAAATGTTCCCAAACTGACTTTCCCATACGTTTCCCTCAGCAATACAAATTCTAACCCACTTTTTCCTAGAGCAATACTGCTTATTATCAGGCTAAAATGTGTGTATAATATTAATTGCTAATCAGGATATGAAATTCACATATCTATGCACAGAATCTTTGTTTCTAAGGCTAAGGAAGGATACCACAAAGATCCCCGATTGCTAGTACTGAATAGTGCTGAGAAGTCTAAAAAGACCAAGAGGGGCAGGCACCCCCATCCGGGCCTTGAGAGAGGTCATCTACGAATGCAACCAATGCTATTTCTAGACTGGGCCTGAATCCTGATTGAAAAGGATCCAGATAATTTGCTCTAGAATCCTTTGTAGCTGATTACCCACCACCTTCTCAATGAACTTTCATAAAAAGGGAAAGTTGAAGATTGGGCAAAAGTGATAATAAACCATTTCAGGACAGGCTTCTTCAAGAGAGAGAACATCACTGCCTGCTTCAAAACAGGAGGTATTACATCCTCCCTCAAACAAGTACTAATTATCTCCCAGATCCACTCACTCACAACCCACCTAATTGCCCACAGGAACCAGGAAGGGGATAAACCAAGGGCACAGGTAGCAGAATTTAAATTTCTGATTCACTTTCTCAGGTTCCACAAGCTCAAACAAATCCAAATTGTAAAAGAATATGCTACCTTGCACTATAGTGCATTCTGTCTACTTGGCATCTAACGCAGAGCAGGTATGAGCAACTTTATCTGCTAAGAAAACTTCAGAATCATCTGATATGCCTGCAAATGCTTTGTTCTGCTCATCTTTTCCTATAAGGGTCTAGGTTACTCTAAACAGGGTTGCTGGGTGGGAACCTGCAGATGCAATAAACAAGAAAAGACTTTTCTACCACTGTTGCTTTAGGTTTCTTGTTAGTCACTTTATTCTGATATTCTCAGCTCCCTGGTAAACCAAGGAGCTGCTTGGGATTGATGATTGGTAAGAGGCCTCATTGGAACAATCTGATGCAGGACTCGGGCTGCCTCCCAATTCGATAATCCACTGATCAACCAGGCACAAGATGGAACTGCCTGCCAAAATGTTGCAAAAATTCTCAAGACCTCTGGAAAACCTCTTGATCTATTAGGCACCTAATGGGTCCACTATCCTTGTGGGCCTCCAGGGCATCTTTGATTTGCAGAAATCAATTAGGTGTAAAATCAACTTGCTCCTCGTTAGCACCTTCTCTTGGATCATCCAATCAACAAATTTATCATAAAGGTGGTTGGCAAATAGTTTACTTATACTAACCAAGTTGGACAATACCTTTTTTCCCAAGATTGTAATTGTTATAGATTGACCCTTCTATAGGAATTTGTAAGGAACAGTTAAAAAAAAGGGTGAATAAGGATGTCAATACAAGAGCTCATCATTTAGAATTTGATTTTAGGAATTCAACAGGAATCAGATGCCCCCTGTTAGCTTTACCATTTTGCAGTTGTGGGATGAGTTTGGAAATCTCTGAAGTGATGACTGGCAGAGGGTCAGAAATTACAATTCATGGGCCTGATTTATTCACTTTTATATTAAATAGCTCATGAAAGTCCCCGCCCCAGAATTAGATTTTTGGAGCTGAGTTGGCAACAAGATGCCAGAAGATAGTTTTTCCTATCCTGGCCTGCTTTTATCATTTTTTTTTCCAGCTGACCATTTGCTATACCAGTTTCTTCTTTTTCAGAAGAGCCATATGTGAGACTAGGCTGAAGCTGCCATAACCTAAAGATGAAGCAGGCACGTAAGCAGAGAGGACAAAAGCCAGGAAACTTATCTATGGGATCCCTTTGGGGAGGTAGATAAAAAGGAAGCAAGTCCTTAAGGAAAAAAACAAAGGACCTAAACCAGAAAAAAAAAAGTTGGGCCTGAGCACATGGAAACCCCAATCCCATCAACAACTGCCAGACTTGTGAATCAACAAAGCAAGGACTTCTGGGGATAGAAGGGGTCCCAAAGCCCACCCACTCTGAGTCATCTGAGTTGTCTGAGTCATCTTTGGATCCAGAGTTGGTGGCTTCTGTCCCTCTGGCTAGTGCCTGGCAGCCTAGTTGGGAAGGACGTGGGTAAGTGTGGATGAGCACGTGTGTGTATGAGAAAGAGCAAATGTACCTTGCAACCAGTAACGTTTTGCTGTTATTTTAAATTCACTGGGTCTCCGTGTATTACAAAGAACCTCTTGTGCCTCAGTGTTTTGTTGGAAGTGATTTGTGTGTATCCCTATTATTTCCCAGCTGTTGACCAGGGCTGTGTGTCTGTCTGCTCCAGCCGCACCTATCTGGAAAACCCAGGTAGAAAGCAAGGGGGGCTGACAAGATCCGCGTGCCTCAACAGGCTGTGAGTGTGTGAGTGAGTGACCATAAGCTGAACCTGGGAGCAGCGTGTGTAACACTTATCTATTTTTTTCCAAGGCCACACTAGCATCGTCAGAGTGAAGTTTGCTGTTAAAGGTGATGAATCCACAAACATCACTAATTTAATCTTAGCTACAACACATTCCTTATCAAGCCAAAGGTTGAACTTTCGAGTGAGTTTTTGACTGGGAGTAATACTAGATTTTAGATGTTTCTGAGTACGATTGATAATTTGTTGATACATAGCTAGAGCTTCATAAACATCCTTCATAAGCCTCAGGGACAATTTAAAATGGGATCCTTTGGCGATATTAAAAAGCTGTGAGGCTGTTCCCACAGGCTTGCTAGTCCACTTAATTTGGGAGTTCTGCACTCAAACTGTTTCATGCCTTCTGGTCCTGTATGAACACAAAGTGTCAACAGCAAAAAAGTGGGAAATGATCACTATTAGGATAGAGAACTACCCTTTCACTGGAAGGCAAATTTAAGGATATTACCATGTAATTAATCATGCTGGCACCCATGCCTCCCCAAAAAGGTAACCCAGAAGTGACAGCTGGGCACAAATACAGCATATTTATGGACATGTCTTCTTGTGCCTGGATGATACCACTACTACGAGAGTTGTAATGGTTACCAGTTGGCTTCTGGGTATAATTTAAGGTGTTAGTTGTTATCTTTAAAGTCCAATATGGCTTAAGAGCTGGATATGTTTAGGGCCCCCTGCTCCTTTACCCATCCAATAAGATCAGGATGTCCCTTTCAAGTCCCTATGCCAATAAAGTGTCATCTGGGGCTGTGTTATTTTGTGTTACATTTATCATTTTAATCTTTTTATGATAATTGGGAATATAAGCCACTTAGAGTCAGTTTATGATTGAAGCAGCCTATAAGCCTGAGTAAAACAAACAAACAAATGAGAGTTCTGCCTCCTAATCACCAAGAACCAAACCATGGTAGGTCAAATTTAATAGCCAACTGCACTAATCTCTACCCCCCTTTTTAAATTCCTTTGTGCTTAGAATGGTAAGATCCAAATTGTGGCAGATAATTGACAAATAATGGTATTTTCATTCGTGAAATATAAAGCAAAAAACAGGACAAAAGAACAAGTGAGAAATATCATACTGTTTGATCTATGTATTTCAGTTTTACTTTTTGACATTAATTAGTAGAAATAATAATTGAAAAGAAAAACCAGATGTTAAGAAACAACACATTTTTATCATACCTGCTGTTGATCACATAATGCGGCTTCAGCTCTATCTTTATGGTTACAGAAGTCCATAAGCTGATTTTTGTCATTTAGATAGCATATTTGGAGCATCTGATACTCGCGTGCTAAATGTAGGTTTTCATCCAGTGCATCATCCAGGGAAATCTAAGGAGAGTTATTCTAGTTTGCCATTACATTTTTTTTTAAAGTTACTGTATATATTTTTAAGTAAATTCATGTATTACATATATTAGGTATGCATCATGTTTGTATTACATAAACATAATGTATACTGCTTCATACCTCTAAATAATAATATGCAAACAAACAAACAAACAAACCCAACAACAACCTTGCAGGTAGGCATGAGTGACAGGATACAAAATAATTCTTCTGCTGAAAAAATGGCTGTGAAGAAGCTATTTAAACTGGACATAAAGTCCCTGATTCAGGAATGAAGTTTTGTACATGTAATTGGTACAGATATGTCATACAATACTCTTCTAGGTACTTGCTATTTATCAAATGTGTTTCACAGCTTTAGGACCCAAGTCATAAGAAAAAATGCACAACACAATAGTATTAATTGCATTGGTCATAATGTAAAAGTAGGTGCAGGAATTTATAGCTTAATCTTAATCAAGGTCAGAAGCCAACATTTAGAAAAACTGCAAAAGAAAATGTTATTTTATTTTATTTTTATTTAAAACATTTGTATAGCCAGCCATCTTAAAACCAACTCTGGGCAGCTTACAACCAATTAAAAAAATACATACAATCATAAAACCAGCAATGATAAAACTAAAAAACAGAAAAAACTGGTGCCACAACTGCACATTCCTGATGCAAATCACATTCTCATGTCACCCTGACCTCACTGAATCCCAGAGCATTGGGGAAGAGCCAGGTCTTGAGTGCTCTTTGGAAGGATAAAAGAGTAGGAGCCTGTTGGATCTCAGGACGGAGGCTGTTCCATAGGACAGGACTGCAATGGAAAAGGCAGGCTTTGGAGAACCCACAAGATGGCAATATTTCAGGGAAGGGACCTGGAGTGTGCTTGCCCTATCTGCTTTGGTGGGGTGGTCAGATACCCTCAGGGAGAGGCAGTCCTGCAGATAAACTGGTCCTGTGCCATGTCGGATTTTAAAGGTAATAACTAGCACCTTGAATTGTACCCGGAAGAAAACAGGAGCCAGTGCAGTTCATGCAGCAGAGGTGTAATATAGATGAACTTAGGGGTGCCCAACACTACACGTCGCTGCATTCTGAAGCAGTTTTAACTTCCAGGTGATCTTCAAGGGCAGCCCCATATAAATCACATTGCAGTTATCCAGATGGGAAGTGACCAAGGTATGAGTGACCATGAGCAAGGCCTCTTGGTTTAGGAAAGAGCGCAATTGGCACACAAAATGGATCTGTGCAAAAGCCCCCTAGTAGCCATGAATCCAGGAAGACCCCCCAAATTACACACTAGCTCCATCCAGGGGGAGTGCAACCCTGTTCAGAGTCAAAGATGGCATATCACCAGACCCTTGAGGGCCAAAGACCCAAAGCCACTCAGTCTTGCCAAGGTTGAGTTAGTCGGTTCCTCCACATCCAGACCCTCCCAGCCTCCAGGCACTCGGTCAGCACTATGACAGCATCACCTCCTTGGCCATGTATAATTGGGTATTATCAGCATATTGATAATACCTCACCCATGCTGGCAAATTACCTCACCCAGTAGTTATACATACCTACATGGAAGAGATGGGTACCAAGTGACAAACTATGCATCATCACATTATATGCAAATCCTGTGACTTATATGCTATGTTGGGACACAAATCTGAAAGGCCAGGGGTTGTATTTTGATGTCACTGTGCATGAATCATCATTTTTTGTTATTGTGATTAGTAACAGATTCTGATAAACCAAGCAGATCTGATCCTCTTTGCCATCCCACCTAACTTTGGTCTTAAAAAGATTGTCTTTCTTCAGGAATACAGTAATATGAGGCACCATTTGTTTTTCACAATCAGCCCAAATGGCTATCATTATGATGGTGACATTTAACACAAGCAGTTAACATTTCTACAATGATCTTAGTCTTGGTAAATGTGAATATTAAGGCCAGTGTGAAAACAAACATTATTTGCAAAGGGCAAAGGTCAACTTTTAATTGCTAACTGGACAGGTAGATCACAAGGTACTCAATATTCTTAAATTAAATGAAGACTAAAACATTTGAATAGTAAAAAATACTGAAAAAGTTTGATCTGCTAATTGCCACATTTGTTGTCTCCTTTAAGATTATGAAGAAAAATAAATGTTCAAAAGTACATCAAGAAAGCTTAGACTTTACTTCTAAACTAGTAAGAAAGGCCCAGTGAATATGGTAAGATTTATTGCTAAGTATACATTTATAGGATTGCACTATAAGTGTTTGGTATCATAAACAAAAAAGCAAATTCTATTGGCTTTTCCCAATCATCAATCTATTAGGAAACAAATTTAAATGTTTGCTTGTTTGTTGTGTGTGATGTAGGTATCTTAAGTCAAGAAATCACTACTCTGTGGGCAATAACTTAGAGTTCCAGCATTAAAATCTCATTCATTCATTCATTCATTCATTCATTCATTCATTCATTCATTCATCTCAGTACATGATTATGGGCAGCTAAAAACATTACACACACACACACACACACACACACACACACAAATACAAAATAAAATAAGAAATAAAACACTTAGCAATCAGAGAATCATACAAAAGCCCTCAGCAAGCCAGGAAACAGGCTCTATCACACACCCTGGGTCACAGGCTCAAGCACGGAACCAGTTCTCCAAGGCCCTGTGGAAGGCCAGCAGGCTTGTACCAACCAAGTATCTGGAGGGATGATGTTCCAGAAGACAGGTGACAAGGCAGAAAAGGGTCTCCTATGGGGCCCTGCCAGTTGACACTCTGGCTGATGGTACCCACAGCATGTCCCTCCTGCCAGATTGGATAGAGATGGGAAGAGATGGTCCTGTAACTAACCTGGCCCCAAGCCATGTAGGGCTTAACTACCAACACCGTGAATTGCACCCAGAAGCAAAATGACAGTGCAGCTTACAGAGCAGTGGTGTCATATGCACCAAATAACCAGCGCATTAATTAATTTTTATTTGTTTATTTATTTATAGATCACATTTATATAGCCACCCATCTCACACAAAAGCGTCTCTGGATAGTGTACAACAATTAAAATAACAAGTGAATAAAAACAGGCATTATAAAAAGATAAAAAGTTATTATTAAAATAAGACATCACAATTTTTTTTTAATTTAGATTTTAAAATATACAAAGCCCATGGAGAGAGCAGAATATCAATTACAGTGGAGCCATCTAAGAATATCTCTGGTTCCCAAAGATCCCCAGGCCTGATGACACAACCAGGTCTTGAGGGATTCCTAAATGACAGCAGGGAAGGGGTGAGCCTAACTTTAGGGGGGAGAATGTTCCACAAGGAGGGAGCCACGGCAAAGAAGGCCTGCCTCCTGGGACCCACCAAATGCAAGTCCCTGGCTGATGGAATGTGTAGCATGCCTTCCCTGCCAGATCTAATGGGACAGGCTGATGTGATCGGGGAGAGGCGGTCCCTCAGATAACCCAGCCCCATGCCATGAAGGGCTTTAAAGGTCAAAAACAGCACCTTGAATTGGACCTGGAAGCAAACAAACTAATTGTCCACACCACCGCATTTTGCACCAACTGAAGCTTCCTAATACACTTCAAGGGAAGCCCCATGTAGAGTACATTGCAGCATTCCAACTGGGAGGTCACCAGGGCATGAGTGTCAGCCCTTCCAATGAGTGACCGTGAGCTGGGCCTCCTGGACCAGGAATGGGTGCAACTGATGCACAACTTGAAGCTGTGCAAAGGCCCTCCTAGGACTGCCACAGAAAGTGTAATCCTTCAGTTAATATAGTCACTGTTGTTTGAAGAGTTATGAAAATGTGATTGTGAAATTGTCTTGAATGTATACTGCATAAGGTTATGACATTATCAACAACACTTTATTTGTAATATTTGTGATCCTTTGAATTTTTCTTTCTTATCACTTAATAGATTTAAAGTCACTTCACAGAATGAAAGGAATTGTTCAATGACATTTTTAAATTTTTTTTGTGGGACTAGGTTTTTTGGCATTTACGTTGTCCAGACCTAATATTTATACTTGCAAAAAATGGCATTTCTTGTCCCATATAAGAAACTCTGACAATGATTAGGTGACAGTGGGGAAGTTGCTGAGAAAAAAAAAAGTCTTCCCTTTTAGCTTAAGTGCCTCCTTTCCTTTCTGCTATTAGTTTTGCTCAGGCAAATATACTGGTGGTGGTCATAACAGTTTCAAGCAACAGAAGTGAGAGTGCTGTCCAATGTATTAAATAATGTATCAAATGTATGATTATCTGCCTGTTGGCATAAGCTGCGGATTTATACTCAATGCAATGAACTCCAAGCTCTCAGGGAACAAGTCTGTTCCTTTAAAATGAAAGTGGTTATGCTGAAGATGTATGAGAAAAGACCTTTCAGGATGTGAACACTTCTTCTAGCTGCCAATGTATAATAGCTCTGAGAGCAAGGAACTTGGGGAAGGAGAACATCATTTTGAGGATAATAAAAATGTTCCTGCAGGAGGGATCCAATTCTTGAGAGATGAAGGCATATTCTTTCATTCTGAGCACTAGAAACAAAGAAATGGATGCGTTTGGACATGGCATATATATTGCTTGGTGACTTGCCTATCTGTTGCAAAACCACTAAGATAACTTTACAGAAATGCAACCTTTTCCAAATGCAAGCCCAGCTAGACAGACAAAGCTTAGAGGTCTCAATGTATGGGTAATACCTGTGGAATCCAGGGCGGGTGGCAGATGAGAGACAAGGGTGGGTCAGAGTGATGAAATATTGTGGTGTTTTGACACAAGTTCCACCCCTTTTCTATGTGCTGATGAAAGCAGCAGGACTCTTCTAATGCCATTGTATAAGATAGTGGTGTCAGGTAGAGGGGCTTAGACTGATTAGGCATTGAGGAACTTTTGAGGGCAAGCCAAATGTGCAGAAGACAAAAAAACCAAAATGGAACTAGACTGCTGGTTTTCAGTATCAGAAAAGTTCCAGAGTTGCTTTCAAGCTGATTCTTGAGGGAAAGTCAACAGATGTGGGACAGTGTAGATATTTTAGAAAATACAATAAGAGATAGGGTCAATGTTGAAAGTGGGTTAATGGGTGGTCAGGTCAGACTGGAGATAAAAAGGCTATGAAAAAGGTTCATGTCAACAACCACAGAAAAAGGACCTAATGCCCTTTTTCAAAGAGGACCCAACAACAATTGAAACACTAATGTTTATGTGTTTCCCTGCCAATGTTAGACGTCTCCATGCCAGGATGGGAGAATTAGACTGCTTGGCTACAAATGAGAACACAGGTATAGTGGGTATAAAGAAACATGGTGTAACAGAAAGAATAAGTGGAAAACAGTCATTCTTGATAAACTTTATAGGAAGGACAGGGAAGGGTATAGTGAGGAAAGTGTTGCTCTTTGTATCACATAGGATATAAAATCTAATGTACTAGAAAGTATTGGAACACTGGATTCCTTCACAGAATCACTATGGATGGCAATATCTAATCTAAACTAGATTTAAGGATATGCTATTGCCCACCTGATCAAAATGCAGAAGGTGAAAGAAATCATGGAGGCATGTAAAGGAGAAGCTATTGTAATAATGTGGGCCTTCAGTTATTCTCTCGTAGACTAGGTACATTCAGGCTTAGGCTATGACAAAGAAGCAAAATCTCTAGATAGTCTAAATGAATGTGCTTTAGAACAGGGGGGAAACAATCCTTAATTTAATCCTAAATGGTGACTGTGATCTGATACAAGATGTAGGTGTTGTGGAATCACTAAGACAAATTTTCTATAATGCAATGATACTTAGCATACATGCCAAGAGGAAAAATAAACTTCCAGAATGAAAGACGGACTGGTAAAATACATCAAAACAAGAGGACCAAATCTTTTTATTATATTTTTATTATATTTATTTATATTTAGAATATAATATGGAGAATATTTAAAACTACAGGACTCAAGCAACTTCTGTACAAGAAGAGGCTAGGAATATTTTGAATTCTTTAGCTGGGAAAAAAGACTGAAGGGCCATTATGACAGTGTATAAAACAATGCATGCTGTGGTCAAAGCAGAGAAGTATTGGTCTCTCTCAAATATCAGGAAAAAGGTCATCCAATGAAACTATTGGAAGAAGATTTAAAATCAACAAGGAAAACTTTTCTTCATACAGGATATAATTAATTGTGGAATACATTACTATGAGATGGCTTTAAAAATAAGTTCAATAAATAAATAAATGGAAGACAGGCCTATCAAGGGCTAATAGTCTTGGAAACTCCATATTATCTCAAGGTTTGGGGTAGCATGCCTTCATGCTAAAGTGGCAGCAACAGTGGCATAGGGTATGTCTTCATCTTCTGCTTGCTTGCACCCCAAAGGCATTTGGTTGATAATTGTAAGAAACAAAACACTGGACTAAGGTGGGCCTTGGCCTGTTGTTCTTGTGTTCGTGTTCTGGATGACTATTACTTAGATCAGGAAAACTACAATTAAAGGATATCTCCAGCTGCTTTGGAAACAAGAATATTGGTGGCTTAGATCATGAATATTTTCTATATTACCAGTATGATTATGTTTGGAATGATGATCCAAAGAGTTTATAATGGATGTAATTGTGCTATTTTACATAGGTGTGTGATTTATTATCATAGAATGAATTGCATGAAGTGTTTTTTGTTACATGAAGGAGATTATATAGGTATGGTTTGATTTGTTTCATTTAAAGATTTGAACATGTTGCTTTTGTGAAGAAAACTATGTTAAAATATGAAATATGTGTTTATGGTCCACCAAATTAAATATTACTTGAGTATTTGGGATTATGATTAAGGAATACCATAATAAAATCTTAGACTAGTAATTTACCAAAATTGTACAGATATATTTTTAGAACATTTTCCAATTTTAACTAATATGGTGACAAATGATAAATTATTTTCACAGAAAGCAATCCTGATGGAAGGCTTATTTGTCTATATTATTTCCTAGAATACCTAGACCTGCTGAATATCCAAGGATTGCTGCCTTTGTATTTTTCTTTTTGTAAAATGGTATAAAACATTAAAAAATTAATTAGAACATACTCAGAACATTAGTCTCACAGAATCCTTTAATGTTGTAAGCACTGTTGACAGAATTTCTGACTCAACAAAATTATGTTCTTTATTTCACTGATAATTTATTTTGCTTGATTGAATAATTCAGTAGCAATGGACATGGCTGACACCCAGTGGTCTTTCAGGTAAGATTTAAAACACACACACCCTCAAACACACTTCAATTTCATACTTCAAAATTGACAAAATTTACTGTCTCTTTTAACCAAGATAATATTTTCTAGCTATAATGCTTATTGTGGATTCTTCTCTCTCTCTCTCTCCTTTAAATTGTAACAATAATTATAATAAGTGTTTATACATTTTTTTACATATTGATTTACATTCCTCATATTATGAAAATCCAATTGGAGGGTTTTCAACCTGCTCTGAAAGAGTTTTGGCTCCCCTTAAAAGTCCAGGCTAGTAGCTTAGAGGTGCTTCTTGAATCTAATTGCACTAGAGCTGCAGATTATCTTGGTAGCACAAGGCATCCTTTATTAACTTAGGTTTACATAATAAATACAATTATGTCAGGATAAAGATAGCCTTTCTGAAGGAATCCATGTCCTAGAATCCTCCCGTTTGGTTTTCTGCAATGCGTTGCCTTTGAAAATGGTCTAGAAGCTTCACCTGGTCCAAAATAAGGAGGCATACAATTGACTGGGGCTCCCTGGTTATGGTATTGCTGATTGTTGATCAATTTCCAGACTCAGTTCAAAGAGCAGGTCTTAAACTCTAAATTATAAGTAGCTTAGAACCATGTTACTCTAAGGTGTACTTCATTCTGTATTGACCTACCCCAAATCCAAAATCATTTTCAGAGTCCCATGCCAGGTTTTCCCTGCTATTAGGTAGCAAAATTAGAAAAGGGATCTTTTCAGAAGTGGTTCCTGAGTTGTAGAATGTACTCACCAGGGAGTCTTGCCTGATGCCTAATGCGTTCCCTTCATAACCACATGAATAGTCCCACGTAGACCTTTACTATAAAGAATTTTTAAAGATAATCTATATTTAGTTTTCTGATGTGGGCATTGTTTCTAGATTTATTTATTCAGTTTGCACAGTGGTGAAGGTTTTAATCTATTAATGCTTAGATTAAGTGTTTTATGTTTTGCATTATTTAAACTATCCAGAGTGTTGAGTGGGCAAAGAAATGTTGAAAATAAGATAGCTTTCATTACTTTATTATTAATTTATCTTTAAAGCTGAAATTATCACAAAGTACTAAAATCATTCTGAAAAAATGGATTTTTCCATTTATCCATAGGTTGCTTTAGAAACAAATTGTTGACAGGAAGAACTTTGAGATGGTAGACTGAGACAGGGGACATATTGTGCCCTTCCTCTTTCACTTGGACAACTGCTACCTGCCACATTTCTCTGGCTGCTTGTAGTTGCTATGATCAGCTGCCAATGACACCCCTGCAAGCTGGGCCCAATGGCTTGATCTGAAGAAAGATTTTGGGGGGGTTAGATACCAGGAAGATACTCAGAATCCTTCTGCCATTTGAATTCTTGCTGCAGCAAATGCTGCACAGGAAAGTAGCAGGTGTAGCTTCTCAAAAGTATTAACCAGGCCAAATGCCTTAACTTTAGGGGTCTTTCATCAGACTGAGGTGTTGTGAGCTACCTTGATGACCACTTAGCCAAAATAATCTTATTCTCAGAAAGCATGCCTCAGAGCTAGATGATTATCCATGCTGCCTCTACCGCAAAAATAGCAGAAGGGGAGAAAAGAAGAGGGAAGGCAGTGCAGATTGTCTAATGGTCTTGTTATTTAAACAACCACAACAATATTAAACCCACATCAGGTTGAAGAAGAAAACTTCCAATATATCACTAATATCATATGTGATAGTATTTCCACCTTGTACACATAAGAACTCATCTTTCTTCTTCTGTCTGGTTCTACATTCAGTCCTTAAACATGAACTAAAATTTCTACTTTTCTACTCATACAATGCAAGAGTGGAGGAAACAAAATCCCATTCTTTACCCATGATAAAGAGTAACAGATCTCCACTGAAGCATCCTGATCATATGCCTCTAAATGAGATTGACTGAAATACACACAGGCAAAAATTCTATCTTATAGCCAACTAGTTTCTTATGTACTTCTGCATTTAACTCTATTATTCAAGTCTTGCACTGATTAAATTCTGCATTGTCAAAGGCATTTCTGTTTTCTGGACTCACTGAAATTGCAAGGTGAGGCAGTGGACGGCCAGCAAAGTTGCTCCTAGTAGGAGGTCTCTCCTTATGAAACGCTCTATTTCCAACATCATTGTGCCTGCATCTTAACAACATTACAATTAAATTAACAATCTATCTATTTGTGCAGACCTCTGCACAGATAAAGAATAGTTACACAGAAGTAACAGAGCATAAACTTGTGCTTAATACTTTTCCAGAAAACAAAACTTCTCATCTACCTATCCTGTTCCCTACTTAGCAGGGATGGGTACATTTGTCAATTTCTGCTTCTTCCAGTTTTTCCTATTTGCTTAATCCTGAATTTATTCCATTTGATTTCTACATTATTTTACAATGTATACAAAAAGTGCATGTTAATTGATATTTCTCCTAATCTACCATTTTTCTGGGCATACTTTGCTTTGTATGTATTCGGACATAATTTGATCTTATATAATGCTTTCAGATACGGTCTCCTTACTGTATACAGGCTTGTGCATGCTTTTTTGTCCAATACATCCATTTTTGTATGTTTGAAGGGCTACATTGCTACATTATTAAAAGACAAAGATCGAAACATGACTGTCTTCTGGTTTGTGTGTTAATTTGGGAAGGGACAATATGTTATATTTGTATCAAAATCCAATTCTCCCTCATTCCTACTACCCAGTGGTTATGTATGTTTACTTTGGCTGTTCCAAGACCTTTAGCACCTTTTTTATGAACTTGTGCATGTCCAAAATCAAAGGTGATTACCCTCATTTTAATACATTTTCAAATAGATGACTATGTAGTCTACTAAACTGAAGACATTGTGCAGTTATTCTGCCTTCCTTTCTTAATGGATTTTTGTGGTAAGAAAACAGATGGATGAAGCAGTGGGTAAACACAGGAGGGTTACAAATAGAAGGTGATGTAAAATTCTGTGAATAAGGCAGAGAGTTTGTACAATAAAAATACGTCTAGAAATACCTACAGTATTCTTATTTGGCTCAATTATATTTGATATACCGAGGAAGACAATTTGTTTTTTATTAACCCTTTTTGTAAACACATCACTAGATTTTCTGTAAGTACTACAAATCCCAAGCTAATATTTTTTAATCTTCAATTTTACATTTCCTTAATGATGTAAATATCCTCTTTTTTAATCCATTTAGAAACTCAAGATTCTTGAAGTCCTTAACATTTATACTCATTTTTGATAAAAAATTAAAAAGCTTGACAAAAAAGTGCTCAGAATATAGCACAGCCATATAAAGAAGGTCAGCCTTTCACTAAACAAACAAACAAACAAGAAACTTCATACTGTTGAATGGAGTAGCATACCATATTAATAGAACTGTAGCCTCCTAAAGACAACTTCCAAAATTACACTGGCATGTTTTTCATCTGTTTTGGCTGAATGAAGTAGAACTGCAGCTCTAAGAGAAGGGTGGTCAGTTCATATGCTAGAGGCTTTTCTGAAAACAAATTCTTGGGAACATGTGGGATGAATTTCTTAAAGTTTTATTACTTATTAGAACCAATTTTACAAAATGCATGTGTCCATTTGAGATTATTATAAATGGATGGATGTAAACAGAAGAGGACTAATATTCAACAATGGCCTTACTATTAACAATGTAAAACTATATTCATGTAATATCTATGTAATTTAACACTTCCTATGTGCCTTGTTATTTGTGGCATATATCACCTCCCCGGAAATAAGGAGGTACTCCAGTTCTAAGAAAAAAATAAATTATAGCCTGGATCCAATGAAGAGTTATTTCCTATTTCCTTTTTACCAAATTCTCCTAGTAGGGCAAAGCATTCTTAAATTTTTCTACCTTCAAACATAGAAAGCTTGAGTGAGAAACAAGGAATCATACAGGAAGTCTGTGAGACAGGAATCAGGACACATTTTTTGCCAAGTATTTTTAATGGGACTTTAAAAATAATTGGTAGATGAAAGACTAGGATTAACAGTTTGAAAACAGAATAATTTACAAAACAAATTCTCAGTAAAAGAAACAAGCTTATTGTAATTCCCACCAGTAACATAACATCTAAGCTGAAGGCACTTAGAAGCCAGTTCTATCAAATATCTTTGCATTGTGTCTGTGTATATGTGTTGCTTCTGTTTGTGAGAGACAGACGGTAGAGTGGGGGAAACAGGCTTACAAAACACCAACCTCTCTCTCTCTCTTAGGCAAACCAACAATCTTCTAATTGCCAATTCTGAACAGTCAGTTTCAACTGTCAGTGACAAGATTTTTGTCCCTCCTTTCCCTTCCCTGATTCAGTTGAAAGAATGGGTTTTCTTTCTAAACAAGGGTCTCTAACATTTTGTTATATTTTCACCTTCACTTTCACAACAACTGGTATTAGTTGCTCCTCCAGGTTTTATTGGTGTTCCAACTTTTTTGTGCTCTATCTTTTTAAAGGTTAGGTTAGTGGCATTTTAAAATACAACTTTTAGCACAACTATAGAGTCTGGCTTTCATGTGTAGATTGGCAGAGTATAACCTGTGAGCTCACACTTGCATGCATCTTTGACTTGGTAGAAAACTATACTGGCATGAAATTTGGTGCAAATCCTTATTGTGATTTTATTGCCTCTGTTTCAAGTCACTATAGTCACCTGAGTTCCTTCCAAAGTAATGGGAGATAAAAGTCTAACAAATTTTATATCCCTTGAAGCAGCCTTTGGACAATGTTGGAAAAAAGAGGATGAGATGCACTATTATGGAGATGCAGCAGAAAAAGGATGTTGCCAGCATGCTTTTGTGCCATAGTTATTTCTTTATTTGAATTTAGAGGCTGCTTAGCTCCAAAGATTGCATAATAAAATAAAACACTGGACATTACATAATAAAATAAAGGACAGTAAAAACAGAAAGAAAAATCATGAGAAATCCTGAAATACCCAGAACAAACACAATGCCAAAAACAACAACAAAAAACAGCAACAAAAAACCATCATCCCAGGAAAAACTGACAGGAGGAATCAGCAACCACCCTACCCTAGGCCTGGGAGTGAAGCCAAGCTTTCAGTGACTTTTGGAACACCATCAGGGTGGGAGCTGTATGGAACTCCAGAAGTATGCTATTCCAGAGGTAAGATGCCAATGGAGAAAGGCCCTAAGAAATTGGTGCTCACTGAACTGTAAAGTATTAATCCTATGTCTGCTTATATGTAAGCAAGTCCCACTGGATGCAATGAGAATTGAATTAAAATATATAGGATTTTTCCTAGTGTATAGTTCTTGAGCGTCATAAATGTTTCTCTCATGTCTCAGGTTCCAAGATTAACTCTATTACTATTGAACTGAATACTCTCTGGCATTTAGCATGCTCTGATCCCTTAATCTACAGTACTGTGGATACATAAAATGAAGGTGAATATTGTTATATGCATAACCTGGTGTACAAAAATGGACAAATATACTTAAGTTAAAGATGTTGTTATGGAATAAACAAGAACAATTTGGGCATTAGGCTATAAGCAATAAAGCCAATAAAGAAAATGTAGGATTTTTATCAGCGAAAGAAACAAGTACAAAATGGAGTGAGCTATTGAGCTGTATGCTAGTGCATACAATCGTGAGTGTGGTCCTCAGCATGTTACTCAAAGGCTGAGTACAGCCTATGGCCTGAAAAAGTGTATGTACCCTGCTTTATGTGAAAATGAATTAGCAAAGTAATGCTGATAGAATGCTAATGGGTATATTATCAGAAGAACTAGCTATAATGAAAGAAGTAATATTACCTGCCCTTCTCTGAAACAAATTATAATCTTCAGTTTGAATAATGAAGGCAGCTGTATGCAAGAAAATTCAGGAATTGCCTCCATTTCCTGTAAGTATCTAGATGGGGGATTATCATGTATGAGAGATAAACTATCCCTGCCTAATAGCCATGGCCACTACAGTGTGATTACAATGTATGATGACATTAAGAGGTGCTGAGGATACCTTCTAAGGCTATGATTCTGTGCTTAAAAATAAAAAGTGAACCATGGTTTTGCCATGATGCTATACAACTTGTCCACAGACTTATTTTTCTCCAGTTCAGATGAATTACCCTCGCATAGTTATATTCCACATCAACTTTCTTTTAATTTCAATACTGTCTTCCCTCTAGTTATTGGAAAATGGGTATGTATTATCCTGGGGCATAGAGGGATTTCATAAAACAAAAGATGGAAAGAAATGGAAATTCAACACCGTTTAAAAAAATCAGTGAATAAATTACAAAACTGTCCATTTGCCTGCCCCTTTTAATCTTACTGTCGTATTCAAACTATTGGGCATGTAACTGAATATCTCAACTGTACCTGAAGAAATAATGGAGCGTGTCTCTGCAGTAAAACAGAACGGCACTAAACTGATGAGTTTAACCCAGCAGAAAGAGCGGCTGTAAACATGACAAATGCCTGCTATTGATTTCAGGTTTAATTACTCTGTGCAGCACTGACAAAGCCCATCAGATGTTGTTGTGAAGTGTAAATGGAACAAACTACACTTCACTGCCCATAGGAAACTGATGGTGTCTGCAGTTTGCATTGTTTACTTTATCCTCCGTAAACTTCAGCCTTGATCAAATTAACAAGTGCTACTAACCTCCAACAAACTACAATGCACTATGGTTTTACAGCAACAGCCTTGGAACAATAGTTGCGCAGCATTTCATTGATAACAAATGTCTGGCTAATAAGAACATGATGGCAGCTGGTCTTTAATGTCCAGTATTCCTGTCCTATTATCACTTGCAGGATGGGAAAAGTGTCTTATACCAAGTTTATGATGAAGCAAAAAATAATATTATATAATACAGCTGATAAGGCCATTTAAAACATGCTTTCCTCAATAACTGGTTGAAGTGAAAATAGTATCACTATGGGCTGAAACTATGATTTGGTTGTCAGTGACTTACTATTGTACCTATACTTACCTTTCTCTCTTAAAGTGAAATGCTAGGGTTGCATATTTGTTATTATGACAACTGTTGTTTGGTGAAGTTCTGAACATGGAATGGGTGGAAAATAAATTATTAAATAAAGACAACATTTGGATCCTACTCTGCAGGTAGAAATAGAGGGGGTAGGAAATGATTTTTATTAAGTCCCCTTTCTCCAAATATGCTGTACTGCACTGAGAGCTCTCCCACAGCAGGTAGTGAGGTGGTGCTGTTATAGAGATTGTATGGGGATGGGGGAAGGAGAAAACTCCTCTATGTCAGCACAAATAATACTTCCTCTAAGGTCCTTCTATGGGGGAAAACAGGGAACCATTCTGTTCACTAAAGATTAACTCAGAATCCAAACCAATCAGTCTATCAAATTTATGTTATAAAACTAATGATCAACACAAATCTTTGTTGATAAATAATATGAGAATGAAGAATACAGTATTTATAGATTATCTGCAGTTTGAATTAATAAAAACAGTATCTGATAGTTTGTCCAAGTCAATGTCATACTATGCAGTCACTATCAAAACAAATGGTACTGTTTTGAATGAATTTAGGCCTATTGATCTTTTACAATGAATTCAGATGTACATTTTCCAACCACACTAGTGTAAATGGAGAGTCCATAGGTTAAACATTTCTCATAATATAATAACACCATTACATTATATAGATATCATTCAAATTGACATTTAGAATGAGGAGAAGGGAGAAATTGAATTCTCAGCTGATTATATAAATCAATATAAAGGAGGAAATGAAAAAATATTATTTTCAGCCCAATCATATCACTAATCATATCATATCAGAGTGCTTTCACTAGAGTGTTAGAAGGTATAAAGAAGTCAGATAATGTAACTCCTTTACTGCACCAGCTTCTCTGTCTGCTGATGTTTCTGAGCCCAATTTAAAGTGCTGGTCTTAAAGTGCAAGCCTTTTCCACCACACAACCTTCTTAAATTCTGCCTTTGTGATAACCTACATCAGCAGACATGAAGAGAGGATTTTTTCCCCCCTTATACTCCATGTATGCAGCATATTGCCAACCAGACTCTGTTAGTTACTACTGCTGCAGTACAACAGAGGAATCCTAAATTAGATAGATAGATGGATGGATGGAGATAGGGATAGGGATAGACAGAGATTTTTTTAATGGTTTTTATATAGCTCTTGAATGGACTTTTAGTTTGTTATTGATTTAGTGTGTGTTTTTCAGTAGCTTAAATTTTACTATTGGCCCTTACTAATTAATTTTGTTTCTAGATTTGAGTTACTGATGACTGCTGGTGTAATCTGTCTCAATCTGTTGGGCGAAGGGAGCCAGAACAGTTGGGAGGTTTGCTGTGAGCAATTTTCATCAGTCTTGGCCCTAGAATGAACTAGTTTTTGCCTTCACTTGGACAATAGTGTTAGGGCAAGTTATAGGAGGAAGCCTTGTTAATTGCTTGTCCTGTTCATGTAGATTATTTTCAGTTTGTGGTACTCAAGGACATGGATAGCATATGTGGAGAGCTGAGGGCCAACACTTGCTTGCTCAATCCTTGCCCCTCCTGGTTGATCAAGACATGATTAAGGAATGTGAAGAGAACATAGAGAGCTGGGAAAGGAATTCAAGAGAGGGCAAACATAAAAAATCAAGAGACAGTGGATAAGTCAGATGACAGCTTATCTAATAAACAGCAACTTAGCCCAGATAGAAAGAAATCTAGGAAGAAGCGTTTCAAATCATTTAAAGAAATTCTAACTTAATTAATTTACTATAAAAGAGGATGGGAAATTCCTCTTACCATTTCCAAGATTCTGTATTTACCTTAGACAAGCATTACAGGTATCTTATTGAAATCTGTGTGGTTCTTGCTTCCTTGATCTTGTCCAGCTCTGTGAGGCTTGAAGGAGTGATGCCTCCTTGAGGTTGGGATGTGTCCTGTCTACTTAAAAGATGTAGTTATCAGACGTTTACTGAAAAGCTAACCTTGCCTCAGAAGATCTCTGTAATTATAGGCCAGTTTCAAATAGTCCACTCCTGAATAAGGTGAAAGAAAATGATGTCCTCAGAGCTCAAGAAGCATGTGGATGAAACTAACTATCTGGACCTATTTCAGTTGGAGATCATCTCATATCCAGGATATGGAGACTACTATCGTTCACTTTATGACCTACAATGGAAAGGAGGGAGTATGATCCTGTTAGTTCTCATTATCACTGCCATCAAGCATGGTAACTTTCTGGATTATCTGCTGGAGGTGGATCTTTGGCACTGTTTTGTAATGATTACTGTCTTTCCTGCAAGGATGTACCCAAAATATGCTCAGGATGTGTTGGGAGAATACTTTTCTATATTGAGGTTGTGACATGTGGGGTACCACAGGATGCTAAACTATTGCAGTTTAGATATAGTTTAATAGCTACATGAATTGCTTAGGGAGGTCATTCAGAGCTTTGGGGTGAGGTACTGGTGACACCTAGTTGTACTGATCCCTACCATGTAACTGTAAGGAAGTGGTCAATACCCCTAAAATTTGATGAATCTTGATGAGAATCTTGATGGGCTGGATGAGAGAGAAAAAAACTGAAAATTCAGAGAAGTCAAGTAGTTACTACATGTTTACGTAACTGCCATCTCTTGTCTGGGGACCATTGGCTCTTGGCTCAACTCTCACTTGCGTGGCTCCTAGACCATGGAATACTCTCCCCAGGACATTTGCCCTTCTCTTCCGGTACTTAAGAAAAAAAACCAAAAATACATCTTTCACCAGTTTTTAACTGTTAATTGAGTTTAATGACAAATGTACTATCAGGCCCCCAACCATATGAAGGGACCTGTCTCCTGGCTATATTTGTTTTCTCAGCTGCTGTGTACTTTAATTTTTGTATATGTATTTGTTTTATTTTTATTACTGTCTGTCCCCCAGAGTTGTTGTCAAGATGGGCAGCTACATAAATTGATTGAATAAATAAATTAAAAAGGCAGAGCAAGAGTGCAATTCCAACTTTATGCATGTATCTAGAGTAAGATAGGGTTTTTTTTGTACCAGTTGTGTTCTTTCCTTGACCAGGAGACCCTTCAGATAGTCATTCATACTCACAACTGGACTACTGCAATGTGCTCTACATAGGGCTACCTTTGAAGAGCAACCAAAAGCTACACTTGTTCAAAATGCAGTGGCAAAATCAGTAATAGGCATTTCATGTTATGGGCATACACTATCATTGTTTTGCAAGTTGCACTGGTTCCTCATTGGCATATGAGTGCAAGTAAAGGTGCTGGTTGTTCCCTATAACGCTCTTCATGGCATAGGCCTGGTTATTTGAGGGAGCTCCTGTCTCCAATAGTTTCTGCCTATCTGGTTTCATTGGGCAGAGTGGGTACACTCTGGGTCCCTTCAGGTAAATAATCATCTTGTGAGACTGAGGAAGTACACTTTGTCTGCTAGGCCACTTATCCTCTGGAACAGCAACCCCTTGGAGATATCTACATTCCCACCCTTCAGATGTTCTGTATATCTCTGAAGGCTCAGTTTCCAGCCTGGGCTTAAGCTTTCTGTGGATTCCTGGCAATTTTTCAGCTGCTGTCAGTGTAGTTCAGTCTGTATGTTCATGTTTTCCTTTTTTATATTATGCATTCTTTTAACTTTGTGAGCCACCCAGAGTCTTTCTGGAGTTGTCAGCCTCTAAATTTAAGAAACAACAACAAAAATGTCCTATCATTAGGCACAGAAGGATTTTAGCCTACTGAACTTAAGGGTCTGATAGATTTTGGGAGGCTCTCAAACAGCAAAGGAGTTATTAATAAAGATATGAGAACTGAATGCATAACTAATAAAATGTGGTGCTATAATAGTAATCAGTGTTTTCAACCAACATATATTTGTTTTCAATCTCACAAATACTTCAGTAAACTAGCATTAGGTAGTCAATAGCATGTCTGTATATTTCTCTCTCTCCAATCATGGTGTTTGATTTAATTGTCCCTTCTGTACCAGTAAACTCTTCTGTTTTCTATTGATTCCACTTATAAGTCTATGAAATAGTCACTAGCTATGCATTTAGAGATATTCAGGCCTGTTGATCTGATCCCTGAAGACTCACTGGTATTTTCACTACTCTGTTCTTTGTCACATTTCTCTGTCAGTTTTTGTTTTTCTGTCCTATTTCATACATACCTATTCTTGTGTGGCATATGGATTTTAGTGGCCTGGCTTGGCTGTTGTGGTACTGGCATGAGTCAGCAGGAGAGAGAAAAAAGGGGAGAAGAAGCTCAGGTATGGCCTTGGAGAGCAGTTGATGAGCTGGCCTGGATGCTAGCCAGGAGTCTTGTGGGGCAGATGTGCATCGCATTCCCACTGCTCAAGCCTTCTATATAGGTGTTGGGGACTAAAGCCTGGGGAGAAAACTCACTATCACAGTTGCTGGGGGACCTGCTGCTGGTGTGACCTGTGAAGAAGTGTGTGTGTGTATGTACGTGCGTGTGTGTGTGTGTGTGTGAGAGAGAGAGAGAGAGAGAGGAGAGAAACTGAGAAATATGTTGCCAGGTTTTAGCAAGTGTTGCAGAATGTGCTGCTGGAAAGACTATGTTAGAAGTTTGGTCAGCGAGAAACATTGTGTGCAGAAGAGTTCATTTGTGTAGTTGCAATTTCCTGGCCCCAGAGGGAGAACAGGGTGAAGAAGTTGATGGGAGGCTTTCCCTGGCAGAAGAGAAGCAAAACCCCAAATAGAAGGACAAACTACACCCAAAACCCAAGGCAGATGGGGAAGGAGGGAAACAGGTGGCTGCAGATGGACGCTTGGAGTATTTGGGGAAGTCCCAGACCAAGGGCTGGGCAGAAGACCCAGAGGGAGGTGCATCACTCAACAAATACGCAGTGGGTCAGCTGATGAGATCCAAGAAGGCAAGACGCGCTGAGCACACTCTTCAGTAATGCAGCCAATTCCCTTCCTATCTCTCTCTCTTAGTGAGAAACTGAAGGGGGAGGTGGAGGAGAAAGACGGGGAACTGGTAGCTTAGCAACCGAGCGGGTGGTTGTTAGTGAACAGCCCTGAAAAAGAGGGTGGGAGAAAGTGACACTTTTGTACACAGAAGTTCCTACTTGCTGTAAATAGTTGTCCATAGTAAAAAAATCATAAAGGCCTCCACCATCTCTGTCACTGTATTGCAATTGTCCTCCTTAAAGATAAAGACACATCCAGCTGCCAAAGAACCCAGTCACACTGTGACATCTTGTCCCATATTTAGCTGCTTGCACAATTTTTTCCCTTTCTTTTATTGCATTCAGACAATAAATTATCTCAATTGTTTTATGCAGTTTTATGTTGTCATCTCTCAGAATACTTTGGGGATTATTATTTTTCCATTCCATAAGTGTTTCTGCTGTCCCTGCAAAATATTCAGAGGCATCCATAGAACGCAACATGCATTTTGCCAATTGCCCTCCTTGCCCTTCCCATGAATGCCCATGGAAATATTACAAGATTTTGCAATACTAATAACAGCTATATGTTGCATGAGCTGCTGAGCAATAGAAATTGAATTTTAGCTGTATGTAGAACTTCTCTATCATGTAAAATACTTTTTTTTTTCAAATGGAAAATACACTTTTTTTGTGTGCAGTAGGAATGCTGAATCCATATTTAACCAAGTATCTGGAAACAAATTTTATTTAGATAATAAAATCATACATCACTGACTTCAACGAGGTGCATTCAATTGGTTTTTAATTCATCTTTTAAACAGTCTGTTGTCAATCATATGAAATACTGTTATCAAAAGTATTACTGGAGCTTAAAAAATTATTTCACAAAAGAAGGCTATCCACTAAACAAATAATTCTAAGCTATGACTTCTTTTTATAACTTGGAATATGAAAGCTGACAATTTCTGAGTTTTAAAATCTGAAGTGACAACTATAAATTCTCTAACAAAAACCAAAGTATTTGATGCACAGTATAGAGTGCACATAACCATCTCAAGTGACTTAGGCTTGCTTTTAAAAGTCTGACTTTGCTACCTTTGGCTTGCACATCATCATGACTAAAACGGTAAAGCATGTACAGTTTTTGTCTGTGTAAAAGATGTTACTCTAAGCAATTAAGAAACAGGAAAATTAGTTTAAAATGTTACTTTTCCTGTTGTGAAAGCATAATGGTTCTTTGTATATTTAACAGAATGGTACATTTCTGTTTCACATTTCAGAATACTGAATGAATAATGTGATTTTGCAAATGACAAAATACCATTTTTTTTTGGTGAAAACAGTTAAATGTTATAAAGAAAGAATTATTTGTGTTTCAGAGAATATCATAAAGTTATGTTTTCTAATAGAACTTAGGCAAATGTATCAGCCCAGAAGAATACAACTAGGAAGTGTGTCCTTACAGAAGATGTGATTACTGATGTGTCAAATAAAATTTTGATGATTTATTGAAAAAAAAAAGGATCAGACGTTTAGCTTAGACAGATGAGACTCCAAAGAATATCAGGATTAGAATTCATTGATAAAAGAAAAATAAACGCCTAAAAAGGTGATTCAAGAACCAAATCCCATAAAAATCATGTCATCAAATTTCTCCATAGACAGAATTTGGAAATGTTGAGATCTTATTGCACAGATTCCCCTATGCAAAAGAAAAGGTAGCAAGAGTGAGTACAAAAGCTACAGGAGGATTAGTTTGTTATGTGTGCCTGGAAAGGTCTTTTGTAGAACTCAGATTGCAAGAGTACGTTAGGGGACAATGAGCAAAATTCAGGAAGTGCAGTGCAGTGGTTGCATAGACCAGATTTTGTCATTATCAGATCACTGAAAAAAGTATGAACAAGATTATTGTACATTTGTTGATTCAGAGGCAGCATATGAAAAAGTGAATAGACTTGAATTACAGAAAGATGTGTAAAGGAGGTGCAGGCAATTAAATGTCATAAGAATGGTATATAATGGAACTACAGCATGCATGAGACTAAATGAAGTTTTAGTGAATGGATCAGAGCAGACCAGAGTAAAACAAGGATGTGTGAAGTCCCTTTGATTGTTTATGTATTTATAGATAAATACAAAAAGATTGCTTGTAGTGACATTAATAGAACGTATTGTCCTTGTATTTTTCTATGCAAACAGTGTTGTGCTGGATGAGAACCTGAATGATTTGCAGTAAATGTCAGATAGCTTATATGATGCAATGAGGAATGTGGATCTGAAATTTAATGTATTGAAGACTAATGTAGTGTGTTTGAAAGTAAAAATAAAATAAATAGCAAAAAAAAAAAAAGTAGATGAATCTATGTACTTTAGTAGAATGTTTTACTAAAATGGGGAAGTGGAAACATTTTAAGTTGTGCAAATTCTGCTAGAAAAATACTGGGTAATTTAAGGTCTGCAAGGAAGAAATGAAAGAAGCAAAATGGCTGCATATAAAAGGATGTTTCTGCCCACTTTGTTAGATGGAAAGTTGTGTACGTCAGAAAAAATATAAAAGTTGAATGCAGTGGAAATAAAGTACTGTAAAATGTGTGAGGTAAAGAAAAAGAGATAGGTTAAAAATGAATGGGGAAGACTGGGAAGACTTGGTTGGTTGGAATTGATGAAATCCTCTGAAGTCAAGTTTAGAGAACAAATGGCAATGATAGATGTGGTGAAAACAAGGATGATATGTAAGGAGGACATAAAGGTATGGAAAAATAATTTCTGCACTTTGTATAATACTGCTTACCTGAAAGGATGTATTATTCATATATACATATATATTTTATCAAATTGTATGCTGCGAAATTGTAGCTATACTACAATAAATAATCCAGGTCCAGATGGTGCTTAATCAATCCTCAAATGCCATCAAGAAAAGTATGGTGTTCACTACCTGCCAATCACTAAGGGGGGGTAGCCATGATGGAAAAACAGGCTTTTTTGTCTGTCATTCCCCTCACCACAAGCAGCTTCTTCCAATAGGATCTCCTTGGAAGTAGGCAGTCCTCAATGTACTTAGTTGTCAAGTAATGTAGGACTTTATAGGACAAAACTAGTATTTTAAACTGCACTCAGAAATCAACTAGCAACCAATGAAAGGCCTGCAAAATTGGTGCGATATGACCAAAGTGACTAGTGCTAGTCAATACATACGCAGCTGTAATCTGAACCAACTGTAGTTTCCAAGTTGTCTTCAAAGACAGACCCATATAGAATGCATTGTCTAAGTCTAACCCTGTTGCAGTAAAAGATGAGCCTCTGAAGTCAGGTCTTCCTGCTCCAGGATGGGCCAGAACTGGGGAAGTACCTGTAGTTGGGTAAAGGCCTCCTGCCATGGTCTTCACATGCCTAACTAGTAGTAGCCATGTTCTCTTGCAAGCAGCGCTAACTCCAGCTTCCCTGACACAACATTGGAGCTGACCAAGAACTATGATAGAGCAACTCTATCTTGCCAGAGTTCTGTTTCAGCCTGTTTCATCTCATCCAAAATATCAACTGGTCATGGTAGGCCAAGTCAGGTAACAGACTCCACAAGGACTACTGAAACTCTATTTTATTGCTGTAAGGTATAAACAGAATCTTGAAAGTTGCTAGAATTTCCCTCTATCCGCTCTTATACCATGCAGAACCAAGGTGAGGTTATTTTAACTCTCTTTTTTATGCTTGCTACTTTCCCAGGGCTAGGATTTTGTTTACAGACTCTTTTGTCAGTTAACGGCTCTTGCATTCCTTTGTCATGACCTCTGCCTCCCTCTATACAAATACTGACAGCCTTCAAACACCAGTATTCAGTTTATTCAGTATATATAAACTTCAATATAATTTTGCCCTAAAGCTGATGTACTGTTAGACATATATAGTTCAGTGGAAATTCAGGGAGTGCAGCGCACTCTCACATATATTCTATTCTGCAAAAAATCCATAATTGGTCTTTTATGAGTTTTAATACATATATGGTTTCATAATTTATGTATATCCCTATGCAAGCTTTCTCTTTGTCTCACTCTCCACACATATACACATACATATTCTAGTATGCCTGTACTTTTACACCATTTCAAAGGCTACTTTGAGTGCTTTTTAATTGAAGTTTTAAAAAATGTGAAAAAAATTCCATATAAATAAATGTAAGTTATTCCTAACATTTTTTTTTTTTGCATAACCTCCCACTTTTACACTGATGTGTATGTAAGCTTCTGGAATTTTTCAAATTTTCCTACCTAAGAAGAACAGATTCCATCCCCTGTATGTGCTGTAACAGAGTCCACTTTGGAGGTTCATTACTTTGCAATGTAAAATAAATCTATGACTCTTATTGTACATCTCTACTAACTATAAAAGATTATTAGAGCAGGAAATACATCACCTGGAAGCTATATCTAGAGATGGAAAGATATATCCATTGGGATAGAATGCTGAGAGCAATAACTTAACTGTGCATAGAGCACTTGTGTTAGCTCTTCACATACTCATGGACCCTTTTGGCTCTTTGCAAGATCTGCATGCAGCTCCCTCATGTGGTGAACTATTGAACTACACACAGCAGTTTCAGGCCCTTGACTAACATGATTTTTATGTATTTATTTTTTTTAATTGTTGTACGCTGCCCAGAGTCACCTTGTGCGAGACGGGCAGCTATATAAATATGATAAATAAATAAATAAATGATAGTTGTAGGTTCAATAATATATTTGGTTGTTCTTTAGTCTCAACTTTTGAATTGTGCTTAGAGCCTGATTCATCATCTGAACTTAGTTTTGTTTCCTGGTTTAAACTCTATTTGCTTTTGGCTATTACGTATTGGTTTGTCTTTTGATTCTGACTGCCTTTTAGTCCTGATCTAGCACTAACTGCCTTTGTGTCCAGATCTAGCACTGATTTGCTCATTCAGCACTATATTGTAGATTTGCATTCATATTCCTTCTAGCATGAAATACTATCGTCATCTATAAGCATGTGTTGATTTATTTTCTAGAATTATTTCCATAGTAACTTCCATTACTTCAGTCTCTAAAGCCTTGAATGACTGATCAGTCTAGTAATTAATGTGTTAACATCATCATAACATATCTTTGGCACTCCTTTTATAAGATTACAGCAAACTAAAAGGATGTTTTTCTTTTTTGGATATGTTTCTTTGCAAAGAGCATTAAACTTATTAAAGTTCTGATTGCTGCTATTGACACTAAGAATAAAATATGTGTAAAAGACACAGAGTAACATAGGACTGTGAAGACAAACCTATCTCTTCATCTGGAATGCATTTCTCAAATTGTTCCTCCTGATCAATAATGTTATTCATAACTTAAAGAGATCTCATGAAAATTTGGACTAAGGAGTCATTTGTATTCTTTTTCCATCATTAAACTCCAGGATGGCTTTCATGATATCACCTTATAGAAATAAGTTGTTTGCTGACTGAAAACTGAATGTTTATACTGTTTATAATGATGTATGGCAGATTTTGTCATTTGGTGAATCCTTAGGTTCTCAGTCTTGGAATACCTTAGACAGTGTTTCCCAATGCTGGCAAGTATTAGATGTGTGAACTTCAATTCTCAGAATTTGTCCATCAACATGGTCATTTTACGAGTCCATACATCTAGAAACTGCTAACATTGGGAAATTATGCTCTAGATCTACTGCTAGATCTCTGGGACACAACAGTGCCTTGGAGGGTTTCATCAACTCCTTCTAATATCTTTCTAGGTTCTCAAGAAATGAAATATCAAACAAATATGCAACTGGCAATTGCTTACTCTGTTTTCAAATAGATGTGCTGGATATAGAAGCATTTCCGCAACTGATTGTATCAGACCAAAAATATCATTGATTCAAATTACTTATCGCCCAAACCCCATGCTGAAGCAGCTTACAATAAAATGTTAGATATATACAAAATAATGAAATAGAATAAAAACAAACAATAAAATGAAGGATAAAAAGAGCTCCAATAAAATAGTAAGTTATAATACCATTCCAAAAGAGGAAGAGCTTTGTCTACTTTGTAAATATAAAGATGGAAGAAGCCAAAATTACCTCAGTAAGATGTTTGGAATACTGGATGTTCATTGGAGATCTTTCTGACTAGTTGCCATCTGTGATTTCTAAAAGGTGGATATACCTATAATAAACTCCCTCCATATATCAAAAAGAAGGCCTCACAGAACATACTGTTTCATGATATCCCAGTTGAACTTTAAAAGAAAATCAATCTTTTGGATTTGGCAATGAAATGCAAACATTTCTTGCCTGAGAATTGGAGCTATTCAGTATGGAGCTATATACAGGCAGTACTCTAATCTGGATTCATTTAGCAATGCATGCTTTATGGTGGTTGTATCTACCTTTACCAGGCACAGTCATAGTTGGCATACCACTCAAAGTTGAAAAAAATGGTATCTTGGACAAAACTGATGTTTACTGTAAAGTTGAAAAGGAGAATATCAACACTCAAAGTCTGAACCTTAACTGTGATGGTAACCCTCTCTAGAAAACACTGACAATTATTTCTATCTCCCTGGAGTTCGCAAAAATCAGAGACTACACAATCAGATAAGAGCCTTAGCTAACTTGAAGACTGAGGAGACTGGAGCTAATTAGTTGTTGCCTACATATGGTTTCAGTTTTCTTTAGCATCTTTCTTGTCCCCTGCTGCTGCTAATACTTCCTGTAGTGATCCTAGTAAACAAAGCTTCAGGTAGCAGAACCCACCTAGAACTGTTCAGAATCCTATTTTCTTCTCTCCTTTTCACAAGAAGACGTATGCTACTGTGATTTAATATTAACTGTGACTGGATTTCATCTATCTGATCTGATTTGCCTATCTTGACTTGGATACTATTTGCCTAGGCAGCTTCCCTTGTGATATCAGGAACTCACAGAATGGAACACAGGGATACGAAAATTGTCCCTGTCCTCCGACAAGACCTGATGCTAGATTTAGATCAAGAAAGGATAGCTGGGGATGATCTGCCCACACATCAACTTCCAAAGTAAAGGAAGATTATCAAACAATCTAAATTAATAGGTTTATTGCAACTAAATATCACTTTGAGTAATGGTCTAATCACCATCTTATTTAAATAAAAAGCCTGCTCCCTTGTAAGGAAGCACATTTTTATTGGTTACGTGCCATCAAGTTGATGTTTCATTCTAAGTCCAGGGTAGGTATTTCTAGTAAATCTTTATAGACCAAGAAAGACCAGATCAAGAATGTGAGTGGGAAACTTAATGCACTCAGACAATATGTTCTTATTTTTATAAACTAAAACTGAACCTGGCATGCACAGTACAAATTGTACATTATTTGCAGCATTTAAATTAGATTAGATCTAAATAATTTAATCAATTTTTCAAAAGGTGAGGAAAGGTCACATTTTGCCTTTAATCTGGTAGGCATTCAGTCACCCAATTTCATTATTAAAGGTAATTCTTTTTTTAAAAAATGATAAATATAGAAGTTAGTAGATTTGATCAGACAGGGGGCTTTGTTGTGGTAAACTGAAAGGAGAGCACAAGAAACATTTAATTGAGGAAAAAAATTGAAGTCTGAACATTTCTAAAGGTATGATACTTGTATATGAAAAGTTAGTGACAAAGACAATACTTTATAGAGCTTTATTGGGCATATGTCACTGTCCAAATACAATTTGTTTTCTCTCTCTCTTCCTCCTTCTTGTAAATGAGACAGTCAACCCTTGATTGCACCATTTCAAATGCAAATAATTCTGTTCCAACTGCCTCCTTACATTAGCTAAA
This sequence comes from Liasis olivaceus, assembly GCA_030867105.1. Taxonomy (NCBI): domain Eukaryota; kingdom Metazoa; phylum Chordata; class Lepidosauria; order Squamata; family Pythonidae; genus Liasis; species Liasis olivaceus. Next base: position 42,265,984 of record CM061350.1, on the reverse strand, counting down.
TTAAGTCATCAGTAAACAAAATTAGAAAATTCTCAATACAGCTGCTATAAACAACTTTTGAAGTTCTATATACTAAACAAATGGAATTCTGATAAGGTTAAAAATTGTTGACTATAGCTGTCATCAATATAAGTCATATAATTTCCGGTCCCTCAAACCAATGCTGGTCACAGCAAATTATAATCAAAGATAGATTTCTTGGAGGGTGTTAATACCATTAGATTTAAAGAATTAAAAATACATGAAACTTTTGAGTTAATGAACAGGCTCCTTAACTGCTCATTTAATTTAAACAGCTGTTTGTTAATGCCCTAAGCAGTGTCATAAACTGTGAAAATACTGTTGAGTGCAAGACACTAGTTAATGCTATAAAGCAACACATGCTCTAATATTAAATGGATTTAATAGAATTAATAGAGAATAAAACATTAACTCCCTATTATGTTTTAGAACCCAGGGGCAAATTCTGGCTAAAGAGGACCTTGATTCTGAAAACACAAAAAGTAAAGTCTACCACTGTACAGCAAATCATGGTGTTTTTACGCTCTTGAAAAAAAATGGAACCCTGATAAGCTCACATCTGTTCCAATCACAGACTGGATAAAAATCACAGTTTACTAAACTCCTAAATAACTAAATATGTGGAACCCCCAACAAGAGCCCATCTGTTACAACTAAATTTTGGATAAGGTCCCATTGCAAAATTCTGTATAATAAAAGTAGGCACTGTAAAATCGAAAAAGTCTGGTTAGTTTTTTCATAAATTAGTATTTTCTTTGATACAGCAACTGAAGTATACAAATACTAGCTCACTGATCATTGTGATTTCACTATGGGATATTATTGACTTTACCCTAGTGTGTGTCTATGTGTACAGGTAGTCCTCAGGTTATGACCATTTGTTCAGTGACTGTTCAAAGTTATGAAGGCACTGAACAAAAGGTAATTATGACCAGCCCTTGATGTTCTGGCTGTTGCAGTGCTCCTGCAGTCATGTGATCAAAATTTGGGTGTTTGGTGACCAGCCTGCATTTACAACCAGTCACAGTGTCCCAGAGTCATATTCTTCTGCCTGCGTGAGCTGCCTCTGCTTCAACTCCTCCCACCCATCTATCTCCCACCCATCTCTGCCTTTTTCATCACCCTGCACTCCACTGTCTACACCTGAAGGGCCAGCAGCTTCCATCTCCGCCCCCCCATCTCTGCCCTTTTGGCCACCCTGCACTCTGCCATATACCCCTGCTGCACCCTAACACTGCCCCCAGCTGACTTTCACTGTCTTCTTCCTCCTCCTGCTGGCCCAGGATCCAGGTGCTGGGGAGGGCGCAGCCCCAGGACACATGCAGTGAGCACAGCAGGGTGGTGGAGCCTCATCTGCTGAAGGGAGTTTGCTGGGCCTGGCTGGGGAGAAGGCAGTGGGGCAGAGCAGGCAAAGGAGGCAGGATAGTGGTGTGGATGAAGGAGCCCTGTCTTCTGCCACCAGTGTAAGGAGCGATAGCCTGCAGACTGTGGACAGTGCAGCAGGCTGGGCCGGTGAGGCGTAATGTGCTCCATTGCTGGACAAGGCAGGAGAGGCAGCAGCTCCCTGGACAACGGTGGCAGCTGTGTGGGAGGTGCTGTTTGAGGTGGTGGCAGAACTGGAGGAAGCAGAGAGACGAGGGCTTCCCAGAGGTGCAGCATGTGCTCTGCAGCTTGCATTAGAAGTACTCTTGGAGAACTGGCCTGCGGGCTTCATCAAGGGACGGAGGAGAGCCCAGCAGTGGCGGTGGGGGGAGGGGCGGCAGGGGTAGGTGGCAAAGTGCAAGGTGGCCAAAAGGGCAGAGATACGGGGGAGAGATGGAAGCTGCTGGTCCTTCAGCAGATGAGGTCCTTCACTACCCTGCCACACTGTCAGCCTTCCCAGGTAGACCAGACAGGAAACATGACCAGATTAGCTAATTCTACTTTATTGTAAGGCAACTTTAACAGAATATTGCAAGTCTGAAAGTACAAATCTCCCGCCATCTCTTTTTATGGCCTGATAAGTTAGGAAGGATCCTTTCTGAATTTCTTTCTGTGCCCGTTATGCAGATGCGGGCTTCCCCCCTTATCTGATTGTTCCCTAGGCAGCATCTCTTGACCCTGTCTCCCAAGGTCATTCCCACATACCATTACACACACTCACCACACATGGCCTGGGGCTGCACCCTCGCTCAGCTCCTGGATCCCAGGCCAGCAGTGGGAGGAAGAAGATGGCAAAGGTCAGCTGGGGGGGGATGGCGGGGGTAGGCAGTGTAGGGCAGGGTTGCCAAAAGAACAGAGATGGGGGGAGACGGGGGGGGAGAGTTGAAGCACAGGCAGTTCATGAAGGGCAGGAGAAGTATCAGGTCCTCGATTATGCAGTCCTGGCCTAATGACTACAATCTGGACTGCCAGGACTGCCATCACTAAGTGGCGCAGTCACATGATGTTTTGCTTAATGACCACTTCACTTAACAATGGAAACTCCAGTCTGAATTAGGGTTGTAACCTGAGGACTACCTATAGAGATAAGGGGATAACAGTCTGTATCTACACATGCACAAAATGATTTTTAAAGTGTCAAACAGCATAACATAAAATTTTTCTAGATCACAGGTGATGTAATTAATGCTAAACAATATTTTAATTAGAGTAACTAATATAACAGGAGCATTAACATTTTAAAACAAAACATTTTGATTTTTGATTTCTCTAGATGCTCTGAAATGCACGCAGTAGCTTCTCTCACTATTGTTGCTCTTAAAATCATTATTTGCCTGAGATAAACACAGATGATGCAATTAGTTCTAAGGTGGGAAACCTATGATACTTCAGATATTGCTGAACTACAACTCCTTGCCGTCCTTACCCAGGGCAAAGAGTGAAGGATGCAAGGAATTTTTGTTAAGTAACATCTGGAGAAGCACAGGATCCCTTCTCCTGATGAAGAAATACAAGAATGTGATCTAGGACTGTTAATCAGGGGATTCATTATAGTTCTCAATAGTGATCTGTATATATTGTATTTTCTGTCTAGCAGAAAGCTCTGGGTAGTTTTCTCTGATGGTCTGATGATAATTAGGGTATATCATGCTTGGCATGTGTTTTCAATGCTGCCTGCCTCGTTGCTTTTATGGAGGAGATGTTGCTTTGATAAGATGGTTGCCTGATTCTTACTGTAGTTAGCATGGAGGATTATAGCAAAGTGTATTAATATTTCAGTTTGGATGTAAAACATTAAAAACACTTTTTATTTTTACATAAATATCTGACAATCAAGGTTTCAATAATATTTCTCTTGATGTGATTGCAATGGTAGAGCTTCCAGTTTGGTAGATGTGGGCAACAGTAGATTTGCTAAAGGATTCTCAGTTATGCTAACTGTAAATTTGATTATGGAATTAATATAGATGTAATATTTGAATTGTTCATGACTTCCTTAGTCTATAACATGAAAATATAATCAATGTTAAGGGGAAAAAACTGTTTTCTCAGCATTTTTCTACAATATCATATTTTGATCCTTCTTCCACATATGCATGGCATAATGCAATAATATATTGTATATTTGGTAAATGCTTATCATAAAATTTAAAAGAACTAACTTACTATTTCATTAGAATGTGAAATCCAGAGATTTGCTGTGCAAACAGTACAGCAATTTTTTAAAAAAAAGTTAAACAATTCCCTTGTCAAAGCCAAACATATCTTGTTAAATATTAGCTTAATATTTCAGTAAATACTTTGAAGATTGCAGATGGAATCAAAGGTGTAAAGAAAGATGGATAATAATACTCATTAATTTTGTCACTAAACAATGAGGCATGGCCTCTCCATTTTATCAATGCCATGAAAGTATAGCTTAGATATTAAACCTTTTCTCTATACTTATGCTTAATATCTGCATTCTTTTGTATTAATGTGATTGCAAGACCTAATTATTTTCAATACAGAAGTAAAAAAGATGACAACTAAGTATTCTGCCATAAAAATCAAATAATGAAACAAAGAATTGACAGATTAACCAAGTATCTGTTATAAACAATTTGAGGCAATTAGATACTCTATCAGGCATTATTAAATTGCATTAAATTGTTCCTGTAAAAGGGGAACAGAGCAGTATATATCCCTGCCTATACTATTTTTATCCCTAACCTGCTCCCACTGAGAGGATGAAGTTTTTAAGCATATTTACTTCTCCATTATGAGGAATACAATCAATTCAGGAAAGTCAGGGGAGCAACCAGCATAAAGGGGACCACAGAGAGTGGGAGTAGTACACAGAGTCCTGCTGCTACCTATAGATAGAACATAAAACTAAAGAAAACTGATTAAAGATGACCTTAATACTGAAACTATCATTACAACTAGTCTTATGATAAGGAAACTTTGCAGTGGAAGTGTTATTTACTCTTACTTGACTCTAATTTTGCTTAATCTTTTCACAAGTAAGATGCAACTTACAGAAGCAAATAGTAGACTGACTAGAAAGATGTTAAGCAGGGATATGTATTAGCTCATCTATTTTTCACACTCTACATTAACTTCCTGGTTGGAGCTTTGCAAGATCTGGATTCTCACCCTCCTAGTATAGCCATCAAAATTTACCTATATTACTCTATGCAGATGGGGCTGTGATTTCATCACAAACCTCAATCTGCTTCAAGAGAGCATTAAGGACCCTGGCTCAGTAGTGTATTGAATATTTTCTTTTAATTTAAATTGCTGTGAGACAAATGTTGTAGTGTTGGCCAAAGCCCACATATGAACAGTTGAAACATCTAGGGCAATATTACTCAGCGGGTTAAATGTGGTAAATAACTAGGGGTAGGAGGGCACAAGTAATAGTGCAAGCAGCTCAGGGAAGTTTCTTCCATGTCAAAGGAGGCAGTTTTGTGACTGTTGCTATCAAATTACATGAGATTAAGTCACTAGCTCAGCTATATGGAGCACAGTTAATTTGTACCCCAATTATTATCCCCTGGAAACTATGCAACATAAATTCTTGAGGGCACTGCTTCAGATCTCCAAGTTTCCCCAAATGTCATTTTTTAGTTGGGGGCTCATAGGATACTATGCAATAAACCTATTTTATTGCTACAAAACTTTGAATTCTTGTTCACCCTCTTAACGTAGGCGTGGGGAGCCTGCTACAGCATACAAGATCACAACATTCTGTGCAGCATCCTGTAAAGAGTGGTAACAAGATAATGTTTCAATGGTTTAATAGTTTTATTGTGTTTAATGTTTTTAATAACTTTTTGCTTTTCATGGTTGTTTTTGTATTGCTTTTTCGGTTTTTAACTCTGTAAGCCACCCAGAGTTGCAGCAGTTAGATGGGCGGCTATATAAATTTAACAAATAAATAAATAAGGAGGGGCCACTAGCAGAACTGGTAATCTGGCTGTTTTAACAACTGTCACAATCTCCCATTGCTTTTATGTTATTATCAGTTTTATTATGTTAATATGACTTTTATCATATTATCTGAACATTTTAATGCTTGTAGGCTATCTTAGGTTGCTGACCTTTGACTATAAGAAAGAATTGATTTCATTCATTTGCACATGTGCATTTTTATACTGTTACCTGAGAATTATGTTGAGCCGGGAGAGGCAGTGTGTTTCTTAGGCAGTTACATGATATTCCTGTTCATTATTTCTTGGCTGGATGTCACAAATAATGCTGAGCCTCTCATTTAAAGAAGATATGAGGAGGTGAGGGTGAAGGATTCTGCCAAATCTGTCAGCCCTACTAAGTAGACTAGACTAGAAAATCAACTCTGTGGGAAGACTATAACTACACTTTATTGAGATACGTTATAATAACAGAATCTTGCAAGCCTGATTATGCTTTACCTTCCCTCCTTCTCATACCCCAGTTAATCAGGGAGGAGCCTGCCTGAGTCACTTCCAAATACTATCTTACTGCTCAGGACTTAAATAATATTTCAGCCCTCTTTGCTTGTGTAATGGCTCTTGCCTGTCAAGGTCACCTCCCTTATTCTCTACAATCTGCCTGACTGAACTCTTGCTGTTGTGCTGCCGACTGCTGCCCGACCATTCAAGGTCCTGTTTCTGACCAGACTGCTGAGCATTGCTAAATTGCTTAGGTTTATTCAATAAAGAATGATCTCTTGAAGTATAATGAAATGTGTGTCTAAATAAATATATTAGTAATGATTTTCATCTATCTGCAAGATGGGTGCATGAAAGCTTGCTCGCCTCCAAGGATTTTGAAAGTTAAATAGCTTGTTTCTCTCCAATGAAAGACTTCACTAAAATAAGCACTATGAACAAATCTCCAACTGTGAACTAATTAAAGACAATTTCCTTTCATGGTTTTCTACTAAATGTCATTTGTGATTTTATTTTGTCTTTATATACACATTATTTGTATCATTTCTGTGAATATCTAATATAGTAAACTGCTGTTTATGAATGTCTTACATTTTTTATTTTAAAAATCCTTTTATTTCTACCTGCAGTTATCTATTTTTATTTTATTTATTTTAATGCTGAAACTCTAAACTCAGAACTTAAATATCACCAATTCAATGGGGATTAATTTTCTGCTGACATATACAGAGCCGCACCATCAACTAACAATTTGCTAGTGTCTTTGTTAAATATATTTAGTCTCATATTTACAGGTAGTCCTTGAGTTACAATTGCAATTGGGACCAGGATTGCTGTCACTAAGTGATGTGGTTGTAAAGCGCGACATCACGTGACCACATCGCTTAACGACGGCAATCCAGGCAGTCCCGGTTGTAACCCAAGACAAGCGGGTCATTAAGCAGAAAGTGGAGGGAGTCCCAGGTACCGCAGGGGGGGTGGGGGAGGCCCTGGGAGGCCTGGCACAGGCCGTGTATGAGTTGGGGAAGGGAATGCTCAGTGCAACGTGAGCTCAGAAAGGCCAGGGAATGAGGGCATAGGATGCATATGATTGCAGGGAGGCTGTGGAAAGGGTGCAGCGTGTGATTGCAGGGAGGCCGTGGAAAGAGGGTGCCGGGGGTGTGTGACTGCAGGGAGGCCATGGAATGACGGCATAGGGTACGTGTATGTATGATGTGTGTGTGCGATTGCAGGGAGGCTGTTGAAAGAGGGCATGGGGTGTGTGAGAGTGAAGGTGGGAAGGAGGGCGCAGTGCATGTGAGTGAAGAAAGGCCAGGGGTGGGAGAGAATTATCCCAATGACTTGCAAGGTCGCAAATGGTGATCACATGACTGTGGGACACCGCAACTGGTCATAAGTGCAAGCTGGTTGCCAGGCACCCAAATTTTGTTCTTGTGACCGCGGGAGCACTGCAACGGCCGGAACTTTGAGGACCAGTCATAAGTCCCTTCGTTCAGCACTGTCATAACTTCAAATGGTCATTGAATGAACAGTCATAACTCAAGGACTACCTGTATTACACATAGTTATCATTTTAAAAAGAAACTAAGTTTTAAAAAATTATTTAGTTGGCATTTCTGAGATCAGCAACTACTAAATTTAGAATCAGTTGCTTCATCCTGATAAACTGATTTGAAAGGATTTATGCTCAGATAATATTTTTATTTCTTTTGGTCTGACTTGATGTTAGACAGTTTTATATGTTCCTAATTCTAAGGCACCTTAAAGCTATAACTTTACATACTGAACTACTGTAATATATTTTATTACTTTCAATAACATAGTTTAGGATAAAATCAAACAACAAAACAAATGCCATGACAAAACAAATGTCATGATATCACAATGAAAGCATGCATGCAATGTCATGCTGCAAATATAAAAGAGTGGTGCTTGGACAAGGGTGGGAGGGAAATGACAAAACAAATCTAATGATCCAAGCTCCACCTCTTTTATATGTGTGTCATGGCACTGCATCCATGTGGTAAGAGGGGAAGTCTAGTACTGGTTGCTACCCTTTCAAAATGGCACTGTCCACCAAACTTTTTCTTTTAATGTTCTTAATCCTGAGACAAATGTATTAGAAAAATGTGTTGCTTCTTTGAACAGTCTTATGATGTTTGAGATATTTCAATATGCCCCCCCCCCCAAGTGCTATAATTGGTATCCTGGTAAAACCATTCACTATGATTAGAAATCAGAAGTATCAGTCATAACACTTCCCTTCAATTCTCATCCTTCCATGTAAACTTGCACCCCAAATCTCTTCCAGGGCAGACTTGGGCAATATATAGAGATGGGTTAAGAATTAGTTCTACTAGTAAAAAGGCATTAATTGGCAGAATGGGGTGTGTGTATGTGTGTGTACGTCTGGACATAAAAAAGGATAAAATAAGTGAGAAAGACTTCCTTCTACTTGCTTTCAATTCTCTACCACTGCTTTTATCTCCATTTTTGCTTGTAAGAAAAGAAAAGCCAGGAAGTATGCATTGTGGGGATTTTCAGGATTTGCAGTTCTTCATTGATTCAGCTAATAGGATTGGCTTGGAAAATGAAGTGATGTGCTTTATAGTTTGTTCACTTAAGAAATCAGTTCATTTCTGTGTCTCTCCAAGAATCCAGAGGAGTTTGTCTGTTTTTTGTACAAAAGAATAGACACAAGATTTTTCAAGTAAAAACTCAGTACTGTTAACAAGCAGCAAAAAGTTCATGTATTCTTTAATGAAGCCCTGTTTAAGGTTAGCAATCATGCTACAGCTTCACAAAACAGACTTACTAACTGAGATATCAACAATATTTCTTCCTTGTGACAGCTTCATAGCAACCAATTGTCATATAATAATTTTCAGTTAGAAGAATATATACAACTAGTCTCTCGTCTTTTCATGAGAATAATGTTCTTTTGGATAAACAATGCTTTTTCATCACTTAATGATGGTGGCCATATTACTTGTTTATGGTAAGTTACAATCATGTAAGTTGCGGGCACTCTGTGGACTGCATATTGAATGCCAATATCTTAAAACTGATTAGAATGATAAATAACAAGCTAGGAACTTCTGTGTTATGGAAGACAATGTTTTCTAGAACTTGTATATTTAAGCTAAGAAATGTTGACAGGAAAAACCTGAATATATTAAATAAAACAATGCAACCAGCAACTCATCTAATCTGCTTATAAGCTTGGACAAAATGATGGAAGAAAGAAAATGATTCCCAGCAAAGACTTAAATTTGGAGGACTCAATCTGCTAGAAAAACCTAATACAGGTAGCCCTTACTTACTGACCACAATAGGGACCGGCAACTCCATTGCTAAGCAGTGCAGTTAAGTGCAATGTCACATGGCCATGCCAACTTACGTCAGTTCCAGCTGTGGTCATGAAGCGAATCACCCAGAATTAAGTGCAATGTTGTGACTTGCAACTTCCTGCCAGCTTCTCCATTGACTTTGCTTATTGGAAGCTGGCTGTGAAGGCCGCAAATGGCGATCAAACGACCGCAGGATACCGCAACCATTGTAAATATGCATCAGTTGCCAAGCACCCAAATCATGATCACGTGACTGCAGGGATGCTGCAATGGCCATTAGTTCGAGGACCAGTCATAGGTCATTTTTCAGCATCGTTGTAACTTCAAATGGTTGCTGAACAAATGGTCAGTATGCGAGGACTACCTGTAATTACATTCTAGCTGACCTGATAAAAAACATCTTAAATATTTCACACTGATATGGAAATACTGGATAGGATATAGCTTTAGATTCATTAAAATCAATGAGATTTCAGTCAGTAGTTGCCTCTCAAATGACTCTTAGACTGGTAAGTGTGAAAGGCGGCTATATGTGTACTATCTAGAATTGTTTTGAATATTTTTGGGAAAGAGCAGTCTAAATAAGGAAATTTAGAAACCTTACTTCTCTTACCACATATTATAGATAAAGACTATACGGGAATGAAATTATTCAGTCATTTTATGTTTATAATTAGATGGTTTTCTTTTTAGGAATTATGTTACTGAGGCTGATCTTGTTAGGAGGTTCATTGCATTGCCAACACACTAGAATAAACTGAAAGAAGGACTGGTTTAAACAGAGGAAGAGTCAAGACAAAGTGGACAAAAATATTTTCCTATCTCCCTTCATATATTGATATAAAATAACTGCTTAACTGATACAGCTGTTGTAAAAGTGTACTGCATACCTAGAAATGCCATTGTGATAACTGATATAATTCTGCTTTTCAAAACTTTTACTCACATCTGTTTAGTCTTATGCTTTGATTTTAATCCTGTATTTAACTGTCTTCCAGTTGTATCCAATAGAGGTAATCCGCACTTAACAACCACAATTAGGAATGGCAACTCTGTCACTAAGTGACAGTTGTTAAGCAAAACATTACATGACTGCATCAGACTTACGATGTCACTTCCATTGCGGTGGTTAAGCGAATCACCCATGGTCGTTAAATGAGACATCATGTGACCCCAACTTGTGATTTTACTGCTGGCTTCTCCATTGACTCTGCTTGTCAGAAGCCAGCTGTGAAGCTCGCAAATGGTGATCACGTGACCACAGGGACACTGCAACAATCGTAAGTTTGAGGACTGGTCATAAAGTTACTTTTTCAGCACTGTTATAACTTTGAATGGTGGCTAAACAGGGCAATCATTAACCGAGGACTCCCTGTACAATGAATTGACTTGGTCAGTAATAAAGGCCACTAAAGACAAAGTTACAAAAAATAATGGCAGTATTGGTGGAGGCAGCCAGGAAAAATAAAAAAAATATTCATTATGTTAATGACGAAGAATACAGATGGGAAAGGAAGAATAAGTAGTTTCCTTGCCTCTTATAGGTATACATTATAGGTTATGCTATGGCAAAGCTATGGGTTTCAAGATATCATTGGGAACAAAAAGGAAAATAACTTGTAAGTTTTCTCACAATCATCACCTTTTGTTATTAAAGTTCAATCCTTTGCCAAGTAAAGTCATTAAGTAAAATGTGCATTCAAATCACACCTGGTTCAGTTTCTTAAAAGTGCAATTTCAGCTAATTTAACAATCCACTCTTCTTAAGGGATGGGTTTTACGGAGAAATTTAAGTTAGTGAGATAAGCCTGAGTAAATCATGCACTTAACTGATTTTTGATAATAGAAGAGTTTGGATGGCTAAAAATCCTCCAAACCATAGAAACTAGAGAATATGGATAGTAATTATAATTTCATGCCAAAAATCACATGAACAAGTATCAGCTATTTTATTTCTCTTCCTGATAGTTCTAATCATTTTTCAATTTATGTCACATTTATCAATGCATTTTATTCTACTGACTTTGGTTCTTAGTACACAAAAGGAAGTAATATAACTACAAATTATACCACAACAAAAGAATAAAAATAATAAATAGCAGTATGTCTGTGATTGTACTGTTATGGGCAACCAGTGGTGCCCAGATTTTGTTGAACTAAAATACTAGCATCAATTACTATATGCCATACTGGTAGAGATTGCTGGGAGTTGTAGTTCAGCAAGATCTGGAGGTTTCTGGTCCCCTATCCCTGATCTTGAGGAAAAAGGATCCAATAATTATGAACAAGTAGATTGCATAATTAATCTTTCTTTGACATTCCTCCCCCCAACCCCCCCAAAACAGCAATGTATAAAAGTACTTATATTAAATGATGGCAGGTTTAATTGTATATCTTCTTTTGCTTCTTTTACATAGCTATTATAGTGTATTCTTTTTCTAATATGTCAGGGGCAATTCTATGCAACTTTATAACTAGTGTTTTTATGATCTTCAGTAATCAAGCACATGCATGCTCCCAGGTTTCATCTCCAGTATCTTCAGTTTTAAAAAGGAGCTGATTGCAGATGATTATAAGGATTTCATCCAGAGACCCCAGAGAGCCACTGTCAATCAGAGCAGGAAACAGTGGGCTTGATAAATATGAAAATTTGTAAGTTGGTATAGGACACATTTCATAAAACTGGACAAGATTTGGCATACAACTATGCATATTTAGTCAAAGGTTCCATAATATTTGATGGAGTCTACTCTGTATTGCACATTTTAGAGTTATAGTTTGATGTTGCAGCTGTATGCATAATTATTCTTGGAGTATGTCTTGTTTGGAAATGTGAGACACCATTCTGAGTTATTATACAAAGGATTTTGCAGTAAGGCTACAATCCTATGCATTCTTAGCAAGAATTACCGTATTTTTCCGACTATAAGATGATACTTTTTTCTAAAATCCTTACCCTAAAAATTGAAGGGCGTCTTATTCAAGGAAGTCAGCCGAAAATCGCGCGGTTGCAAAACTGCCCATACTTTGTTTCTGCAGGCAGGCTTCCTCCTATTGCTAGCCTCCAATCACGAGTGAAATAGCTTGTCTCCCAAACAGACTTCCTCCAATCACGAGCCTGATGTAACTGATGTCAGCTGATGCTGAACAAACCAATTAGAGGAAGTCTGCAGAGACGAGCTATTGGCAGTTTCACTCGTGCTTGAATGTAATCAGTTATGCAAAAGAGCATGGAAACAGAGCTGCAGAGAGACGGTTTGGACCTCCTCCCACCGAGTGTATCAGGTCAATGTTACCTAATTACTAAATAAAAATGTGTTCTGCACTATCTTTAAAATATTGATTTCTTAATTTGGGGTTGGAAATATGGGGGTCGTCTTGTACATGGGGGCGTCTTATTGTCGGAAAAATACGGTAAGTGCCATTGAATAAAATGGGACTTGTTTCTAAATAAATATGGTAGGATAATGACAGTTAGTGATAGGTTGGAACACCTTTCTCTCAAAAGAAACAACTCACCATATTAAAAGTATCAATTATTATAGTTTAAAGGCAAAAGGTTAGGCAAATACAAGGAATACAGAACTTCTATGTATACAACATAGTGAGTGCATGTTGTTGAATACCAAGTACTGAGGAAGGGGAAGGCAATCATTTTTTCACTCTGTGGTTTTTCAGGCCATCTGGCTAGTCACAGGTAGAAACAATATGTTTGACTCATTAAAGCAACTTTTCCTAGGCCAGAGATGATAACATAATATAAATAGATCCTTACTCTTTAAATCCCCTTCATGGATCACTGCCTTGTCGTGGCGAAGGGGCTTATGTAACTCAGTGAAGACATGAGCTATACCGTGCAGGGCCACCCAAGATGGACAGGTCATGACAGAGAGTTCTGACAAAATGTGGTCCACTGGAGAAGGGAATGGCAACCCACTCCAGTATCCTTGCCAAGAAAACCCCATGGACAATGTTAAAAGGCTAAAAGATATGACGCCGGAAGATGAGCTCCTCAGGTCGGAAGGTGTCCAATATGCTACTGGGGAAGAGCGGAGGGCAATTCCAAGTAGCTCCAGAAAGAGTGAAGTGGCTGGGCCAAAGCCGAAAGGACGTTCAGCTGTGGATGTATCTGGAAGTGAAAAGAAGGTCCGATGCTGTAAAGAACAATATTGTATAGGTACGCGGAATATAAGATCCATGAACCAAGGAAAGCTGGATGTGGTCAAACATGAGATGACAAGATTGAATGTCGACATCTTGGGAATCAGCGAATTGAAATGGACGGGAATGGGTGAATTTAATTCAGGTGACCATTATATCTACTACTGTGGGCAAGAAACCCTTAGAAGAAATGGAGTTGCACTCATAGTCAATAAGAGAGTGGGAAAGGCAGTAATGGGGTACAACCTCAAAAATGACAGAATGATCTCAGTGCGTATCCAAGGAAAACCATTCAACATCACGGTAATCCAAGTCTATGCCCCAACCACTGATGCCGAAGAAGCTGCAGTTGACCAGTTCTGTGAAGACCTACAACACCTTCTAGAACTAGCACCAAAAAAAGATGTCCTTTTCATCATAGGGGATTGGAATGCTAAAGTAGGAAGTCAAGGAGTAATCGGAATAACAGGCAAGTTTGGCCTTGGAGTACAAAATGAAGCAGGGCAAAGGCTAATAGAGTTGTGTCAAGAGAACAAGCTACTCATAGCAAACACTCTTTTCCAACAACACAAGAGACGACTCTACACATGGACATCACCAGATGGTCAATACCGAAACCAGATTGATTACATACTTTGCAGCCAAAGATGGAGAAGCTCTATACAGACGGCAAAAACAAGACCAGGAGCTGACTGTGGCTCAGATCATGAGCTTCTTACTGCAAAATTTAGGCTTAAATTGAAGAATGTAGGGAAAACCACTAGACCACTCAGGTATGACTTAGATCATATTCCATGTGAGTACACAGTGAAGGTGATGAATAGATTTAGAGGATTCGATTTGGTAGACAGAGTGCCTGAAGAACTATGGATGGAGGTCTGTAACATTGTACAAGAGGCAGCAACTAAAACCATCCCAAAGAAAAAGAAATGCAAGAAAGCAAAATGGCTGTCTGATGAGGCTTTACAAATAGCTGTGGAAAGAAGGAATGTGAAAAGCAAGGGTGAAAGGGAAAGATATAAGCAACTGAATGCAGATTTCCAGAGAATAGCAAGGAGAGATAAGGCCTTCTTAAATGAACAATGCAAAGAAATTGAAGAAAACAATAGAATGGGGAAGACTAGAGATCTCTTCAAGAAAATTGGAGATATCAAAGGAACGTTTAGTGCAAAGATGGGCATGATAAAGGACAAAAAAGGCAGGGACCTAACAGAAGCAGAAGAGATTAAGAAGAGGTGGCAAGAATACACAGAAGAACTATACAAGAAAGATCTTAATGTCCCTGATGTCCATGCTGGTGTGGTCACTGACCCTGAGCCAGACATCCTAGAGAGTGAAGTCAAGTGGGCCTCAGGAAGTATTGCTAACAACAAAGCTAGTGGAGATGACAGTATTCCAGCTGAGTTATTTAAAATACTAAAAGACGATGCTGTTAAAGTGCTGCACTCAATATGCCAGCAAGTTGGGAAAACGCAACAGTGGCCACGGGATTGGAAAAGATCAGTTTACGTTCCAATTCCAAAGAAGGGCAATGCCAAAGAATGCTCAAACTATCGCACAATTGCACTCATTTCACATGCTAGCAAGGTTATGCTCAAAATCCTACAAGCTAGGCTTCAGCAGTACGTGAACCGAGAACTACCGGATGTACAAGCTGGGTTTCAAAGAGGCAGAGGAACTAGAGATCAAATTGCCAACATTCGCTGGATCATGGAGAAAGCACGAGAGTTCCAGAAAAGCATCTACTTCTGCTTCATTGACTATGCAAAAGCCTTTGATTGTGTGGATCACAACAAACTGTGGCAAATTCTTAAAGAGATGGGGATACCAGACCACCTTACCTGTCTCCTGAGAAATCTGTATGCGGGCCAAGAAGCAACAGTTAGAACCGGTCATGGAACAACCGATTGGTTCAAAATAGGGAAAGGAGTACGACAAGGCTGTATACTGTCACCCTGCTTATTTAACCTATATGCAGAGTACATCATGAGAAATGCCAGGCTGGAAGAATCACAAGCCGGAATTAAGATTGCAGGGAGAAACATCAATAACCTCAGATATGCAGACAATACCACCCTAATGGCAGAAAGTGAAGAAGAACTAAAGAGCCTCTTGATGAGGGTGAAAGAGGAGAGTGCGAAAGCTGGCTTGAAACTCAACATTAAAAAAACTAAGATCATGGCATCTGGACCCATCAATCCCTGGCAAATAGAAGGGGTAGAAATGGAAGCAGTAACAGACTTCATTTATTTGGGCTCCAAGATCACTGCAGACGGAGACTGCAGCCATGAAATTAAAAGACGCTTGCTCCTTGGGAGGAAAGCTATGGCAAACCTAGATAGCATATTAAAAAGCAGAGACGTCACCTTGCCGACAAAGATCCGCATAGTCAAAGCTATGGTTTTTCCAGTAGTAATGTATGGCTGTGAGAGCTGGACCATAAAGAAGGCTGAACGCCGAAGAATTGATGCCTTTGAACTGTGGTGCTGGAGAAGACTCTTAAGAGTCCCCTGGACTGCTAGGAGGTCAAACCAGTCAATCTTAAAGGAAATAAACTCTGATTGCTCATTGGAAGGATTGATAATGAAGCTCAAGCTTAGATACTTTGGTCACCTAATGCGAAGAGAGGACTCTTTGGAAAAGACCCTGATGCTGGGAAAGATGGAAGGCAAAAGGAGAAGAGGACGGCAGAGGATGAGATGGCTAGATAGCATCACTGAAGCAATGAGCATGAAATTGAGCAAACTCAGGGAGGCAGTGAAAGATAGGAAGGCCTGGCGCAATATGGTTCATGGGGTCACAAAGAGTCGGACACGACTTAACGACTGAACAACAACAACTCTTTAAATAGAGTACCTCTTTTGATTTGATATCATCACACTTGAAATGTTAAAATTCCCTATTATCATCCCTACCATTCCATCTGGTCTCCTCAAATTTCTTTTGCAGTCATCAAAATGAATTTGTCTTCTCTCAAAATTTTTCAGATACTTCATTTGGAAGGCCCTCAAAACCATTTCCAATACTACAAATGGCTTATTTGAACAATATAGTCCAGGATACATGAAAATCAGAACTAAGCTTGTTGGGGAGTTGTGGATTTTTAACAGTACAGTGATGCTGTATTTTTATTGTTTTGTCTGTTGCTCTGAGGGTAAGATATAAAAGAAATAGAGCTTCAAAATTAGAGCAGAATTTGTGAAGAAAAAAATCCATATATAAATGTACTTCAACAAACAGAGTGGCCATTCAGATGACACATAAAATGCTAATAACAATGAACATAATGCTATGGTGTTTATTTGTAATGGTTCTCAAAATCTGAAGATTAAATAGTGAAAAGGTTAATATATTGCTAACCACCTCCAATATTTTTCTTCAATTATTCTCTGACATTGCTTGCCTATGATAACAGCTAGCTATCAAACTCAAGACCTTTATTAGGGAGGTTAATGTGAGGTAGGAACTCCATTCAGTGTTATTTTGGCTTAAGGGCATAATGTCACAATTTAGTGCATCCTTTAATGACTTTTTTTTTTCTAAAGCCAGCTTGCAGCTTAGAACTAATTCAGCAAATTTCCTTGTAAGATCTTCAGGAGATATCTGGGGTGGAAGGGGGGAGAGAGAAAAAGTACAATTGATTATGTAGCCAAATTTCTGTTCATGCCTGCTTACTGATTTTTGCTCATTTCACAAACAAACAAGGCATGAATATATCAACCCACAACCCATAAACAATAAAGAACTTCATCCTGTAAGTTTGCTACGGACAGCAGTTTGTGCCTGAATCTGCTATTTGTCATAAGACAAATGATAAAGTGATTGCCATTTGTCACCGAATACACAAGAGGAGTGTTCATCTGTGAACCACAGAAATGCAGGCAACAGTAAATACTGCTGTTCTTAATGCTAACTACAAATACAAAATCCCCTTATGTTGATAGCCAAAAATTACTTTGGCAGAACACACTAGCAGCTATAGTCTTAATTTGATTGGAACAATTATACCTTGGTCAAGAAAGCATTATTCAGAACATAAATATCCTAACCCTACCAGATTACAATTTTCAAGGAAGCAAAAACTATATATTATACAGAAAGGTAGCTTATAAAGTTGGGAGTAGAATTTAATTTATATGTATTGTTCCCATTTCTGTAGTGTTCAGTGATTTTAATATAAACTTTTTTTTATGTTTCTGAGAGTCATTGATGCTTGACGGCTTTCAGCTACATTAATAGAGTTTATAACAGTGCCCATATATTAATACAGTCTGTGTTTTATTCAGGCGCTGATGGAATTTAGGGAGTACCTAAATTCTTCGTTGTTGTACTTGCTGCCAGCTATAAGATCTTTATTAATGTAAGGTTAGCCAACAATAAAATAATTCTTAATATGCAAATGACTTTTCTCTGGAACTTAAAGGGCTGCTCATTATGTCATAACTTAGAAAATGGTGAAACTCGCTTCCTTCTCAGTAGTTCTTCAGTTCTGAGTTCTCAAAGAGAAATCCCAATGTTATACAACAGCAATCTGTTCTGAAAATAGGATGTAATGCAGCATGTGGGAACAGCTGTTCAAAGAAAAAAGACAGTCCAACTGTATAGGTACACAAGTCCTTAAGCATGTTTAAAGTAGCTGTCATGATTGCTTGTAGGCATAATCTCTGTACTCCTCAGAAAGGCAAAGGAAATTCTTCTTTTTATTATACTTTTCATACTTCTCCCAAATTATGGTGTACAATGTATACTATGGACCACAGAAATGGCCATGCTACTTGAATATCAGGGATTATATGTTTGTTTAGGCAAACTCTCATTTTACTCAATGTAAATTCAGCCTTGCTTACATAAACAATAGAAAATCTGGATGAGTATTTGTATGGATGGCTGTGCAAGTTTTTTCCAGAAATACATACTTTTCCTAGTATGTATACTTTTTTGGGGGGGAAATCAATATGAATACTTTTCTTTATACTTTTCCTATATGTGCATTTTGTACATATTCTCCTAAATACACACATTTCAAATTTATGAAACTGGATTGCAAATTCTAAAGAGTTTCTACTTTACTATGCACATCTGTTTGACTACATATCTGGGAGATCTAAAATAATT